>JANIVQ010000003.1:0-444163 GCA_030555925.1 Insectozyma xiaguanensis | reverse complement strand
TGTTTGTGAATGTGTCTAATGTTGATGAAAATTTCAATTTATCTAATGAGTTTACAAATATTGATGAGTTGTTTAAAATACCAAAAGAAATTTCTTTTGCCTTGCCCCAGGCATATTGGTTAAACAATGTTGTTGAAAAGAAAATCTCACCTCCCAAGAAAATAGAAATACCAAATGCAAAAAGATACAGTTTGAGAATGAAGAAAATGGTAAATGATTTAAAAACAGGATGGAACAACCTACCACTGTTGATTTATGAAAAGCACAAATTTGATAATCCAACAAATTTTTTTGCGAATCATGTAATGGTAATCAAACCATCTAAGAGTGTATTCAATAAATTGATGAATTATGTTAACAATCCATTTTATTGGTCAATTACAAACCGGGCCAATTTAAGAAAAGTTGACGATTATGATATGGAAATTTTAAACAAATATTTAAATAATGAATTAAAGAAGAAAAATATTAATATTGGAATCTTACCTCATAGAGTTTATGGTGTGTTAACAGGAGAATTTGGGGAACAATGGCATGAAAGATTTGTAGTTGAACCACAATATTTACCATACATCAAAAAAGATCTGAATAACGGTTGGGATCCATCATCAATATTTAAAAAAATCAAATTGATTCATTTTTCTGATAGTCCTATACCAAAGCCATGGGAAGATCAAAATAATTATGATCCATATAATAGTGATAAAATTTATTGTATCAATGATGACATGAACACTTATGCAAAAACTTATCCAACTGAATTTAAACCTAAGCTTGTAGATGATTGTGTCAGTGTTTACATATGGAATTGGTTTAGAGACCAATTTTACAAAAATAGAGATGGTTTCTGGGTTGTTTAATTCTGTACATAGCCTTTGTTTACTTTTTTCTGATCCAAATATAGATTTCAATAACGAAAAAAATTTTAAAATCAACTATGAATCAAAATCATATCATCACCATAACGGTGGGTGATATTGCTACTACATTGAGAAAGAGAGCAGATGAAACTACAGATGGAACTGGTATGCCTACATTAACTGATGCAAATGCTTATACAACCCCTGCGATATCTGTTCCTCCAAATAACAATAACCCATACATAGTCAGAGAACATAATCCATCAGGAACAGTATTCATTGCTGTTGGAGTAATAGTAGGTGCTATTCTATTAGGTTTTATATTGTATCACTTGATTATCTCATTAAGTGCATCAAGACTAGCTAAAATGACAAGAAATCAAGATAAAACATTTTATGAAAAATATCAAAATAACAATAATGTAACACCTACAGGGACATTTAATGAATATTCCAATCATCATGCATCAGTTTCAAAATTACCTTTGTTAAATTCTACAAAATCATTTGTTGGAAACTTTGGAGGATCACAACATGGTGATACATCTACTATATATCAATCTGAATATGGAAATAACATTGCTACTTCAAAACACGACTTAACCAAGATGTTTATCTCACCAACGGCCGAAGTTATGCAACATAAGAGAGTAAAATCTTACAATCCTTCATTAAGTAATTTATCATTTGGAGGCTCAACATCGAATTTAGTCAACCCTTCCCCAGCAACAAACAGACACTCACAAGTTATCCCTAACTTGTACATCAATAACGAAGCAAATAACAGTGATTACTCTTTATCACAAGCAGGCAGTGCCAACAATCAAAGCTTACATCAACAGTTGAATACAACAAAGAGTAGAAGACAATTACCTTCCATGTATTTAGAGGATTTAATTGATAAAGAATAATATACATTCGTAACTTTCTGTACTAATTTGGAAAAATCAGTAAAAAAAATAATTAAAAAATAATCATAACAAAACCCACTTACAACCCACTTTTACATTCATTATGCCTCTTTGTGGTGGTGGTCAAAAAACAAGTACGTATTTAGTCTTAGTTTAATAATAATATACTAACATTCTAGTCCAACGAAAGATTGTTATTCTAGGAGATGGTGCTTGTGGTAAGACATCACTTTTAAATGTTTTCACCAGAGGCTACTTCCCCCAGGTTTACGAACCAACAGTATTTGAGAATTATGTTCATGACATTTTTATCGATGGACAATCCGTTCAATTGAGTTTATGGGATACGGCAGGGCAAGAAGAATTTGACAGACTAAGATCATTGTCATATTCAGATACTCATTGCATAATGTTGTGTTTCTCAGTTGATTCACCTGATTCATTAGAAAACGTTCAAAGTAAATGGGTTGGAGAAATTGCTGATCATTGTGAAGGTGTCAAATTAGTTTTGGTTGCATTAAAATGCGATTTAAGAGACAATGAAGAAGAATCAGAATCACATCAATATACCTCAAAAAGATTAATATCTTACGACGAAGGTTTGGCTATAGCAAAAAAAGTAGGTGCTCTAAGATACTTGGAATGCTCAGCTAAAAAGAATAAAGGTGTCAATGAAGCATTCTCAGAAGCTGCTAGATGCGCTTTGAATGCAAGACCAAAAGGCTCAAACGATACCGAACCAGAAAAGAAAAGTTGCATAATAATGTGATACTAATGTTTATTAAATGGATCGTCTAACATTTCCTTACGTTCATCCCATATATTCTCTGAACTTCCTCTTGCCAACTCTTGTTCCAACCTCTTTTGATAAAATTCTTGTATCTTGGTTTTGTTCAACGGATTCTCCTTATCTTGTAATGTCCCATACTTTAAAGAATACCAAAACTTCTCTCGTTGACTCTTACAATCATCATATGTCCCATATCGATAATAATTCCGTATCTGTGACCCAACTGCATAACATTCAATAAGTTCATCCATCGCCGTTATTATACTTAATCTACTGGGTATTTCATCCCTTATCTTACTAACATGATTAGTATTTGTTTCATTTACATTTTTATCGCTAATCTCCTCTTGGAAACTCTTCCACAATTCATTCAACTCAGCATCTTCTTTGCTCATGATGTAAAGCGAAAACCGTAGAAAAAATAAATTTTCAAAAATTATTCGCACTAGAATTTGTACTCAAAACAGTATCGTTAGCCTGGAATTATGCAGATATGCCCATAACAACAACTATCGACCAATATCCTTCAACATTGATCCTGTATTGTGATATACGACCATAACAAGGTCCTTGGCACCCTTCATTAACCTCTTCCAACTCACACTACTTTCTACCTTTTTTTCACCGATCACACACGCACTTTCTTATTTTCCAATTGCAACATTCTCTTCGCACCATTTATAAAAAAATTTGCAAAAATATTAACCATATGCCCATATACAATTGACAAAAAAGTAAATCAAATGCTTCCGCCCGGATTCGAACCGGGGATCGCTACATTACTAGTGTAGCGCCTTACCATCTTGGCCACAGAAGCCATGTGAAAGCTTGGTGTTCAGGTTTGGACTTCGGCGGTCGAGATGGTCACGTGACGCGTTTTTTGATGTTTAAATTTTTTATTGATATAAAGTAAGATTTAGGTTTATAAGGTTGGAAACTGAGTTTTATGCTGGTATATCAAGTTTGAATAGATAGATAATGTGTTTATGAAGATATCTTGTTATTTAGAGAGGATTTGTTGGACAAAAGTAATATTGACAAAATATTACCAAATTATGACTTAAAAAGAGAAACAAATCTTTTCTACGCAAAGAATACAATTGTAAAAGTAAAATATTTAAGACCACAATTTGTGTTGTTTGAATTTTCATAGGTATTTCTAATCTAATCAATTCCAATCTTGAAGCAAAGGAAAGCAAATATCCTCAATTTCAGATTCCCAGTTATTTTCCGAGCATTAATCAAAGAGGTATACTCTCCAGTTAAACGATAGCAACCAAGATTGATCAGATAAATTTGCCATATTTTCAGTAAAAGTTTTGCAAACTTTGTAGAAGGTAATATGATGAATTGAGTTTTAATCAATTATTTCAGTAAATTGACATCTTTATTGTTTCGTATTATGTCAACTCTATTAATTTTAATCCAAAATTACGTATTCCTTAAAACCCAAAGATCAGAAATACTTGTGCTGAAAGCAAAGCAAGACCAATAATAGTTTTTCATGTAAATATAAATCAAATTTTTTTCTTTGCATGAATCAGTATCTTCTTGCTAAATCAGAATAATCTTGATATAAAATAAATTGTGGTTTAAGTTGCCCTTTTTGGTCTAAATATTACATATTATCTCAAAATCAAGCTTTGGTTACAACTTCACTTTTAAATAATTCAAAAAACGAATCAATTTGTAAAGTAAAAATTCTCAGTTTCATCAAAGCACTCATTGAGTTGTGAAAAACAATGAGATAGTTCTTATAATGTAAATATTTTTTTAATTAAGATTACAACCACAATTTTTCAAAGATAGTGAGCCTACATTTTTTGAGAGCTAGTAAGTTAAGAATTTTTCAAGAGCGTTACAGGTATTTTCAAAGATCACCACCAATAACCAGTATGGTTCATCTAGCAACACCTTTGATATAATGTAAAACATTAAATGTGTTAAATTTTCACAATTAAAAAAAAAAGCCAAAGCAAACATAAATTAGTACATTTCTCAAGTATACTTTCAATATTTTGATGCCCCAAGCTTTCAATGGTATACCAACGGTAGCGCATTACATTAAAAAATTTACATGAGTGAGAAAATAGTTTGAAAAATTTTAACAAGCATGTTCAATCTACCTAATTTTATAAGGTCGACTACCAGACCGATTCTTACACACGTGCGTTATCTTGGAGATTTAAGTAATTTACAACCTGCTATTGGATCTACACATGGATATAAACGATTGGGTAGAGGTCCATCATCTGGGAAAGGTAAAACATCTGGTAGAGGACAAAAAGGTCAAAAAGCTAGAGGAAAAGTACCAAAGTTTGTTGAAGGTGGTCAAACACCATTTTTTAAACAATTTAAAATATCTGGGTTTAGAAACTTGGGTAGAAAAGAATATTATGAGATTAATTTGAATAGAATATCAGATTTTTGGAAACATAATAGAATTCCATTAAAAGAAGGTGAAACATTGGATATAAAGACAATGAGAGATTGTGGGATTGTTACTGGAACTTTATTTGATGGAGTTAAGATATTAGGTGATGGAAATACAAAATATAATGTACCATTGAATATAGAAGCTTCAAAAGCGACTTATGTTGCGATAAATACAATTAAACAAACTGGGTTTGATTTTACAGCAAGATTTTTCACAAGATTAGGGTTGAGAGCACATTTGAATCCGAATAAATTTTTGTTGAAGTATGGGTATGTACCATTACAAGCTAGGCCCAAGAATAAAAGAGATATTAGATATTATTCTAATCCAGATGGGTACTTGCATAAAGATAGATCAATTTTATTGGATAGATTAGAGCAAGCAAAGATTGAATCTAAGAAACCTAAATCACAGGTAGCAAATATAAATTCTTTGGAGAAACAATTACAAAGTGCATCAAAGTTGAATATCGAACCTTCATATAAACAAATGAATGTTAATGACTTGTAAATATTATTCAGTATCGATATATAAATGTAGTAGGTTCTCAACGATATCTTGTAATTGAGATAAAGTTAAGGAATCTTTATATTTTCTTATAGCAAATAATGTAGATCTAAAAGTCATTTGATGGATTTCTTTAATTTCTAATTTATCATTTATTGAACCGAAAGATAAAGATAACCCTCGTAATCGTAGTCCTGAGGATATGAGTTTATTTATGGAGGAATTTATTTGTTCTTGATTTAATTTGGATGGTTTGGGAATGAAAGAATCTTGTTTCGTTACCAAACTTGGCTGTCGTAATTTCATATTGATTAAAATATCAGATGGATATGATTCTAAGTTTATCTTATTAATTTTATTTATTGTATGAAAGTTTATAATCATAGCTTTAACAGATTTCTCCTGATGATAAAATACAATAAACACTTCATTATCAACTTGACATAAAATTCCAACTTCTAAATTACTTTTAAAGAATTGAATTGATTTAGAATCATTGGAAAACACACTTATTGAATCGTTTTGTATCAAGTAAATAGGGATATTTTCATATTTAACATGACAATAAACCTCACAAGATGTAAACACAGGTAATTTTGACTCAGATGGAATCCATAATTGTACATCATTCAATACCTCATCTTGATAATTTACTGCAATAGTTTGTAAATGTATCATTAAAAAAATATCTTAAAAAAAAGATCAATTATTATCGCCTCATCATTCCAAAATGTCGGTTAAAACAAGAGTATATTCAATATCTAAAGTATATGCAGATGTTAATCAAACGAAGCCATCGGAGTATTGGGATTATGAGAATCATAAGATAGGTTGGGGTAATATTAAAAATTATGAAATCGTCACAAAAATAGGACGTGGGAAATATTCGGAAGTTTTTCAAGGAATGAATGTATTAAATGATGAATTATGTGTTATAAAGGTATTAAAACCTGTCAAGTTGAAGAAGATTTATAGAGAAGTTAAGATTTTACAAAATTTAACTGGTGGTCCAAACATTATTGGGTTGTTGGATGTTGTACGAGATGAACAAAGTAAAATTCCGGCTTTAATATTTGAAAGAGTCAATAATGTTGATTTCAGGGTATTGTATCCGAAGTTCACTATTAAAGATATTCAATATTATTTCACACAATTATTGATTGCATTGGATTATTCTCATTCAATGGGGATTATACATCGAGATGTTAAACCGCAGAATATAATGATCGATCCATCAACTAAGAAGTTAAGACTCATAGATTGGGGGTTAGCCGAGTTTTATCATTCAGGGATGGACTATAACGTTCGTGTAGCATCCAGATATCATAAAGGACCTGAATTATTAATAAATTTACAACAATATGATTACTCATTGGATTTATGGTCTGTTGGTTGTATGTTGGGGGCAATAATTTTTAAGAAAGAACCTTTATTCAGAGGTGATTCAAATAATGATCAATTGGTACAAATTGCAAAAGTGTTGGGAACAGAAAATTTAATGAAATATGTAAATAAGTATGGTTTAAAGTTGAGTTCGGATTACGATGATATATTGGGCAATTATCCAAGAAAGCCTTGGAAATCATTTATTACTAATGAGAATAGACATTTGATAAGTGATGAAGTTTTGGATTTAATTGATAAGTTATTAACTTATGATCATCAATTAAGACCAACGGCTCAAGAAGCAATGGCCCATCCATTTTTTAAAATATGATATAATTAATGAGTTAAACCAGTTTCAAAATTTTTAAAAAATTCTTTATAATCGTGAGTAGTTCCTCTATCAAAGATTTCATCCTCCAGTGTTGAAGCTATATCAAAACTTGAAGTTGCTGGTGAAATTGATTTGTTTGGTATTAATTTGTAAAAGGTGCTCAATTGTTGGTCATCTAATATTTGATTTATGAAATCATTTTCATTTAGTAGTTTTGTTTTTAGTTGGTTATACTGTTGAGATGAAATTATAAAGGTTTGATTAAAATCATCAACTTCGTATGTTATATCTTCTTCTTCAACTTTGAATATTTCCTCTAGATCCATATCCAATGATATTAGTCGATTCAAAGTTATAGATATTTCATCTAATTCAATGTTTGGAATGAAATTTGGAACACCCAATTTTTCCAAAATCAAATTCAAGCTTCGGTAAATATGAATCAATTCTGGATAGCTTTTATACATCAATTCAACTTTTTTTGCCTTGTATTCTTTGTAGCTTTCAAAATCTTTCTTTTCTAGGTTGGTGATAAATTTGCTAAGTGTAGATGACAATTTCAATGCTTTTGATTCATAATCTGATTTCAATTGATATGAATGTATTATTGAAAGTATAACCTCTTTATAATTATTATCATCAATGAATTCCTGATGCGTATGCTCAATTTCAAATACTTTATATAGCTCAAGCAAGTATACAATTATACATTTTTCATTCTTGAAATCTTCTTTTTGTATTAGTCGAGGTAATGCAAATGTATTTTCAATAAATTCTAATATATCTCTCTTTTCTGGGATCTGATAATATGAATTGATTAATGGATGTAGGATCAATTCCGGCAGTTCCCAATCTTTTGTAAAATTAGTTATATCAAGACCAGCTTGTTTATTTATCCATTTTAATAAAACACTTTTAATTTGCAGATAATTCGGATTATTAGGTAGTATAACCGAAACATTGAACAAGCATAAATTCCATAGTAGGTTCAAAATATGTTTTAAATCACCTTCAAAGATATCTTCAGAAGTCACTTCATTCAAATTTAATTGTAGTACAATTTTTAAAAACTTTAAAAAATCAGCTAAATTCTCCATTTTCTGTAACTTAACAACTGGGTTTTTATTAACTGGAGTTAGATAAAAAAGTTGATCAATTAATGGATGATTTTTAGTTAAAGTTATTTCATAAATAAGTCTGTTTATAAGTTTAATTAAAACCAACCCATTTTGTAAATCTGTAGTTAAATTATCAATTAAAATTGCTTTTGTTGTTGGAGGATTTAAAGAATCTTCAATTAATTTGATATTCACCCAATTAACAAAGAATTGTTCTTCCAACTGGATCAGTGTCATGATAATGAAAAAATGAATAGGGAATTTAAAAATAGAAATAAAATTTGGCACGGTTCATGTTTCAAAATAATGGAACAATAATTGACAATCTTAAAATTACGAGTGAAAAAGGGGAAATTTCTTGTTTTAAGCTGGTATTATTCCTAATTAGGTGAAATCTCGTCTTAAAATTTTTTGCCATCTAGAATGTCTGAAGAACCTTTAACATCCAACGTACGTCCAGCTACTGATGCATTAATAACCCTACGTATAATTAAATCATTTCCATATAGGAATGTTAAAAATCATATTATAAAAGATATTGATTTGAAAAATACAACACCAAAACAATTACTTATACTTATAACCAATATTATCAACACAACAGGTGGATTAAGACCATATAGAAATATAGAATATGATACAATAAAGATATATACAAAAGCTCATGGTTCAAAATCAATGAATCTTGTTATAAATTTTGAAAATGACGATTGGGTGTTGATAAACCCACAAATCAAAGGTGAAGATAAATCATTATATGATTTAGGTATTGAAAATGAAACTGAGTTGAGTTTATTCAATTGGAATGATTATTTACTTTATAAAGAGAATCCTGAAGAAAAATGGTAATTAAATAGTGAATATATATCTAGATTTCAGTGTCGTGTTTAATGTCTCATAAAACCAGACAATAATGTTTCAACCAATGATAGTAGAGGTTAATAATAATAACAAACTGACTATAACTATATACAGTCTCATATAAGTTTTCAATGAAAAAAAAAAAAATTAATCGAAAATCGTGTTAATCCAAACGAAGACCATTAATATCTATTAAACCAGACCATTAATATCTATTAAACCAGATATAAAATTTTTATAAGAACTTATCAATTACAAGAAGTAATTAATTTTATTGTCTAGTTTGATTTTCCATTACAAGATGTTTAAAACAGCATATAAATCATTTAATCAGCCAATGATTCAAAAATTCATAGCTGGAGGTGTAGGTATCACTGGATTAACTGCATCATATTTATTATATCAAGATTCCATGACAGCTAATGCCATGACAGCAGCAGAACATGGTTTACATCCACCAGCTTATGATTGGCCACACAATGGTATGTTTGAAACATTTGACCATGCATCTATCAGAAGAGGTTTCGTTGTTTATAAAGAAGTTTGTGCAGCTTGTCATTCATTAGACAGAATTGCATGGAGAAATTTGGTTGGTGTTTCTCACTCAACCAGTGAAGCAAAAGCCATGGCTGAAGAATTAGAATATGATGATGAACCAGATGATGAAGGAAATCCAAGAAAAAGACCAGGTAAATTAGCTGACTATATTCCAGGTCCATACGAAAACGAACAAGCTGCAAGAGCTGCAAATCAAGGTGCTTTACCACCAGATTTATCATTGATTGTTAAAGCAAGACATGGTGGTGCTGATTACATCTTCTCCTTGTTGACAGGTTACCCAGAAGAACCACCAGCAGGTGTTGTTTTACCAGCAGGTTCAAACTATAATCCATATTTCCCAGGTGGTGCAATTGCTATGGGCAGAGTCTTGTTTGATGATTTAGTTGAATATGAAGATGGAACCCCAGCTACCACATCACAAATGGCAAAAGATGTTTCTACATTTTTGAATTGGGCTGCTGAACCAGAACACGATGATAGAAAAAAATGGGGTTTGAAAGCTATCATTATCTTATCTGCATTGTACGGTATATCATTATGGGTTAAAAGATTTAAATGGACCCCAATTAAGAATAGAAAATTCAGATTCGATCCACCAAAAAAATAAAAAATTAAAAACATTAGCTGAGACATTGGCTTTCGTAAATACTCATCATAATATAAATCATTTGCTTAAAATCTCTGTAATCCGTTATTTCCAAAAAAGAAATTCTCGTAAATGAATTACGGCGAAATAGGCTCACGTGATTAAAAAATAATAGCAACATATTTTAACTTGGCGATTTGTCGGTGGAATTATTTAGATCAAGGCTCATAACACTAATTATTAATTTTTCCATTCGCTCAACAAAAGTTTTTTTTTTATCATCTAAGATTCATGTCACCAAACAGAAAAGACAAACAGGATCATATCAAATCTTCCGAGTTGCCGAACTCATCGTCATCATCAGTCATTTCAACAACAACCTCCTCATCAAAAGCTTTACTAAAACATAATAGTACTACCTACAATGCTAATGATTTTTCCAGTATTCAAGTTTCAGAATCTGAGTCTAAACCGTCAAAGACTGTTTTGATTTTAACTCTAACATCTTCAATTTCAGGTTTTATGTTTGGTTATGACACCGGGTATATCTCTTCAGCATTAGTACAAATAGGTACCGACTTATCCAATAAAATATTAACATCTGGTGAAAAAGAATTCATTACCTCAGCTACATCTTTAGGTGCATTACTAGGAGCAATACTAGGAGGTATATTAGCAAATTTAATTGGTAGAAAGAAAGTTTTATTAGGATCCAACGTTGTATTTGTAGTTGGGACTATTATTCAACTTTGTTCAAAAACGGTATGGACAATGATTGTAGGTAGATTTGTTTTGGGTTGGGGTGTAGGGATAGCGTCTTTAATTGCTCCATTGATGTTATCTGAGTTGGCACCAGCAAAATATAGAGGTAGACTCATTGTAACAAACGTTATGTTTATCACTGGTGGTCAATTAGTTGCATATTTCATTAATTGGGGGTTAACTAGAGTTAAAGGTGGTTGGAGAGTTTCAGTAGGGTTATGTATGGTACCACCAGTTATACAATTTGTTTTGTTTTGGTTTTTACCTGATACACCAAGATTTTATGTTATGAATGGACAAATTGATAAAGCAAAACAAGTTTTGAGAAAAATTTATACTGAACCTTCTGATGCATTTGTAGATGCTACTGTAGAAGAAATGATAACATCAAATTCAACTGTTCCTGGATCAAATCCATTACATAAAGCATGGGAATCTATTAAAATCATTCATACTACCCCAGGTAATTTCAGAGCTTTAATATTGGCATGTGGTTTACAAGGTATTCAACAATTTACAGGATTCAACTCACTTATGTACTTCAGTACTACTATTTTTGAAACAATTGGATTTCATAATGCAACTGCAGTTTCAATCATTGTTGCAGCAACAAATTTTGTTTTCACAGGTATTGCATTATGTATTATTGATAAAGTTGGTAGAAGAAAGATTTTATTGATTGGAATGCCATGTATGTGTGCAGCATTAGTTGTTTGTGCAATTGCATTCCATTTTTTAAATGTGGATTTCTCATCAGGAGTTACAATTGAATCAAGAGGAATAAGTGGTTGGGGAATTGTTGTTATAATTGGTATGATTTTATACGTTGCTTCTTATGCTATTGGTATTGGTAATGCTGCTTGGGTTGGTGTTGAATTATTTTCAGATGTTAATGTAAGATCAATTGGTGCAATGTATGCAGCTGGTACAAATTGGGCAGGTTCTTTAGTCATTGCATCCACTTTCTTGACAATGTTGGAGAAAATAACACCCACAGGTACATTTTCATTCTTTGCTGGATTATGTGTCATTGCATTTTTGTTTGTATTCTTTTTATTACCAGATACTGCTGGTTTGGAATTAGAAGAAACTACAGAATTCTTGTCCAATGGTTTCAATGTTAGACAAGCTAATATAATATCAAAGGATCGTAAAAAACGATCAAAATTCACAACAAAACCAACTACGGTTTAATTTTAATGATTAATGATTTAGATTTATAATTTAATGCATAGTATTTTCTTTCATTTTGAAGTGAGTGTAGAAAAACACAAAAAAAAAAAAATAAAAGAATCTGAGTTGAAGTTTCATATATCAGCAACAGGTTTGTTTCAAATTACTTGTAAATAGAATTAATCAATAGTCAAATGATATAAAGAAGAATTAAAATTTAATGACGAGTAACAATCTAAATACATATAAGAATTATTTTAACAATAACCAGGCATCAGTCAATCAAGAACCAAATGAAGCTTCTTCCAATGACAGTCTTGATTACCCACAACCAAAGCTGAGAAAAATTAAAGAGATGAACAATTTACAAGATTATGAAATTATTGAAAAACTAGGTCAAGGTACTTTTGGGGTTGTTCAAAAAGCTAAACGAAAGTCTAATGGTGAAATGGTTGCTATTAAACAGCTCATCAATCATTCTGCAAAAGAAGGGTTTCCATTAACTGCAATGAGAGAAATCACTATATTGAAAGAATTAAGTCATCACAATATTTTGACAATTCTGGAAATGATTTTTGAAGAAGGCAAAAAATCAGATGATGGATATAATAGAGGATCCTTTTTCACAGTATCTCCATATATGGCAAGTGATTTAGTGGGGTTGTTGGAAAATCCAAATATTCATCTACAATTAAATGAAATTAAATGTTTGAGTCAGCAATTATTAAAAGGTATACAATATATTCATGAACAAAATTATTTACACAGAGACATAAAAGCTGCTAATATTTTAATCAACAGTGATGGTGTTTTAAAAATTGCTGATTTTGGATTAGCAAGATTATATCATGGTAATGTACCTAAAATAGGACTTGGACCAGGTGGTGGTGAAAGACAATATACTGGATTGGTTGTAACTAGATGGTATAGACCTCCAGAAATTTTATTGGGTGAACGTAAGTATACAACTGCAGTTGATTTATGGGGTATAGGATGTGTGTTTGCCGAATTATTCACGGGTAAACCGATATTGGTTGGTAAATCAGATGCTCATCAAGCTCAATTGGTGTTTGAACTAATAGGTCCTCCAATAGAATGGGGAGAAGCAGCAAAATTACCTAATAAAACAGATTATAATATTGGATTGAGTTGTAAACGAAGTTTAGAAATTAAATTTGATAAAATAATGCCAAAATCAGCTATAAATTTATTAAGTGGGTTTTTAACGTTAGATCCTTATAAAAGATTGAATGCATTGGATGCTTTAAATCATGAATTTTTTAAACTTGATCCATTACCATTGAAACCTAATGAATTACCTAAATTTGAAGAATGTCATGAAATTGATAAAGAAAAATTTAAAAAGATGAAAGATTTGAATTATAAAGAAAAACTAATATCTGAAATCAAACCATCAACTGAATTTAATAATAATAGATCAGAAACCCGAATGAATAATAGTGTCAATTCAAAATATGGTGAAGACTACCATTATGGTGAAGAAGTACGAGGGGAAAAACAATGGGGGTATAAACCAAGGAATCAAGATTATGAATCTAAAGTTAAACCTTATAATTGTCATCAAGAAAATGATTCAAGAAAATCTTATTATCAATATGAACCCAGGAGCAAGCATCATAAAAATGAATATCCAGATCATTATGATAATCAATCAAGAAAACATCGTGAAAGTTTTGATGATCATTATGGTGATTACTATAATGATTCCAAACGTCATCAATATGAAGATCCATACAATTATAATCATTATCAACCACGCCATCAAAGAACAAATGATAAATCTGATTCAAGACGTAATGATCACTACAACAAGCGAGATTCATATGTTCCAAAACAACAAGAACCACTGAAATCTTTACCAAAATTACCACCTACACCTGTTGCACCTAAATCAATGGCACCAACACTCATTCAACCATCTGATTCTTCAAGCACGTTATCAAAAATCAGAAATCAAAGTGATAAAGAATCAATTAAATCAAAATATGAGAATTATCAATCAATTACAGCTCAAGAAAAAACGAAGCCATCATCAACGTTGAAAGAAAATGCACAAAAATCATTTGAAAGTGCTTCATCATTACCATCAAATGATAACAGTATATCAAGTATCACATTACCAGAAAAGCCAAAGTTACAAGAAGTTAAAGTTACTTTACCTGAAAAACCAAAAGTAAATGAAGTTAAAAGTACTATACCTGAAAAACCAAAAGTACAACAAAGTGAAGTTAAGAATACTATACCAAAAGTACAACAAAATGAAGTTAAAAGTACTATACCTGAAAAACCACAAGTACAACAAAGTGAACTTAAAAATACAATACCAAAAGTACAACAAAGTGAAGTTAAAAGTAATATACCTGAAAAACCAAAAGTACAACAAAGTGAAGTTAACAATACTATACCTGATAAACCAAAAGTACTACAAAGTGAAGTTAAAAGTACTATACCTGACAAACCACAACAAAGTGAAGTTGAAAGTACTAAACCTTACAAACCACAACAAAGAGAAGCTAAAATCACTTTACCTGAAAAATCAATAGTACTACAAAGTGAAGCTAAAATTACTATACCTGAAGTACAACAAAGTGAAGCTGAGATTACTTTACCTAAAAAACCAAAAGTACAACAATCTGAAGCTGGAAATGTATCACTAGAAAAACCAAATACCAAAGCAAGTAAAAAAATTCAACAGCCACCACCATTGCATGATTTGTCTGATATTGAGAACGAAATTGTTTTTGAGGATAAAAATTTGAAATTGTTCAAACAGTTTTTACGTGAAGATGAATTTCAAAGATTACCAGAAAGTAGAAAGTTACTTCGAGAGAAGAAATTGTTCAATGATAGTAGAAGGAAATAATAATGTATAGTATAAAATGAAAATTTTTATTCCCAGATTCTCTCATGTTTTCCCAAACAAGAGTTAAGGGGAGTTGTATCAAATACTCGACGACGCAGGATAACAGATAGGAAAACAATTAAAACCACTCTAAGATTAGCAGTTGTCTTAATTTGGTTAACTACATCTCTATTAGGTAGATGCATTATATTGTTACTGTATTCTTAATCTATTTAATGACATTCACTAACTCTTGCTTCAACTGATGATGGAACAAAAATTTGTATCACGTGTACATTTGCGTTGTTCGGATTTCAATCAGATTGGCGAGACTGCAGTTAAAAAATATTGGATAAAGTTATTTCCGCGTTTAGATCTTTTAGATAATGAAAAAATTTGACATTCTTGATCAAACAGAATCAGAGATCATTACAATATGGCCACATTTGAAGATTATTTTTCAATCCAAGCTTTTTTAATCATACTAAGGGAGACTTTAGAATCAGCTATCATCATATCCGTGCTTTTATCATTTGTGCACCAAACTTTCCATGCAAAACCCACTTTATACAAAGGAAACAATGGGAACTATTCTAGTTTAGAGTCTTCTGCAAATTCAGATTTGGTTGAATTGGAGAAACAAGACAAAACTCTTTATAAATATCTAAGGTTACAAATTTGGGTTGGTGGATTATTAGGTTTAATTGTTTGTTTGATTGTCGGTTCAATAATATTGACAGTATTTTATTACGTTGGAAATGATTTATGGGCAGTTACAGAACATTACTGGGAAGGTGTATTTTCAATATTGGCTAGTATCATTATATCAGTCATGGGGATTAAAATTTTACGTGTTAATAAAATGCAAGAGAAATGGAAATTGAAATTAGGTAAGATTTTGCAACGAAAGAATGTACAACACCAAGAAAATTATGAAATGGCTGCAGAATCATGGAGTAAAAAAATAGAAATGTGGAGTGAGAAATACAACATGTTTATATTACCATTTGTAACAACATTAAGAGAAGGTTTAGAAGCAATTGTATTCATAGGTGGTATTGGAATCAACGAGAATACCACATACTGGTCCCTTGTTAACTCAACAATTTTGGCATTAATTGTAGGTTCATTAATAGGTATTGTTTTATATCGATCTGGAAACACATTGTCGTTGCAAGTATTTTTGATAACATCAACATGTTTTCTATATTTGGTCGCCGCTGGTTTATTTTCAAAAGGAGTTTGGAATTTTGAGTTACAAAGATTTATTGATTTATGTGGTGGGATGGATGTAAGTGAAACAGGCCATGGTCCAGGATCTTATGATATAAATAACAGTGTATGGCATGTCAATTGTTGTAATGGTGAAATGCAAGAAGATGGAGCATTTTGGATGATATTCACTGCAATTTTTGGTTGGACAAATTCAGCAACTTATGGTAGTGTGATTAGTTATTTGTTATATTGGACTGTTATTTTTGTCACATTCACTAGCTTATATCATGAAGAAAAATATGGGTATTTACCGATAGTACCAATCAAATGGCAATTGAAAAGAATAGCAAAAAGAAAAAATTTGTATGAACCAATAAGCTCAGACAATGATAATGCTTTACTTCATGAAGTGAGAAATAGCGTGGAATCTGTTAATTCACAGACTCCATTACAATAATTAGAGTATATAAAGTTTTTTAGGTGTAATTGATTTTTTAGATAATCTATCGTTTTCGGATTTTGTTAGTAATATAGCATTTGACATTCTGGCAAATTGATAAACAAATCCAATTTAAAATTAGTATGCTTGCATATTTGTATCAACTAGGTTAAAGAAATAAAGCTTTCAACTTTATTTGTTGCCGGTACACAAAAGCGAATTAATTCAGTTATTGTATATGCCATATCAAATTTGAAAAAGCCCAAACTTATTGAATTAGTTTATTTAACAGTATTTTATAAATATTTAACCTATAACTATCTAACTCTTAAGAAATGATGCACAAACAAGGCGGAACAAGTTTAAAATTTCTGTGCTTTTGTGTCTTTTTTTGTAACATTTAAAACGGATACATTCCTAAAATGATTTATTAAAAATGATATTTTAATTACGAGTAATGTGGTTATATATTATTGTCCAGTAGAATTTGATAATGAATTTGATGGGAATGATAATTGAAATTCGCTCATTCGATTTCCATTACAACGAGGCTTTAATTTTAGTTTCAAATATAGTGAAATGACAAGCGATGTGTTTGTGATTGGATAGAGTATTAACCAGGCTTTGTTGTGAGCTCATCATCTTCCGTAAATTAGTTATCTTTTTCATCTGAAGATTTTTTGATACTAATTTTTTGAATACTAATTTTTTCAACGTATTTTGTTATTTTGTTTTAAAGTATAAAATAGTGAAGTCTACCTCATTTCACTGTACTGTTGTCATATTTTAGTCACTTGAATTGCAAAAAAATGAAACTTTTTTGGTATTAGCAAAAAACGTATTTCGGTAAATCTTCAAAAAACAATAGTTGATTGTTCTTTTTATTTTGATCCTTTCGAATAAAGACAATAGGATTTTTTCATCAACAATTGTTATAAGAGTTTCTCTGATTGGATCCATTTAATTAAACTATATTCATCATGCTGTATTTCATATCTCTTGCAACTATAGTTTACGTTAAAATTGTTGCAAAATTCAGACATGAAATCGGCAAATATTTCGAACAATGATAAATTTTAGTTCTCACTTTATTACAACATAGCTTTGTTAGAACATGATTAGAACTTTTCTTATATATTATACTTATTTTATCATTTTCTTTTAAAGTATAATTTTTCTTTCCTAAATTTTAAAATGAAATTTTTAACAATCTTGATTACAATTCTATTGTCAATTAATTCTTGTATGGCTCGAGTAAAAGGCTACACTCATGAAGGCGATAAGAAATATTTCTGGGGTTGTAATGGTGCACTAACATTCAGCGTTTCATTTTGTTCTCCTACAAATTATACTTGTAAATGTGTCAATAAAAATGTGCAAGCATCTGTTGCTGGATGTTTATATCAGATGGGTGAAGTATCCAAAAGTGCGCAAGATGGAATGGTTGAGTATTGTAAAAATTATGGAATAACAATTAAACAAGATTGGTTCGATGATGCTTTGGCTTACTATCATGCAAAGGGAAAATCAGAAACTGAAATCTCCAATTTCAACAAATCTGTACCTATTGACACTCCATTTATATTAAATTCATCTGTAGTTCAATTATACAAAGAAGGATATGCAAGATTTTACAATAATTATGATGATTCATTATATTATGGAGCTTCATGTTTGGGTTATTGGCTTTTAATTATGTTGTTTGGGTTTATTAGCAACCTTTCAATGTTTTTATTTCCAAAATTGATGAAGAAAGCAACAAATCCATTAATAAATTATTGGAGAAAGCATATTTCAATTCCAGCGTTGATTGGTAAAAAGAAATCTCAAGAACAAACATTTTTGAACATAATTACATTTTTGATACCGTCAAGATTAGAAACAGTGATTATATTTCTTTTTTATTGTGTCACAATATTGGTTATGTCAATCAACATGAAAGCAATGGATAATGACCCGTTGTTTTATACCAAATATAAGGCTAAAATAAGATATGTTGCTGATCGTTCTGGGATCATTGCAATTATGGAAATGCCGTTAATTTTTTTATTTGCAGGTAGAAACAATTTTTTACAATGGTTAACTGGATGGAATTATAGTACTTTTGTTGCATACCATCGACATACGGCTAGAATAATGTTTGCATTAATTGTAATTCACGCAACTTGCTTTACAATTGCCTTTGGAGATTATTATTCAGAAGCCATACATGATTTATATTTAAGATGTGGAATTCTTGCTGCAGTTGCTGGTGGAATTATTATGATTCAAGGTTTACTTTATTTAAGAAGAAAATGGTATGAACTTTTTTTAATATGTCACATAATACTAGCAGCAATTTGGACAGCTGGAGCATGGATTCATGTAAGAGACTTAGGATATATATGGTTTGTATATCCGAGTGTTGCAGTATGGTGCTTTGATAGAGTTGTTAGAATCGGTAGGTTGATATCATTTGGAATCCCCCATGCTAATGTTACTTTATTATCCGATGAGACATTAAAAGTTGTAATTCCAAAACCAAATTATTGGCATTCAATACCTGGTGGTCATGCCTTCATTCATTTTTTAAAACCAACATATTTTTGGCAATCACATCCATTTACGTTCACTGATTCTTTTGAAGATAAGAATTTTATTATTTTGTATTGTAAAGTTAAAGGTGGTGTTACCCATAGTTTATATCAAATGCTTGCAAGTTCGCCTGGTAGAACATGTAGAGTAAGAGTTAGTGTAGAAGGACCATATGGTGAACCTACCCCTGCCAAATATGCTGATTCAGCTGTTTTCATTGCTGGTGGTAATGGAATTCCAGGAATTTATTCAGAAATTGTTGATATATCAAAAAAAGCGAAAGATAGTAATAGCAAATTAAAATTATATTGGGTAATTAGAGAATATCGATCATTATATTGGTTTTATGAAGAGTTATTAAAATTGAAACAAACCAAGATTGAAACTACCATATTTGTAACTAAGCCAGATTGTCATATATATGTTGATGAATTTAATTACAGGTTTGCAGGATTAGGAAGATTGTCCATAGAAAATCAAAGCGACGAGTGTGAAGAAGACAAACAGGAAAAGTACAAATCTGAGATAAATTCAACAGACTCTGATGAAAAATTGAATACAAATGACATTGTCGAGAATATAAAGAAAGAATTATCTCATGTTCAATTCAAAGAAGGTAGGCCGAATTTGGATCTTATAATGTCTAAAGAAGTTGAAGAGTCACAAGGATCTGTTGCATTTGTAACATGTGGACATTCAGCAATGGTTGATGAAATTAGATATACTACTTCACAGTTGGTGACAAACAAAGACAGAAAAAGAGTAGATTATTATAAACAAGTTCAAGTGTGGGCTTAATTGGTATTTAAATTTGCAGTAATTTTTCAAATACATTTACTTGATCATCCATTATTGAATCTATGACAACTTCAATTCATTTTGATGTCTGTAACTTCACATTTCTCCAAAATACTGAATTTATCTTCTCTTTCGTTTATTGCTAACTCTGATTTTAGTCTTATAACTCTTAAAAAGAAATAATAAGTTGTAATGTGTCGTTTACTCACCTTTTCAAACTCACACATCAATAATGTGGTTGTTACTTCCAGATCTTTGGAAAGGGGCTTGAATTAAATTGTTATTGTTTCTCTATTGTTCAATTTTACACAAAGTCAATTAAAATTAATGTTAGACATCTTTCTTCATTTGTTTTGCTACTTTCCCTTACTGGCTGAAAAAATATCCCCTCCGATCTGTGAAACAAAACATTACATTCAGAGATTAAAATAATAATTAAATATTCATGTTGAAGAGAACTTATATCAACAGGCAGATATAGGAAAACAAGCTCGACCATTTGCCCGGAGTAAAATCACAAGATTTGCATCTCAAAACAATCTACTTTCAATTGTTCAATGGTTTGTAGAAAAATAGTTAAAGTAACACAAAACTAGAGATGGAATTGATAAAATTTTATCTGATTGGATCAGTAAAATATTTTTTAACATAAATTTTTTTTTCAAATCAAATCTAACACAAAAATAAACAATTACAATAGATCTTCAATTAAAAGCTTCAATTTCTTGGCAATTTGGCTAAGAAGTTAAATAATTTTATAATTTATAAATTATTTTTTCGATTAAAATTTTATTTTTATTGTTTCTTATTAGAATTATACAGGCGAATAACGCAATTTCTATTACTTAATTATAATTTTTTCAATTATGAATCAACAATTGAGATTCAGGTATTAATATTCAGATTTCTCTTTATGCACAATGGGTGTTTTGAACGCCTACATATTTCGTATATTACTTTATATAAAGGTAAAAGATTCTCTTAAATGTTTCAATTTACTAAGGAAATTATTTGAAAATGGAATTATCTCTATTTTTCATTTTTAGTATATTTTTTGCCAATGTTTTAGCCAAGGGAGCCCCTTATACATCATACACATATTCCAAGAATTATTATTGTTGTAATTACGAAATTTCAAATTCAGTTTCATTTTGTGCAACTCAATATAATACAACATGTTTATGTCTAAGCAAAGAGGCTCTTGCAACATACGCTGGTTGTTTGGCATATAAAAGTAGAAATGATTCACAAACTTTAGATGTTGTTGTTGAAAATTGTGCTGAAGCAAATGTTACACTTGCTGATAATTGGTATGAAGAAGCTTATGGATACTTTCTTAGTAGTGCTAAAACTGCCTCAGATATTCCAGATTTTAACGCAACAATACCGATCGATGTTCCATTCAAGTTAGATACCACTGAAATGAAATTATACATGGATGCATACGATAAATTTTTAGATAATTACGATTGGTCATTATATTATGCTTCAGGTGCTTTAGGTTATTGGTTATTGATATTTGTTTTAGGAGCATTCTTTCATTGGACCAAATTTTTATTTCCAGGTGTTTATAAAAAAGCTACAGGCCCTGTTATAACTTATTGGAGAAAATATATCTCAATGCCAGCTACTTTTGGTAAAAAGAAAGTACAAGAGCAAAGTTTGTTCAAATTTATTGAATTTTTAATTCCATCAAGATTTGAAACAATTGTTATTGGCTTTTATTACATTTATATCATTGTAATTTGTTGCATAAATACAGAATATGTTGAAGGTGACCCGGTTTTGGAATCTAAATATCAAGCTCAAATGAGATATGTTGCAGATAGAACTGGGATTATTGCGACTATGATGACTCCATTTGTGTACTTATTAGCTGGTAGAAACAATTTTTTGCAATGGATTACAGGTTGGAATTTTGCAACTTTTATCACTTACCATAAACATACAGCTAGAATAATGTTTTGTTTGATTGTGATACATGCTACTTGTTTCACTATCTTATTTGCCGATGAAGGATATTATGCTGAAGAAATGAAAGAAGCTTATTTGATTTGGGGAACTATAGCTGCAGTTTCTGGAGGTATTATTTTAGTTCAAGGTATGCTTTTCTTGAGAAGAAGATGGTATGAGATATTTTTATTTGTTCACATTTTGTTAGCAGCATTTTGGTTAGCTGGAGCTTGGATTCATGTAGATCAATTGGGTTATGTCTGGTTCATTTATCCAGCAGCAGCTATTTGGGTATTTGATAGAGTTGTTAGAATTGGAAGATTATTTTCATTTGGATTCCCTACTGCTACTATAACTTTAGAATCCAATGATACAATCAAGATAGTTGTACCAAGACCTAGTTATTGGAAGTCAATCCCAGGTGGTCATGCTTTTATTCACATTTTAAAACCAACTTATTTTTGGCAATCACATCCATTCACATTCACAGAAGATTTGACTGGAAAACATATTATATTTTTTGCTAAAATAAAAGGTGGTGCAACTCATAGTCTTTACAAAGTATTAGCAAAAGCACCAGGTAGAACAACAACTATTAGAGTAGCAGTCGAAGGTCCATATGGAGAACCTACAGCAGCTAAATATGCTGACACTCCTGTATTTATCGCTGGTGGTAATGGTATTCCAGGTATTTACTCTGAAGCTGTTGATGTTGCTATTAACTTGCCTAAAGAAAGTGAAAAGAAAGTAAAATTGGTATGGATTGTTAGAGAATACTCAAACTTGTTATGGATTTATCCAGAATTGGCTGCATTGAGAAACTTAAACCTCGAAACCACCATTTTTATCACAAAACCTGAGATAACGACTGATTTAGATCAATTTGCAACAAGATGGAGTGAAGAAGAAGAGTCTGATTCATTTGAAAAATCCGAATCAATCAAAGAAAAATCAAAAGAAGATATTAGTATTACAGATTGTGCAAACATTGTATCAAACATAAAATCAGAATTATCTCATATTGACATAATTGAAGTCAGACCTAACATTAAAAATTTCATTGACGAACAAGTAAACCAATCGAATGGTTCAGTAGCATTTGTTACATGTGGTCAACCTGCAATGGTCGATGAAATTAGATATGAATGTTGTCAAATGTTGACAAAATCAAACGGAAAAAGAATCGACTTTTATGAACAAATCCAAGTTTGGGCTTAATTTATTTATATAGTGAGCATCTTAATAAAGTTTATGACTCTAGATTCTTTCTTTTTAATTCGTAATTTTCCAATTTCATAAAATCATAGGAAATTTGATTTAAAGTGTATTCGAAATTTCTGATTTTGTACCGAATTGAGGATTATACCTTTTATCCGCGTCAACAATGTACAACGAATTAACAGAGTTTAATTTGTTTAATGCAATTAGGGCGACATTAAAAATAACCAATTTGCGCTTTTTATTTAAAGAATTTTTTTGCAAAGCATGAAATTGATATTCTCTTCTTTAATTAAGTCAAATTTGTTCACAAATAAATCGTGTCTACTATCAATCATGCAAATCATAGTCTAGATTAATTTAGTTGTGTGACAGGTTATCACATTATAATAGTCTTTTGAAGTGATCATAATTCTAATGTTACTATTTTTGATTTACGAACTCAAGAGGAGTAGATGAAATAGATAAAATTTTATCTGATTGGTTATTTTTTCATGCACTATAAGCCGTTTTACATTTGGGGGTATTTTTTTTTTTCAAAAGGCTGCAGTTTTAACATTTACATTTGACGAATGAGTGTCTAGTCAAATAATACAATTCAAACAAATCTTTTAATATGTATAGCGTTTTGATTCAATAATCTTGATGTTGTTGTATTGTTTCTGTATAAATTTTATTGTACACTATGAATTAATTATAAATAAATAGATCTTAAGGTACCAAAATTATTTTCTTGTTCCATGTCACTCTACTGTTGATTTTCATAGGCAAAAGTACTGTATATTATAACGGAACAAAATGCTGCCATGTATTTTTAAATTTTGATTAATTAATTGGAATACATTTTTCTTGGCTAATCAAAAACAACATACTAAAAAAAGGTCGCACAAACCAATCAAAAATGGTTCGTTTTAATTACTTCAACCAGAAAGTATGTTTCATTAATTAGTCCTAACGTTAATCAATATCATTAATATCAAGAGATCTCGTAAACTCTATTTTTTTTTGTTTTAAAAAATGCTATAAATACAATTTGAATTTCTTCGATTAGCTGCAAAATTGATTTCATTAATAACTGCAACCTCATGAAAACTTTCAGTTTCTTATTGAGTTTATTGTTGCTAAACTCTTTAACTAGTGGTGAAAAACTTGGTCCTTATGTTTCATACGTCAACAGTCGAGCTTATTACAGTTGTAATTACGAAATTGCAAGATCAGTATCTTTTTGTCGATCAAGCTTCAATTCTACATGCTTATGTTCAAATAAAGCTGCATTGGCTACATATGCCGGTTGTTTAGCTTATAAACATAGAAATAAAACAGCTACTTTAAATTACATGGCGGAAGTTTGTGAAGAAGGAAACGTAACTCTCGCTGATAATTGGTTTCAAGAATCTTATAACTATTATTTAACAGATGGTAAGACTGCAAAAGAAATAACAAATTTTAACAAATCTGTACCAATCAATGTACCATTCAAATTAAACACCACACAAATGGATTTGTACATGGCGGCGTATGATATTTTCCTAGGAAATTATGACAATTCGTTATATTATGCTTCATCAATTCTTGGTTACTGGCTATTGATTTTTCTTATTGGGGCCACGGTCAATTGGTCTAAATTTTTGATACCAGGTGTTTATAAGAAAGCAACAAATCCGGTCATTAACTATTGGAGAAAATACATTTCCATGCCAGCAACTTTTAGAAAAAGAAAAGCTCAAGAAGTACGAATTTTGAAAATCTTTGATTGTTTAATTCCATCAAGGTTTGAATCAATTGTGATATTGATATTTTACATTTTGGTTATTGTTGTTCATTGTATAAATGTTCAACCGGTCGAAAGTGATCCAATCTATCCAAGTAAATATAGAGCACGTTGGAGATACATAGCTGACAGAACTGGTATTGTTGGAACTATGATGACACCTTTGGTATACTTATTAGCTGGTAGGAATAACTTTTTGCAATGGGTTACTGGGTGGAATTATGCAACATTCATGACTTATCATAAACATACTGCAAGAGTAATGTTTGCTTTGATTGCAATTCATGCAGTTGGTTTCACAATTTTGTTGATTGGACGTTATGCTGCGGAAATGAAAGAAACTTATATGATTTGGGGTACTATTGCTACTGTTGCAGGAGGTATTATATTGGTTCAAGCAATGCTTTTTTTTAGAAGAAGATGGTACGAAATATTTTTGTTCATTCACATTGTCATGGCAGCATTATGGTTAGCTGGTACCTGGATACACGTAGAGGAGCTTGGATACATTTGGTTTGTTTATCCAGCGGTTGCAATCTGGGTATTTGATAGAGTTGTCAGAATTGGAAGATTAATCGTATTTGGATTTCCTACTGCTACTATAACTTTAGAATCCAATGATACAATCAAAATAGTTGTACCAAGACCTAGTTATTGGAAGTCAATCCCAGGTGGTCATGCTTTTATTCATATTTTAAAACCAACTTATTTTTGGCAATCACATCCATTCACATTCACAGAAGATTTGACTGGAAAACATATTACATTTTTTGCTAAAATCAAAGGTGGTGCAACTCATAGTCTTTACAAAGTATTAGCAAAAGCACCAGGTAGAACAACAACTATTAGAGTAGCAGTTGAAGGTCCATATGGAGAACCTACAGCAGCCAAATATGCTGACACTCCTGTATTTATTGCTGGTGGTAATGGTATTCCAGGTATTTATTCTGAAGCTGTTGATGTTGCTATGAACTTACCAAAAGAAAGTGAAAAGAAAGTAAAATTGGTATGGATCGTTAGAGAATATTCAAACTTGTTATGGATTTATTCAGAATTGGCTGCATTAAGAAACTTAAACCTTGAAACCACCATTTTTATCACAAAACCTGAAATAACGACTGATTTAGATCAATTTGCAACAAGATGGAGTGAAGAAGAAGAGTCTGATTCATTTGAAAAATCCGAATCAATCAAAGAAAAATCAAAAGAAGATATTAGTGTCACTGATTGTGCAAACATTGTATCAAACATAAAATCAGAATTATCTCATATCGACATAATTGAAGTTAGACCTAACATCAAGAATTTCATTGATGAACAAGTGAACCAATCAAACGGTTCAGTAGCATTTGTTACATGTGGTCAACCTGCAATGGTCGATGAAATTAGATATGAATGTTGTCAAATGTTGACAAAATCAAATGGAAAAAGAATTGACTTTTATGAACAAATCCAAGTTTGGGCTTAATTTATTTATATAGTGGGCATATTAATAAAGTTTATAAATCTTAATTTCTTACTTTAAACTCTTATATTTTAATTAAAATCATAGGTAAATGTTTTCGAAAGTTAATTTAAAATTTTGCTTTTGTGCGGAATTGAAGATTATACCTTTTATCTTGTCTACGATATACATTATTTAACAAAATCTAAATGTTCAATACAGTTATGACAACAGAACCAATTTGCACAGTTCATCTAAAAAATTTTTTTCGTAGGGCATGAAATTTATATTTCTTCTTTAATGAAATTGAATTTCAAATGAATATTGTCTACTGTCGCTAAATCATAGAGTAGGAATTATGTATCACATGATTAGAACATAAAAGAGTTATTTTAAGTTTAATATAAATCCAAGGATATTACTATTCTTAATTTTGATTTACGAAATCAGGAGCAGTAGTTGAAATAGATAAATATTTATCTGATTGGTTTATTTTTATGCAGTATAAGCCGGTTTGCATATATTTTTTTCAGAAAAGCTGGAGTTTCAATCTACAATATATATGATGAATGAGTGTGAAGTCAAATAATACAACTAAATAAATCCTCTAAGAAAATATGTATAGCGTTTTGATTTGGTAATTTAATAACTGTTATATTGTGTCTGCATAAATTTTGTTGTACACAATTATTTGTAAGTAGGCAGATCTTAAGGTACCAAGATTGTTTTTCTTGTATAATGTGGTTATTTTACATAGAATAGATTACTGTATATTGCAACAGGTCAAGAAATGTAGCAATTTTTGAAATTAATCAATTGAAATAGGTTTTACTTGGCCAGTCAATAACAACATATTAGAAGAAAAAAAAATTAATCACACAAGCCAATCAAAAATGGTATTTATTAGATTTAATTAGTGTTAAGGTTTTTATCCATGAAGTATGCTTCATTGATTGGTCTCACCGCTAATCAATATTATTCATAGCTAGGGTTCTCGTAAACTCTATTTTTTGTTTTCTATAAATATAATTTGAATTTTGTCAACTAGCTGCAAAATTATTTTCATAATCAAATATTGCAACCTCATGAAAACTTTCAGTTTCTTATTGTGTTTATTGTTCCCAAATTCTTTAACTAGTGGTCATGGACTGGGTCCTTATGTTTCATACGTCGACAGTCGAGCTTATTACAGTTGTAATTACCAAATTGCAAGATCAGTATCTTTTTGTCGAACCAGTTTCAATTCTACATGTTTATGTTCAAATGAAGCCGCATTGGCTACTTATGCTGGTTGTTTAGCTTATAAACATAGAAATAGAACTGCTACTTTAAATTACATGATGGAAGTTTGTGAAGAAGCAAACGTAACTCTCGCTGATAATTGGTTTCAAGCATCTTATAATTATTACCTAACAGATGGTAAGACTGCAAAAGAAATAACAAATTTTAACAAATCTGTACCAATCAATGTACCATTCAAATTAAACACCACACAAATGGATTTGTATATGGCGGCGTATGATCTTTTCCTTGGTAATCGTGATGACTCATTATATTACTCTTCATCAATTCTTGGTTATTGGCTATTAATTTTCCTTATTGGGGCTATAGTCAATTGGTCTAAATTTTTGATACCTGGAGTTTATAAGAAAGCAACAAGTCCGATGATTAACTATTGGAGAAAATACATTTCCATGCCAGCAACTTTTAGAAAAAGAAAAGCTCAAGAAGTACGAATTTTAAAAATATTTGATTGTTTAATTCCATCAAGGTTTGAATCAATTGTAATATTGATATTTTACATTTTGGTTATTGTTGTTCATTGTATAAACGTCCAACCCGTTGACCGTGATCCAGTTTATCCAGGCAAATCTAGAGGACGTTGGAGATACATAGCTGACAGAACTGGTATTGTTGGAACTATGATGACACCTTTGGTATACTTATTAGCTGGTAGAAACAACTTTTTGCAATGGATCACTGGATGGAACTATTCAACATTCGTGACTTATCATAAGCATACCGCTAGAGTAATGTTTGCTTTGATTGCAATTCATTCAGTTGGTTTTACAATTTTGTTAATTGGACGTTATGCTGCAGAGATGAAAGAGACGTATATGATTTGGGGTACTGTTGCTACTGTTGCAGGAGGTATTATATTGGTTCAAGCAATGCTTTTTTTTAGAAGAAGATGGTACGAAATATTTTTGTTCATTCACATTGTCATGGCAGCATTATGGTTAGTTGGTACATGGATACACGTAGAGGAGCTTGGATACATTTGGTTTGTTTATCCAGCGGTTGCAATCTGGGTTTTCGATAGAGTTGTCAGAATCGCAAGATTAATCGTATTTGGATTCCCTACCGCTACAATCAGTCTAGAATCGAACGATACAATTAAAATAGTTGTACCAAAACCCAGTTATTGGCATTCAATTCCAGGTGGTCATGCATTTATTCATATTTTAAAACCAACATATTTTTGGCAATCACACCCGTTCACATTCACAGAAGATTTAACTGGAAAACATATTATATTTTTTGCTAAAATTAAAGGTGGTGCAACTCATAGTCTTTACAAAGTGTTAGCAAAAGCACCAGGTAGAACCACAACTATTAGAGTAACAGTTGAAGGTCCATATGGAGAACCTACAGCAGCCAAATATGCAGACACTCCTGTATTTATTGCTGGTGGTAATGGTATTCCAGGTATTTATTCTGAAGCTGTTGATGTTGCTATGAACTTACCAAAAGAAAGTGAAAAGAAAGTAAAATTGGTATGGATCGTTAGAGAATACTCCAATTTATTATGGTTTTACAAGGAATTGTTAGTGTTGAAAAATTTGAATATTGAAACAACTATTTTTGTAACAAGACCGGAAATAACTACAGACTACATCAGTACGAAATTCTCAGAACAAAAAGAAGATATTTTTGAAAAGAATAAAGAAGAGACAAATGATGAAATATCCAGCACCGAAAGCAAATCAATCATTGAAAGCTTAAAATCAGATATGTCTTTTATTGAGTTTGAGGAAGGAAGACCTAGTTTCAAATCTTTTATAACTGATGAAATTGAAGAATCATTTGGATCCGTTGCTTTCGTTGTTTGTGGTCATCCAGTTATGGTGGATGATATAAGATTCGAATGTTCTCAAGCATTGACCCAACATAGAAACAAAAGAATAGACTTCTATGAACAACTTCAAGTTTGGGCTTGATTGAAAATCAAGGTAATATATTGTATGTATAATCAATTCGAGTGTGATACATTAACATTTATACTTTGCTTTATAATTTTTTAGTTGAAACATGACAGCAGACACATTATTATAAAATGTATATTTAAAAAAGTTTATCATTATATATTTCGTATCCTGATTGAGTATTTATTCTTTTTCAAACATATCATCTATAGATGAGCCCAAGTACAATTTTAATGTCAGCTTTGTAGCAGGTAATATCTTACATTTTACCATCACTTCATTTTCTCCTTGTGAATTGATTCGATCATAAGCTTGAAATCTATGACAACCTCCAAATGCAAAATAATAAGTTTTACCTTGATCTCTAATTTTAAAAACATCTACTGGTGGTAGTTCACCCGATGTTATATTCTCAATTTTGCAAGTTGCTGATCCCATTGGAACTCCTTTCAATGTAGATACCATAGCATCTATCTTTTGATGATCTAATACTGGAGGTATTGGACGTTTGATTTGAGTTAATGGAACATATTCTACTTTTAAATTAGTTGATTGCATAGACATTTTGATCTGTATTGTAATGAATCAAAAATAATTGAAATAGTTGATTTTAAATAGTAATCATTATAAATTGTATTAATAAGATTTCAATACTAATACATTGCTGTTCCAGATTTATGATGTTTTTGTCGTTTTTTCGTGTCAAAAAATGTCATAAATTTAGCAACGACACTAGCTTCAACTTTACATCACATTGATATCAGTATATGATCAATCTGTCTTTATCTAGAAGATTCAATAAATAATTAAATGAAAATCAGGCTTATGTTATGAGAAAACCGAACCGGCTTTGAATCGTAAAGTAACGTTTTACAAAAAAAAAAAAAAAAAGAAAGAACCCAACTAATTAAAAACTGTGGTGTGCAACAATATACATTTTTTTTTGCTTTTTTTCCAGATTTTCTCGGAAATGTATAACCTGTAAAAATATAGAGCCAATTTCTAATATAAAATTTTAATTTTACAGGTTATCTATTTGCGAATTCTTGTCCGGAAGAGTTCTGTTCAAATCCTCTCTAGGTTAATGCTAGTTGAAAAGAATTCAGTTTTTTAGTCTGTCCAAAATCTATCCAATGTGGCAGCAATGGTCAACTCTGAAATGTAGTTATTTCTGCATTTGTGGGTGATTGTAGTCTTTTTCCTAATCTGCTGCCATGGAATGCACTGATGAAAAAGATAATGTAAAATTTTATTTTTATTTTTTTGCAGCTTGTGATTTAAAGTTATATAATAACATCATATTTTCTACAACCGGGGATTGAATATACAAGAAGAGTCTTATGTATATTCCGGCAGTGTATCTCCTGGCAATATTAGCTTTAGCAATAATACCATTCACATTCATCAATGTTAAAAATCGATATACATACAAGACAAAAGTTTTGTTGATAATATGCTTAACAATTTCAATACTAGTTGGAATTACACCTGAAAAAGCTAAGGAAGGAGCACCATTCCACAAGTATGGTCAATCTAAAATTGCATTCTTTGGATGTAATTACCAGATTTCATTAACAACAGCTAAATTTTGTCCTGAAGATGAAACTTTTGAATGGTGTTATTGTAATAACTATAATGCATTTGCTACAATTGCACATTGTTATGAAGTTGGTCATAAAAAACAAATCGAATCTTTATTGGAAATGTGCAGACTACATACAAATAGGTCATTTACCATGGAGAGTTTTACTGAAGCAAATTTATATTATTTAAACAATGCCAAAGATATACAAGAATCAGGGTTAGTTGATTCACCTATCAAATTGAACGAAACTGAGATATATATATTTGAAAATGCTTATGAACAATTTCTTGGAAATTACGATAGATCAATTGATTATGGGTTTTATTTAATAGTATATTGGGTCATAGTATTTGTATTAGTTTCAGTTGGAAATTGGTCTAAAGTTTATTTTCCAAAATTACAAACTACTGATAAAATTACTAATTTCATTAGACAACATGTCACATTACCAGCAACAGTATCTAAAAACAAAACCAACGAGTTAAAAATTTTAAAATTTTTTGACATGTTGGTTCCAACAAGAGCAGAAACTTTGATCCTTTCAATATTTGGGGTATTATGTATCTATTACATGACTGTAGATATCTTCTATACTCCAGGTGATCCATTGTTCCATAGCAAATTTCATGCATTATTAAGATATTATGCTGTACGAGCAAGTATACTTTCTAGTTCATTGATGCCTTTATTAATATTATTTGGTGGTAGAAACAATGTTTTGCAATACATAACGAGATGGGATTTTGCAACATTTATCACCTTGCATCGTTGGGTTTCAAGAATAATTGTTTTATTGATTACAATTCATAGTATATTTTATATTGTTTATTTACACAATAGAGGTTTAGAGCATGGCATTCAATTATATTTATATTTTGGAGGAATAGCAGCAGTTTCGGGATTGATAATTTTGATCCAAGGTTTATTAGTTTTAAGAAGAAAATGGTATGAAATGTTTTTATTACTACATATTGCACTTGCTGGTATTTTTATATTTGGAGCTTGGCTACATGTTGATAATTTGTATTGTGTTTGGTTTTATTATACATCAGCGGCCATATGGGCTTTTGATAGAATCATGAGAATTGGTCGATTGGTTCAATTTGGATTTCCAATGGCTAATGTATATTTGTTAAGCGATGAGACATTAAAAATCGTTGTACCAAAACCAATACATTGGGAAGCTATCCCTGGTGGACATGCTTTTATTCATTTTTTGAAACCAAGCTGTTTTTGGCAATCACATCCATTTACATATACAGTTTCTGATGATGAATCAACAATTGTATTATTTATCAAAGTGAAAAATGGTGTAACAAAACAATTGTACGATTATTTATCAACCCATAAAGATAAGTATACTAGAATAAAGGTTGCAATTGAAGGTTCATATGGGGAATCAACTCCAGCATGTAAATATGATAAAGCAGTTTTTTTGGCTGGTGGTAATGGTATACCTGGAATATATGCTGAAGCGTACGATTTATATCAATCAAACAACCGGAAATCAATTCAATTATATTGGGTAGTTAGGGAGTATAAATCTATACTTTGGTTTTATCAAGAGTTAATGGCTTTGAAGGAAACAAGCATAGAAACTTATATTTACGTAACAAGGCCAAACTATCCAATTCAAGAGCAACATTATAGCAATATACTACAGCAAAAAATTAATGAAGCTTTACCATTATTAGATACAAAGAATACAACCACATACAATGCAATTGAATCTGATGAAAATATTATACGTGATATCAAGAAAGATTTACTGCATTTAACTTTTATAGAAGCAAGACCAGATATTGATAAAATTGTTGAAACTAACATAGAGGAATCAATGAGATCAACTTGTTTTGTAACATGTGGACATCCTTCAATGGTTGATGAATGTAGGTATTCTGTTGTCAACAGAATCAATAATAATGAAAGGAAAAGAGTTGATTATTTTGAACAGTTGCAAGTTTGGGCATGATAATTGTGTAATTTATGAATGTAACGATGAGTAATTAGTAACTCTTCTATTTTATGACAAAAATTTTGTCGGGTAATTGTGAACTACAGCCCCGAAAAAAATAATTTGCGCGAGCTTCAGCGTAGCACAAAGCTGAACGAGTCATACCACAAATAGCTTCATGGAACAATTATACACCGTAAATATCGATAAAGTAAAACGCATCAGCTCTCTTCCAAGTAAAAGTACGGCTGCATAATTAAATTTGATTACGTACACTTCATTGCTATCTTTTAGTATTCAATTCAGTTAAGTGAATCAAAATTTTTCAGTGCAACCAAGAAAAATTGGAACAATCAAGAAAATCCGAATTTTCATCAGGTTGAAATTGTGTCTTTTTGAAATGCTAAACACTCAATAGATATGACCCAATAAAAATTCCTAAACATCACTGCTTGAAACAGTTATTCAAAAGTGTGAAAATTAGATTGATAAATTTTTTAAATTAAATTGTAAAATTTGAACTGATTTCTATACACGTGACAAGAATTTTTCCGATCGGAAAAATTAGTAACTGTACAACGAGTAAAACAAATTTTATAACAATTATACAAGAAAAGCTCATGTAGAAAAGCTGATTCAACTGATGTTGGTATGACGTTGATTAAATATGAATTATCCAAAGTGTAATCAATTTGAATGAGGGGCATTTTCGAAATTAAAGTTTTATAATAGAGTTTACCCGTCACTGTCAACCTGTTGCATTCCAAAACGTTAAGTATGCAGATACAATCACAAAAGCATATCAGAAAAAAAAAAAAAAAAAAACTTATTGGGGAAACATCTTGATTTTTCTTATTTATTTTCTTAATTTCTTTTTATTAGCCGTTTTGCTGCTTTAATTCAAAGAAATTGTAGTTTCATTCAATTTAAACTTTGTAAGATCATGAGAGGCCAAGAAACATAATTTATTGTTATGGTGTTGAGAAATTGAATATTGCCAGTATAAATATGAATTGAAATTTCCTAAATCATATACATCAATAATAATATGAGCGCTATACAATCACGAAATACTGAGATGAATTCTGAAAATAATTATGATCAAACACCTCAGAATACATCAATTATGGAAAAAAGTTCCAATGAAGATTTACATCAAGTTGTTGATGATACATTGAAAGAAAAATCTTATAAAGATTACATTGTCATATCATGTTTATGTTTTTTGGTTGCATTTGGTGGGTTTGTTTTTGGTTATGATACTGGTACTATTGGTGGATTTGTCAATATGACTGATTTTATCGATAGATTTGGAGAATTGAATCAAAATGGTGAGAAATATTTTTCAAACGTTAGGGTCGGGTTGATTATCTCAATCTTCAACATTGGATGTTGTATTGGGGGTTTATTATTTTCAAAAATTGCTGATATATATGGTAGAAGAATTGGAATGATGTTTTCAATGGTGATTTACGTTGTTGGTATCATTGTGCAAATTGCATCACAAAACCACTGGTACCAAATTGTTATTGGCCGTGCCATCACTGGTTTAGCCGTTGGTACTGTTTCAGTTGTATCCCCCATGTTTATTTCAGAATCTGCTCCTAAAGCTTTAAGAGGTACATTAGTTTGCTGTTTTCAATTATGTATTACCTTGGGTATATTTATTGGATATTGTTGTAACTACGGTACAAAACAATTGACTAACTCGGCTCAATGGCGAATTCCATTAGGATTATGCTTCCTTTGGGCTATATTTTTGACTGTTGGTATGGTTTTTATGCCAGAATCACCAAGATATTTAATTGAAAAGAAGAGAATGGACGATGCTAGAAATTCAATTGCTAAATCAAATTCATTACACCCAGAAGATCGATTCGTTTCTGCAGAAATGCAATTAATACAAGCAGGTATTGATCGTGAGCAATTGGCTGGAAGTGCATCTTGGATTGAATTAATTAATGGTAAACCAGCTATTTTAAGAAGAGTCATTACTGGTGTTCTTTTAGCTTCATTACAACAATTGACTGGTAACAATTATTTCTTTTACTTTGCACCAACCATTTTCAAAGCTGTGGGATTGGATGATTCATTTGAAACCTCAATGATTATTGGAGCAGTCAATTTTGTGTCTACTTTTGCTAACATTTATGCTATCGAAAAATTTGGTAGAAGATTATGTTTACTCATTGGTTCTGCTGGAATGTTTGTTTGTTTTATCATTTATTCAGTTTTGGGTTCAGTCAATTTGTATGAAAATAATGATTTCAATGGAACTGATACCAATAAACCAACAGGACGTGCCATGATTTTTGTTACATGCTTATACATCTTCTTCTTTGCATCGACGTGGGCTGGTTCAGTATATGCTATTTTATCAGAGATTTATCCATTGAGAGTTAGATCTAAAGCCATGGCAGTTGCAATTGGTTCTAATTGGATTTGGGGATTTTTAATTTCATTCACTTCATCATTTATTATTAATGCAATTCATTTTTACTATGGATTTGTATTTACAGGCTGTATTGCTGTATCATTTGTATTTGTTTATTTTGGAATCATGGAAACAAAAGGATTGTCTTTAGAAGAAGTTGATGAAATGTATGCTGAAGGTGTTTTACCATGGAAATCTTCAAGTTGGGTTCCTCCATCAGAAGAACTTATGGCTACTTCAACTGGATACGCTAAACCAAGAGACTCGCTTTCAGAAAATGTTTAGAAGATTATAGAAATTTATGATTGTTTACGAAAATGTTTAGTTTAATGTAATGTTATACAAAAGTTGTTCTTTGTAGGGCCTGAATGTAATTCTACCTTTTTAAATGATTTATTTTTGATTTTCCCATTCCAGTCAAATAACCAATATGCAACTTTGTTAGCTTCGTGGAAAAAGGATTGCTTGAAACCTAGACTTTCCATTATTTCAAGAAATACTTTATTATTAAAATATCTTGAGTTTGTTATGCAAGGTAAAGGTAGGACAAAGAATAAACAACTAATCAGATTCTTTTTTGGCTTTTTTAAAAATTTGGTCATCCTAATTAACATTTCTCCTCTTTCTTTAGCTGATGGAACAAAGTTCACTACTAAAGAACATGAAATTAAATTAAATTGATCTTTTTCATTTTTTGGTAATGATCGTTTCATAAAATCCTGTTCTATTATTAATGGATCTTGAGAATTTAGATCAATTCTGACAATTTCGTCAAATATACAACTGGTTGAAATTACATTTTTTGGACTTAAACAACCAATCTCTAATGCATTTACATTTTTTAATCGATCCTTGTATATATCCATTTTTAACCATTCAATCAATTTTTTAGATGAGTCACCACCTCTTTTACCAGTCTGACCTTGTGTTGATGCGGATTGATAAGTTTCAATACCACCTCTTTGCGTAATTTCTGCATCAATTTTAGCTAATAATTTAATTAATTCTACCTTAGATAATGTGTTGTCAACTTTATAAATTTTGTTATCAGAATACTTTACCGGTAGTTTGAACTTTCCAAATTGATCATCATATACTTTCAAGTCTATCAATGTCTTGTAATTGTCCAGATTTATCCCAGGATGTTGTTTTTGCAAAATTTTGATAATCGAATGCTTGTTTTTTTGTAAAATATGAAATCTTCGTATAATTTGCCTTGTTTGTTGTGGTTTCAATGATTTTGAACTTGAATTAAAAGTCTTGCCAGTTATTGATTTGGACTTTTTCAACATTCCTATTGATTTCTTCATAGTATCATCAGTTTTGTGTAATCAAAAAATTTAAATACGATGCGATGTAATTTTGAAATTTATTTTATTCACTAACTAAGATGGCTAAGCAAGAAAAGAAACAGAATAAAAGCTCAAATAAAAAGCAAACAAAGAAGTCAAATAATAACAAAATTAAAAAACCAAGAGGAGTACCGTCATTGAAACAAAAATTGAAAAAAGAATCAAAAGTAGTTAAAGCCAATGAATTAAACTGGAAACCAGTAGAAATACCTGATAATCTTGGAGATTACGAAGGGTTTTATGGATTGGAAGAAATAGATGGTGTTGATGTTAAAATAGTCAATGGTAAAGCAGAATTCATTGTTAAAGATAATAAAAAAGTACATAAAGAAAAAGATCAAGAAGTAGAGAATGTATCAAATAGTGCAGAAGAAGAAGAAGATTCTGAAAATATAGAAGAGGAAGAATTTACTGGATTTGATGATGATGATGAAACTGAAGATTTAAATACTGAAGAATTATTGAACGAAGAAGAAGAAGAAGAAGAAGATTCAAAGAATGATGAATTAAAATACACATCTTTTGCAAACTTTGATTTGCCTTTACCAACAGATGATGAAGTTAATTTACCTGATTGGCAAAAAGGAGAGTTGGGATCATCATTGAGCCCTTACACATTGCATGGATTACAAAAATTGAATTTTAATAAACCTACCCCAATTCAAAAAAAGACTATTCCACTTGCTTTACAAGGTAAAGATGTGATTGGTAAAGCAACCACAGGTTCAGGTAAAACTTTAGCTTATGGGATACCCATATTAGAAAAATATTTATTATCATTAGATCAAATCAAATCAAATAAAGATAATAAAACAATTAGTCCACCCACAGGTATAATATTCACCCCTACTAGAGAATTGGCTCATCAAGTTGTTGATCATTTAAATAAATTGGCTCAATACAGTCCATTATCTACAAGAGGTATATTGAGTATAACAGGAGGGTTATCAATTCAAAAACAACAAAGATTATTAAAGTTTAGTCCAGGAATCATTGTTGCTACACCAGGTAGATTATTGGAATTATGTCAACAAGATGAGGAAGTCATAAAAAGGTTTAGTAAAACAGATATCATTGTGTTGGATGAAGCTGATAGATTGTTGCAAGATGGACATTTTGAAGAATTTGAAAAAATATTAGAGTTATTACAAAAGAATAGACCGAAAAATAAATCAATTGAATGGAAATGGCAAACTTTAGTTTTCAGTGCTACATTTTCAAAAGATTTATTTAGTAAATTAGATAAAAAGTATAAAAAACAAGCTAAACAAGAAACATTAGTTCAAAATACTGAAATTATAGAATTGTTAAATTCCAAATTGAAATTTAAAGACCTGAAACCTTTGTTGGTTGATGCGAATCCTAAAGAAATTGTTTCCGGTCAAATAACTGAAGCACTTGTTGAATGTGGTCCTACTGAAAGAGATTTGTATTTATATTATTTCCTTCTCATGTATAAAGGTTCAACATTGGTATTTGCTAATTCAATAGATTCAGTGAAAAGATTAGTTCCATTTTTAACAAGTTTGAAGATTCCTGCATTTTCAATTCATTCATCAATGATTCAAAAGCAAAGATTGAGAAGTTTAGAAAAATTCAAAGAAGCAAGTGGAAAGAATGAAACAACAGTTTTAATTGCATCTGATGTTGCTGCAAGAGGATTAGATATTCCAAATATTGATCATGTAGCTCATTACCATTTACCAAGAAGTGCAGATGTTTACATCCATAGATCCGGTAGAACAGCTAGAGCCGGTAAAGAAGGTGTTTCGGTTATGTTTTGTTCACCACAAGAAGCTTCAGGACCACTACGTAAATTAAGAAAAATGGTTGCAAATTCATCAGAAAATAATCAAAAATTTAATATTCATAATGATGTCAAGCTATTACCTATTGAGATGGATCTAGTAACACAATTAAAACCAAGAGTTGTTCTTTCATCAAGATTGGCTGACGCTTCAATAGCTTCAACAGCTACTAGAAAAGAAGATACTTGGATCAAACAAGCTGCTGAAGATTTAGGAATTGATGATGTAGATGGTTTAGAAGAATTTGAGGATGATATTATTAAAAAACAACGTAAAAGAAAAGAAGGAAAACTGTTGACAAAGAATGAAATGGGAGCATTGAAATATGAATTAAAACAATTATTGTCACAACCAATCAGAAAAAATTCTAGAAGAAGTTATATAACAAGTGGGTTAACTAATTTAGCTCATCAAATGGTAACCGGAGCTCATCATGATGAAGTTTTGGGTCATGAAAAAGTTAATGCTTTGAATGATTTAAGGGATAAAAAGAAAACTGAAGTTAAAAAGTTGGATAAGAAGAAACCAAATAAAGTTGTTAAAAAAAGTGAGGTTAAAAAACTGAAGACAAATAAAAATGGTAAAAAAAAGGATATAAAAATGTAATACGTATATATTTCTAATATATTACAATCAATTAGTTATTTTTGGGGGAAGGATCCTATTTAAATAAAATCTTCATCATCATCGTCATAATATTCATCTTCACTTGACTCATCTGCCAATTGTTCAAAGTTGACTTTATATCTTAATATGGCACCAATACCACCAAATCCTTGAACAAATTGAGCACCTTCAGATGATTTATCAGTAACAAATTCCAATTCAGCACCGTAATTTTTATAATTTTCTGCCAACCATTCTAAAAATGATTCTTCTTTTATGATTTCCATTTCTGTACCAGATTTTTTATCAACTTGCCATGATTTGTCTGGTAATTCTGGGTTAACATGTGCAACAACTTCTTCACCTTCAATATCTTTTAAAGTGTATCTTATCGTGTTTAAGTTTTCATAAACAATAATTTTTTCACAAGCACCCAAATCTAAAGCTTTCAATGTATCTTCAATACCGTAACAGTATTTACCAGTATCTTGACTAATTTCTTCAAAATAAGCTTCCAATAATTTCTTTTCTTGAACAAATTTAACATTGGCTAATGTTTCAGCAGACAACTCTATAGCTTGGTTAAAACCATTTTCACCACCATAAGAAATATCAACAATTTTTATAACTTTTGCTTGCAATCTGTTATCGAACAAATCTGATTTGGATAATTCATTTTTGAAATCAGCAGAACCTGCTAAAATTAATCCTTTAACATTTACTTTATCTGCAGTGATGAAATTTTGTACTGCAACTTCAGCTACTTTTCTCACATAATTATGTCTCTTTTCTTCTCTTAATCTTGAGAAACGAACAGCAGATTGACCACCTCTACCATGCTTTTTTGGTAAATCAACTGTGAACTTGTGTAAAACATCTCTAGTGTTACCACTGACAGCACCAAATAAGGCACCATTACCGTCCATGATAATGAAACCAAATCTATCATCATTTTCTAATAATTCGTTCAAAGCTTCAACGTGGAACTTGTTATCACACAAGTATAAAGAAGTGTTGATTGGTTTGAAAGGTTCAAAATCAATATTCAATTTTTTTTCTTTACCTTCGTCTGTTATAACATCACCACAATAAACAACCAACCCATTTCTTGGAACAGAGTTATATAATTTCAATTTTTGTTGAGTGGAAGTGATTGCTGATAAAACAGATAATCTATTAACTCTTGATTTAATGTTTGAAGCTGTACCGTATTCATCAGTCAACATCTTTTGTATCAATGAAATTTGACCTTTTGGAGGAATAACCAATGAAATCATAGAGGTTCCGTTACCTCTTGCCATTTCTAATGATTTAATCAATTTTTTGACTTTCCAAATTTCGATATTCTTTTCAGCATCATTGTTGTCGGACATTTTGATTTTCTTTTTTCACCTATTTATTAATTCTTTCTTTAAATTGTCTAAAACGGCAAATATCTATCAATATGGAAATTGTTTAACAATAAACTTGTAGAAAAAAAGCAATAGTTATCGATAGTGTTTGAAATCGAAGATTTAATTTTTCACTTCATATTTTTTTTTTTCTTTTTCTCTGCAACAATAGTAAAAATTTTATAGTAGTTAGTTTACATCATCGAATCAGGGAATGCTGTGTACTCCAGACAAAAACACTTGATCTGATATCAAAATATCATGAGATTGCTAGTACTAATACATATAAAACTAAAGTTGATTCTAATATCAAAATTATAAGTTTAATTCTTTTACTATCAATATAATGAGCATCACTAACAATTTATTATGTAATGTATTAGGTAATCCATATTTTTATTTTTTTATACTTTTTATTTTTCCTTGTTTTGTAGGATTGACCGGTGTTAACTTTTGATATTAGTATTCTAACAATATTTAATTTGAGTACGATTACTTTCGAAATACTCCAATATGTCAACTGATATTACCAGAGAGCATTACAACTATCATCCTAATAATAATGCAGAAAATCTGAGTTTACCACCCCCATCAAATGATTTGTCTCAAAATGAGCCATATGATTCAGATTCTTCATCAATATCGGAAGACGAGCCGTTGGATGATAAATCAAAAGAAAAGTCTAGAAAACCAAGTGATAATGCTTTTAGACAACAACGATTGAAAGCTTATAATCCAGTATTAACAGCCAAAACTGTTATACCTTTATTAATTGCAATTGCAATCGTATTCGTACCTTTGGGTGCTGCGATGTGGTATGCATCAGACAGAATAGAAGACATAGCTATTGATTATTCACAGTGTGCAAATTTGGCAAGTAGAGATTATTGGACAACAATACCTGATAATTTTACTGAATATCATAATAGAAAAAAATATGTTGGAACCCAACCTCAATTTCGTTGGAAACTAGCTACTGACGAATCTCAAGCTTATGATGAAGATAAAGATGTTTGTCAATTACAATTTCAAGTTTTGGATAAAATTAAAGGACCACTTTTTGTATATTATAGATTACACAATTTTCATGCCAATCATAGAAGATATGTTAAATCTTTTAGTGAAGATCAATTGAATGGTAAAATAGCTAGTTTAGATGATATCAAGAATACAGTTGGACAAAATTGTAAACCATTAAGTGATGTAAATGGTACTAGAATTTATCCATGTGGTTTAATTGCAAACAGTTTATTTAATGATACATATACCGAAGAATTTGAAGCTGTCAATGGAACTTCAGCCGATAAGACTGTACAATTGACTAAAAAGGGGATAGCTTGGTCTACTGATAAAAATAGATTCAAAAAAACAAAATATAATTATACACAAGTTGTTCCACCACCAAATTGGTACAAAAAATATCCTAATGGTTACAATGAAACTAACATGCCTGATATTTCAACTTGGTATGATTTTCAAAATTGGATGCGTCCAAGTGCTTTGTCAACTTTTAACAAATTAGTATTGAGAAATGACAGTGCTAGTTTGGAACCAGGTATATATCAAATTGAGGTTGGTTTACATTTCCCAGTTTTACCTTACAAGGGTAAAAAATACATATACATTAGTCAAAGGTCAGTTATTGGTGGTAAAAACAACTTTTTGGGAATAAGTTGGATGGCAGGTGGTGGGGTTTGTTTCATACTAGGCTTAGCATTATTAGTTATTAACTTTGTTAAACCAAGAAAGACTGGTGATATCAATCTTTTAAGTTGGAATCAAGAAAAAGCCAAAAGAGATGAACAAAGTGCTGCTGCTTCAGATAGTGCTAGACTAAGCTCCGGAAATGATGTTAACGGTTTTGCAGAATAAATGTGTAATAATAAATATCCGTAATTTTATACTTTCTAAAGGTAAACCTTAATATAAGAAAATATCATCGGTTAATACAGTGTTTACCTACTACTACTATCCGTTGAAATTAATGATTTTTTTTTATACTAAGTCCGCTGTGGAATTTGGCAGCGCCTTAAATGATTATTAATAACTCCGGACTTAACAAAAGTATATAAAGCAATTGAAAAATACCCCATTTTTAAAATGAATTTTAATTAAAAAATATCAAATTCATTATGTCTATTAGCAAAACATCACAACTCTTTTTAGTCAATGCTCCTGAGAAATCAATTAATCCAAATTTGAATGAAGCAGATTCTACTTTTGAATTAAAGAATGTTGAATTACCAACTTTAAACAATGGCCAATTATTAATTGAAACTTTATACTTTTCAAATGATCCTACTCAAAGATCATGGTTAAGAAAACCAGGTGATAATACTAAATCATATGCTCCCCCAGTTTATGAAGGTACCCCAATGGCTAGTTTTGGAATTGGTAAAGTTGTTGAATCTAAATCATCAAATTATGAAAAAGGTGATGTTATTTTTGCCAGAATTTTTTGGGGTAATTATTCTGTTATTCCAGAACAAGCTGTATTTTACAAAATTGATCCTGCTCAAAAAGTTCCTTTAGAACTTCAATTATCAGTAATTGGTTTGACTGGTTTCACTGCCTTTTTCGGTTTGATCGAAGTTGGTAAGTTGAGAAAATATATTGGAGCAGAACCTGGTACTGGTCCTGTTATTGCTGTTTCAGCTGCATCAGGTGCTGTCGGTTCCGTTGTCGTTCAAATTGCTAAAAATTTGTTGGGTGCTAAAAAAGTTATTGGTGTTACTGGTTCTGACGAAAAAGTCAAATGGGTCAAAGATTTAGGAGCTGATTTAGCCGTCAACTATAAAAATCAAGATTGGAAAAAAGATGTTGTTGAATTCTTAGGGGATGATCAAATTGATGTTTATTTTGATAATGTAGGTGGTGAAATTTTATCATTCTTTTTAACACAAATCAAACAAAATGGTACTGTCTCAGCTTGTGGTGCCATCTCAGGTTATAACGATAGTTCCAAGTTTGCTGTTACTACTTGGCCATACATTATCACACAACGTTTAAATGTTCATGGATTTATAGTCAGTGATTATAAGTCACAATTTCAAGAAGCTGCTGGTATTTTAGGAAAAGCAATTCAAGAAAAGAAAATTAAAGTAGAAGATGCTTACCATGTCAAAGATTTGAAAGGTGATGTTACCACAGTACCAAAGGTATGGAACTTATTATTCACCGACGAAAAACCAAATGGTAAATTGTTAACTAAAATTGCAAAAGATTAACCCAATTCTGTTTGTAATTTAAATATAATTACAAATATTAATAAATTTCAATTAAAATGTTTTCTATGTAATCGTACCTTCTTTCATATTTCATATCTTTTTGCAACTTTGACAGATTCAGAAAAAAAAAAATAAAATTATTAAAAGTGAAAAAGGTAAACAAAAGATTTTAAGAAAGTATTAAATCATTATATAATGGAAACATTCTCAAACAACAATATATAAACATGCTGACACGTCTACATCAATTCTCACAATTAAAAGATTTGGGAGAATTAAAATCTCACATTCTGTGGAAAACGAATACTTCAGACAACACCAATCAATCAGAAACCCAAATGTCAAACAAAGAAAATATATTATCAAAATATCGGGAGGACGAAAATAATCAAGATTCGGATGGGTTAGATATAAACCAAGATTTTTCATTTTCAAAGTTTTCTAAAGTCAGTGATATGTCGTCATCAAAATTGGAATACAAGGACCGGCAAAAAGAGAACTTGAAGCAAACTCAAGATCCCATAATAGGAGGCAAGTCAAAACCAGAACTGGATAAATCAACATCTAAAGGTGAGCCGACTCAACATTATGTTTTTCCAATAAATGAAGAGAAAAGTATTGAAATCAAGAATGATAATTTTGAAGTGAACGATAAATTAGAACACAATCCTCCATTAAAATCTAACAAGTTAAGAGAAGATTATTTGAATAAGGTCAAAGCGACACCTAAAAAACATAAACGATCATCTTCAGTCAAAATTTCACTTACTCCAGCTCAAAAATTCGAGAAGAAAATTGATACACATCTGTTTAACGCGTTAAATAATTTTGAATTCAATTCTTTGGTTGGAAATGGAGCATTTGCAAGTGTTTATAAAGCTACAAACTTGACAACAAAGGAAATTATAGCCATAAAGCAAATTAGGTTGGAAAAAGATCAAGATGTGGCTGGTTTGATGGGTGAAATTGATTTATTGAAGATTTTAAAACATCCAAATATTGTCAAGTATCATGGATTTGTAAAAACGTCAACATCATTGAATGTCTTTTTAGAATATTGCGCTGGTGGTTCTTTGAGACAATTATACAAGAAAACAAATTCAGGTCTACAAGAAATTCAAATTATTAATTATGTTAAACAAATTTTACAAGGTTTGAGTTATTTGCACGATCAAGGTGTGGTTCATAGAGATGTAAAAGCTGCAAATGTTTTATTGACAGAGAATAGAACTGTTAAATTGGCAGATTTTGGTGTTGCTACAAAAGTTAACTCACAGCATTATACGCTAGTGGGAACACCAAACTGGATGGCTCCTGAAACTGTATTAGGTGGTGAAGGAATATGTACAGCATCTGATATTTGGTCTTTAGGTGCTACTATTATCGAGTTATTCACAACTCATCCTCCTTATCACGATTTGAATGCAATGGCAGCTTTACATGCTATTGGAACTGATGAACACCCAGTGTTACCAAAGCATATATCTCCATTGGCTAAAGATTTTTTGTTGGAATGTTTTCAAAAACAGCCAAATCTTAGAATAAGTGCCAAACTATTGTTGAAACACAAATGGTTGAATCAAACCGACCATAATAAATCAAGAATTTTTGAAAAATTGAAAGTACAACCAAATCAAAATTTAAAATCAATCACAAGTTATAGCGAAATTCATGAAGAAAACTGGGAACAAGATTTTCAAGAAATAAAGATACCCAACAATATGGATTCTACACATTTAGATTTGAACATGAACAATGAAGATGAAATTTCTGTGGCCCCAACGAAATTTTCCAAACAAGAATTGTTGACGAAATATTCAGAAGGTGATGACGACATACTTGGAACGGAAACAATTCAAGCATTTCAAAAAGAGGGTACTAAGACTAATTTAATTGATAAACTACATGCAAGTGAAGATCAAGAAGATTCTGATCCATTTTTGGATCTTCATGTTGATAACTTTAATACAAATGAAATTGAAGTTCAAAATAAAATGGAATCTTTAGTTACGAAATTAGCACAAAAGTTGGAACAAGCACATCGAGGAAATGAAGAATCAATTGCTGCATTGATTAAAATTACTGGAAGAATGTTACATTTAATTAAAAAATATCCAGTGCTGCATGATACATTTATACGTGACCACGGAGTATTATCTTTATTGGAATTATTGGAAAGTTTTCAGGATATTCCAAAACAACAAAAATTATGGTATCATTCACTTTCAATATTGAATAATATATTTAAAAGCAACGTAAATCAATTGGAAAATTTTTGCTTTTTAGGTGGGATTCCAACTGTTGCACATTTTAGAAATGCTTCTTACGATACCCAAGTTAGAATAGAAGTGGCTCAATTTATAGATTGTTTAAATAATTCAGATAGAGCATTATCAATGTTTGTTTCTTGTGGAGGGTTACGGGTAGTTTCAAAATTTGTCGAAGAAGATTTTGATTTGACACCAATTTTCCCATTAGTATCAATTGATTGTGTACACAATGTGTTAATAAAAGATTTGAGCAGGTCTAAATCTGATTTATGTCGTATACTATCAAAACATGGAGTTATATTTTGGTTTGTGGTATTACTTGATCGTTTGATTAAAATTAATGAAACTAAAAGTACATTTGAACTTGAAAATAGAATTGATAAAATCATGGATATAATCAAATATTTTAGTCAATCCGAAACAAAAGTACGTATTGCAATTGCGTCATCAGATTTGTTCAAGTTGGTTATTAAATTACATGGAAAATTACAAGCTTTGCCTCACAAATTAATCTTACTTAGATTTTTAAAATCAATGTCATGTATTTCAGATGTACTAAAATTCTTATACAAAGCTGAGATTGTTGAGTTTTTAGTCAACGTTTTAGAAGTTTTCACACCTAATACATCAAACTATAAAGAAGTTGTAAACGTGGTTGGTCCAATTCTATACAATTGTCTTTTGTTGAACCATAATAAAGAATTTGATTTTGTTACTTTACGAGGATTACCACTTTTGAGAAATTTGTCTGTGATTAATCTTCCTTTCAAACAATTTATCTTACCAGTGATTTGTGAATTTGTATATTGTAATAGTGAAGTTAGGACTGAATTAAAGAGATGTGACATTTTAACCATTTATTATAATTTATTGTTAGATCCATATTGGCAATCAAATGCTTTGGATTCAATATACTTCTGGCATCAGAAAGATTCTAATTATGTTAACTTGAGTAGTCCCTTGGCTATAGATAGTTTAATTAATGGATTTCTTTTACCTAAAGTGTCAAATTTGGAATCTACTTTAGATGTATACTTACAATTAATGGTAATTAATTCAAAATTAATTTCAAATATGCTGAGAATGCCTATTTTTAATAACATATTGATGAAATTAGCAATTTACAAGAAAAATCCAGTTATTGAATTACAACTTTTAAAGATCTTGAAACAATTGGTTATAACTCCTGCAATTGATGGTAATAAAGATTTGAAAAATGTTACAAAAGCTATTATAAATTCATTGAACTCAATAAATTTGAGACTGAGTTCAGTATTAATTGATGAAATTGCCAATGAAATTTTAACTATTTTAGATTAAATAATGAATATAATGTATTCTGATAATTTGCACCCAAATCGTTTTTTTTTCTCGAAATTATTTTTTGTTGATTTTCTTTATTGAAAAATATCATGTCTATAGACGCAAATCTACTACCGTTGCAAGAAGTCAAACTATCAGAGAATGTTGACGATTTGTTCAAAAATTATAGCATATCACAGATTCAACAAAAGGCTAGATTGTACAAGAATAAAATTGAAGAAAATAAATCAAATTTACATGAGTTGGTAGGTAACAAATATCGAGATTTGATAAAAATTGCAGAAGACATTGATGACATTTGTCAAATGAGTGTGAAAACAGATAGTGAAATTAAATCTTTATCATATAAATCAGCCAATTTTACAAACCCTTTTAATGACAATTATAACAAATTTGATTCTTTAATTCGAAAGCAAAATTTAAAAACACTGAAGCAGAATTCAAGGTCAATTGTTGTGAGAAATATAATTGAGAAATATTTAATTAAATTAGATGATGCGATTTCAAACAATGGAGGTGCTTCTTTGAAACACACATCAAGTTTTATTCATTTTGCAAAAATATACTACACATTAAATTATATATTTCCAGATGTTTTGAACCAAGATTTTATAATAAAAAAAGAATATAATAGATTGAAACAAAATTTTATAAAATTTTTGGAATTTGAGATCTGTTCTTATAATTTATTGCATACTGATTCTTCCACGCAAAACGATGGTTTTAAACTGACACAAAGATTGACTTTGAATGATTTGATATTGAAAGAAGATTTGAAGAACAAGTTTAAGTATTACGAAGAAATGGAAGAAGAGTTTGACGATCTTGAGGTTGAAGCTTCAAATGATTTCGATTATTTAGAAACACCATATGATAAACATTCTTCAAGTATATGCAATTATTTAATTAGTTATGATATTTTAAATGATGGAGTGTTTAACTTAGCGGACAAACTCATTGAACTTCGTATCAACTTCATTGAAAATTTGGTTCAGCAAATCCAAGATCAAATTGATTTTTTTAAATTATTCGAATACTTGGAATGTACTTTCAGCTATGTAAATGAATATTTTGGAAACGAAAATAAATACTTGAAAATATTGAATAATTCAGTGAGACCGTGGATGGCTAATTCATTGATTGGCTATAATTATTGGTATGACGATAAATTAGTAATTTTTGATGCTGCTGAAAAAAGTGGAATGTCTATTTCATTTGACAAAGTGTCGACTTGGCTTTCTACTTTTGTTTTTGAAAAGATAAAGTTTAAAGGTGCTTCAACTATTGAAAATTTGAAAACTCCCATACTTACACTTCACAATATAACAATGAGTTTAAAACAGCTTGAAGATTATATGGAGCTATATAATTTGAAATCCAAGTTGGTAGAGGTATTCAATAATGAAGGTTTATTTATAAATTTACTGTCAAAAATCTTTGAAGTTATCAATCAATCACATACTGAACATATGACCTTATTAAATGATGGAGATGATAGTTTATTTGCCAAAATAAAACAGGCTTTGATTTCACCAGTTAAACAGAACAACAATATATTCTCAAACGAGATACTAAATTTAATAGATTCAAATATTGACCAATACTTTGAAATTATGAAACAGAAAAAGCATACTAATAATGTTGTTGATGAAATAAAATTTTGGTTTGACGAATCAAGTGAATACGAGCTAATTTTGAACGGAGATACTGAAACAAATATGAATGAGGATACTTCAATTGCATATATGAATCATCTACGAAAAAATTTGAAAACTGGCTCGATAGCTTCAATAGAACAATTTGAAGCTGAATGTAAATCATCACTCAAAAATATCCGTTCGTCATTCCAGTCTAATTTTCAAGAATTCTTAAAATTGATTAATCAAATATGCAAAAATACAAGTAAAGTGGAGCATTATTTTTATTTGATTGAACTTTTAGGCCAAATTGAATCTAATTTGTTTAAAAGGGAAATTGATGCTAATATCATTGAAGATGTTAGAGGATCATGTCAAAATCTTTTCGAAAAAATCATCAGAGATTTACCAACAAAAGAAATTCTTGACAATTTTAAAAAATCAATACAAAATGTTGCTACCTCAATGATGGAGGAAATTAACCTTCCAACCAGACCATCATTGGAATTAACACTGATTCTTTATGAGTTAACCGAGTTATACACTTCATTTGGAGATCATGATACATTTATAAATTCACGAATGTTGAATTATTTCATTAAATTGAAAAATCAATGGTTTAAAGATGTGCTAATAGATGAACACTTCAAAAAGCAATTACCAAAAATAGATTTAAACACTGAAGACAATCTGCTTTCAAAAACTCAAACTTTGAACTTGTTTGCCAATTATGTATTTCTTTTAAGCTTTTGTCAAGAAACGATAACAATAGAAGATTTAAAAGCTGAGATTAAGTTTTTCGAAGAAAAATCTAAAGAGAAATTGGATGAGTCTAGCATTGAAATTGTGATCACTGGTATCAAATCATATTACAAGTCTGTTCACAATGTATATTCACCTTTAAGCAATCAATTAATATAAATATAATTTAGATCCATTTTTGGTTTGTTCTTTTATTGCTTCAAATGTTTCTTGTATATCCCATATGTTTTGCTTCTTTTGATCTAAATATGAATTGTCTATTATAACAATTTTAATTTCAGATTTTTTTAATCCAGAATCTTCATTATTTAGCACTTTAACCAATCTACTTGGAGTACAGCATAATACTCTAGATCTTGTAGTTTTAACTAGCTTCAAATCAACATCTAACTTGTTTTTATTTATTAATTTCAATGATGATCCAGGTAAATCTTTAGTAGCTCTATGAACATCGCAAGCTCTTATTGCTGACATGGAAACAATAGCAATGAACTTTCTTTCCTCTTCAACTTGATCATCAGTTTGATCCTCCATTTCCTTTTTACCTTTCTTTCCATTTTTCTTACCCTTACTTTTATTAGATTTTCCAGTAGGCAACATATTTTTAAATCTTAAAGTTACGAAATCTGCCAAATTATCCAAATTTCTTGCTTTATTAAAATCATTTGTGGCTCTTATATCAGTTTTATTAAAGTATAACTCTGTCAATTCTAATGCTGACAACTTTGTATTTTTTTTACGAATTTTATTATTAATGTAGTCCGCTATCACTTCAGGGCTAGATTCCAAAGACATGTTCTTCTTTGTTTCCATATCAATTTCCATTTTTAGCTTTTTCTTTTGTTTGAAATTAGAATCAGTAGGTTTTTTACGTTTGAGTGTTGGTTCTTCATCTTGTTTCACATCTTCTTCCTCTTGAACTTCTTCATCTTTCAGTATTGACACAGCATCGTTATCTTCATTATCAGTAAAATTTAAATCATACTCCAATCCATCGTCTAAATCGTCTGCAATAGGTTCTGAAGATTTCATTCTTTATAACTTTTGGTGATGATCTTCCCAATTTTTTTTTAGTAGAATCGAACACAAAACTAACTGAAAAATTAATTATTCAAGGACTCATGTTAAATCAAATAAGAAATAATCATCTACGAAAGTTATGGCCCAAACAAACAAGATCTATAATAATTAATTCTGATTTAAGGAATCGACTAAATGAATCAACTTTGCATCCAGTAATAATTATCGGAGGAGGTCATGCTGGTTGTGAAGCTGCAACAGGTTCTGCAAGAGCTGGGTCTTTAACAACACTTATCACTCCACATATAGATAAAATAGGAACTGCCTCATGTAATCCGTCTATGGGTGGTGTTGGTAAAGGAACTTTACTTAGAGAAGTGGATGCTTTGGATGGGGTTTCAGCAAGAATAACAGATAAAGCAGGAATACATTATCGAGTATTAAATGCGTCAAAAGGACCTGCAGTTCATGGGCCAAGAGCTCAAATTGATAGGAAAATTTACTTGCAAGAGATGCAAAATGAAATATTAAATTATGAAAATTTACAAGTTTTAGAAGCTCAAGTAAAAGATATAATTATTGAGCCTAGAACTAAAGATAACATTGGAAGAAGCACGGGCATTGTTAAAGGTGTTATATTAGAAGATGGAAGAATTCTTGCTTGTAATAAAATAGTAGTTACAACCGGAACTTTTTTGGGTGCTGAAATTCATATCGGTTTGAAATCATTTTCTAGTGGTAGAATGGGTGAATCAGCTACTTTTGGTTTATCTAAAACATTTAGAAATATTGGTTTCAAGTTAGGAAGATTAAAAACAGGTACACCTGCAAGATTATCAGCAAAAACAATCAATTTTACTAATTTAATCGAACAACCTTCAGATTTTCCTCCTCAACCGATGTCTTATTTAACTGATAAAGTAGATTTGGAAGACCAATTAGTAAAATGTTATCAAACAAATACTACTCCAGAATTTCATCAATTATTAAAAGATAATCTAGATAAATCTATACATATTCGAGAAACAGTTAAAGGACCTAGATATTGTCCCTCCATTGAATCAAAAATTATTAAATTTCCACAAAAGACTAGCCATAATGTTTGGCTTGAGCCAGAAGGATTGGATACTGATTTAATTTATCCAAATGGAATTTCATGTACAATGCCAGAAGACATTCAAGAAAAATTAGTTAAATTAATGCCAGGTTGCGAAAATGTTAAAATGGAACAACCTGGTTATGGTGTTGAATACGATTATATCGACCCCAAAGAATTGAATTCAACTCTTGAGACTAAATTGATTGACGGTTTATTTTTAGCGGGACAAATTAATGGTACAACTGGATATGAAGAAGCTGCAGCTCAAGGATGTATTGCTGGTATCAATGCCGGTTTATCAAACTTAAGTAAACCGACTCTCAATCTTAAAAGATCAGATGGTTATATTGGAGTTTTGATAGATGATTTAATTACAAAAGGAGTTGAAGAACCATATAGAATGTTTACTTCACGATCAGAATTTAGATTGTCAATTAGATCAGATAATGCTGATTTAAGGTTGACTGAATTGGGATATAAATTAGGAGTAGTTAGATCACCAAGATATGATTTTTTTTCAAAAGAAATTGCTCAGTTCAATCAAATTAAAGATCATTTGAAAAATGTTGCAATGTCAGGTTCAATTTGGACAAAGAAAATAAAGGAAATGAGAATCACAGTTAAACCTGAAAGTTCAGTTGATGCATGGAAATTGTTATCATATAAAGGTATGGATCTTACTAAATTGACACCATATTTATCCCAAATTACAACACTACCAGACTGTTTCATTAATGTTTCAACCAGGTTAGAAAATCGTTTAAACATTGAGGCTGATTATGATCCATATATGCACAAGGAAAGAGTTCATTTAAAAGCTTATGAAGCCGATGAAAGTTTGTTACTTCCAAGTCCTTACAATTACAGTTATGATGGTGATTTGAAAATCAGCCACGAAGCCTGTACTTTATTAAACTATATTCAACCAAAAACTATAGGACAAGCTAGAAGAATTCAAGGAATTACTCCAACCGCTGTATTTCAACTATATAAGTTAGTTAAAGGTCAACAAGCAAAAATTGCACTACAGCACGCAACTACATAATTTGTATATAGTAATATAAATTTATATTTATAGTCATCAATCATTATCCATCTTAGCATTAAACAAGTCATTATCCAATGTAATTAAAAGTTCCAAGGGCAAAAACTGTCGTGCTAATTCAGCTATTCTATCAATTTCGTTGGAATCATTACCTTTTGCAAAATGAATTCTTTTCAAATATAATAACACATCCTTCATAGCAATCTCTTGTGAATCTCTGTGTTGAGCATAACTGGTTAAATCTTCAATCATATTGTTTAAAAAATCATCAGCTTTTCCATGAATGAATTTAATGGTAGCAGGTGAGGTTTTTATCGGCTTGATAGTCTTATCTATAAGCGTCTGTTTTTGAATTGATTTAATAATTTGTCCCATATCATGCACATTAATAGAAAATTCAGGATTTGCTGGTTTTTTCCTTCTTTTCTTTGATGATTTTTCAAGAATTCTAAATTTTGTTGATTTTGTTGGTGGGTCTTGTTCTGTTTCAATTTCTCTTTCATGCTGAAACATTCTCATGTCGGTTGCGTCATCATCAATTATAAATTCTTCTTGTATTAATGAATCTTCTGGTAAGTTTTGCTTATTTTGATTTTCCAAATAATCATCAAATCCAACTGGTGTCAATTGCTCAAAATTATTATCAAGTTGCACTGGTGTTTCAGGTTTATCCAGTGAAGCTGATTCATTATCTTCAATTTCCTGAAGATTTTCTTCAAAGAACGTGGGATTGATAGCTACGTTTTCAAAATCAGCCAGTGAATCAACCTTATTATTCAGCAGTAAAGTACCTGTCTCTTGAATTTGTGTATTCATACCAGTAGTTTCATTGCCAAGACTGTCTTGAGCTTCAATTGAATCCACTATACTATTTAATGGGGGTATTTGGCCGATTTTAGAAGATAGAATTTTTTGTAAATAAGATTGTGGTTTTTGGCCTTGTTTTGATTCTTTTTGAACAACATTTAAATTGTCATTTTGGTGATTAATCAGAGGTGACTTGAAAATAGGACTCATCAAATTTTTAGGTGTACTTTCCGAATTGTTAAATAAATCTTCATAATTGGTTGGTATTATCAATGAATGTGTAAATTCGTTTTGATATGAATCATCAATATGAACTGGTGTTGCTATATTTGTTTCTTCAATTTGTTCTTCATCAATTTGTTTCTCATCTATTTTCTTCTTTGAATCAAACTCTCGTTGTTTCTGTTTACTTTCACTTTCAATCAGCACCTTACAGAAAAATTTCAAATAATCAATAGTTATAGGACCTTGATAAGCTGAGTCGTACAATTTCTGTCCAGATTCGCCTATTATAATTGAATTTCTCTTAACTATTCTTGATGGAGTGGATTGTCTGCTAAAAAATGAAGTCCTTCTTAAAGGGGTTGTGGACTGACTGTTCCTCTTTGTTAAACTATTTCTACCTCTGGTATTTGGTCTCGACAGTTGAGATGAAATGACTCCGCTCAAATCTAATATGGGTAGTTGCACATTTAGTCTTTCATTTGGTAACTTGGTCCAATTTGATCTTCTCACTGTATTTGGTTGCGAATATGATATTATCAGTTCTGGTTGCAATCGAGATTTTCGCAATGGTGTTATAGGCTGCGATTTACTTTCATTCATAGTAGCTAAACCATTAATAGGGTTGGTTTGTTTTGATATCTATTTTATTTTATTTTATTTTTTTTTTTCGTTTTAATTTTTGTAGCAAGTTATCAATAGTGATTACCATGCCTATAAATAAAACTACATCTGATGCTAATGACAATTTGTTAACAGCATTGGTGTCTGGATGTACTGCAGCAGCCGTGTCAGCAACAATAACTTATCCATTTGACTCTATCAAAACTCAACAACAATTGAATAATGAAAGTTATATGAAAAAATTTAAGATGCCACCAAATTATCTAAATTCTATCCAACAACTATATAAAGGTGGAAGTGCATTGGTATTGGGGTCAATATTTAAAAATTCAACAAGATTGATTGCTTATAACTGGTCAAGTCAATTTATGGCACTCGATTCTCATGGAGCCTCAAATAAAACAACAGCACCAAGAATTGTGATTGCTGGTATCATGAGTGCTGTTTTTGAAACATTAGCATTGATTCCATTTGAAAATATTAAAATAACCATGATTCAAAATCAAACTTATCAGAATGAATTGATTAGAATTAAAGATTCAAAGGATATAAATTATGACATTTCTGGAAAAAGCAGTCATGCACAAGTACAAGCTTTCCATGGGAAAACAAAGCCATTATATTTAAAACAATATGTTTCCCCACATGCATACTTATCAGCTGATATAATAGACCAATTGAGGAAAAACAAAGTTAGATTTAATCCATCTTTACATAAAGGATCTCATGTTGAAAATTTAAAAGCATATTACAATAAACATCCTTCATTGACATTTTTAGGAACTATTCGAGAAATTTATTCATTAAAAGGTATCAGAGGTTTTACAGCTGGTACTTTCATAACATTCACTAGACAAATTGCAATAAGTTGGGTATGGTTATCTACTTATAATGCTACAAAACAATTGATAGATCCTCACAACAAGGAAAATGGTTGGTTTAATCATAAGCATACGATGTGGCAGCTGGTTGGATTGCATCTTCTATCGTCAATGGCAGTTATAACTGTTACTCAACCGTTGGATGTTATCAAGACTCACATTCAACTGAAAAATGGTAAAGCCATTTATCGAGATTCATTAAGTACAGCTTATAAACTTTTTTTGAGCCAAGGACCATTGGCATTATTTAAAGGTTCTTTACCAAGATTTCTTAAAGTATTAGTTAGTGGTGGTATCACTGCATCAGTATATGAGTACGTAGAAGGTGTTGTAAATACTGCTGGAGGTCAAAAGATGTTTACGGATTAGATTTTATTTTTCAATATATACAGGTATCAAAGTTTCACCACTTTTATGAATAACTCCATTAAATGATTTTGCTAATTTTCCACCACTAAAACTCGGTTGACTAAAAGCAATTTGTTTTTTAGTTAAATTTATCCCGTAAATTGAGTGATTTCTAACTGCTTCAAGTAAATGTTTACTTAATCCATACTGTCGCCATTTAGGAGTGATCCAAATTCTAGAGATACCAATCAAAGGTGCTGAATTGACTTGATTTGGTACAATATTTTGAGTCTTATACACCATCCACCTCCCAGATTGAGGTTCTAATTCATCGGTTGTACAAATGCCCACTGCTTTACTGTCAAGAATCAAAATAAAAGCTTTTGAATTGTCGTATTTATTATCTTTCCATTGACCTGAATCTTTAGTAGCATTCAACTCTTGATTGCACATGTGTAACAAAGTCTCACATTTTGAAACATGCTTTTTATTTAGTTTGTCAATTGTTACAATCTTGAAATGTTTGACTTCTTCACTTGATGAGATTTTAAATTTGCCAGGTTTCCGAATTGAGCTTTTTATAGTGATGGCCATGGTTTTCAATGTCTTGTCAATTAATAGATCAGACCAACCAAGTCCATTGGTAAATTCTTGATGATATCTGTTGTGTAGTTTGATTTCCTGTGCAATGGAGGAGTTGTAAGTCATCTCACAAACTGAGCATGTTGTGCTTTTGTTATTCGGTAGAGCTATAAGCGATTGAATTTTTTTGCTCATGTCATTTCATAAGTTGATATTAAAGTATTGGTTGGTGTTATTTTTTTCAATTTTTTTTTCACTTCACTCCACATTTAAAAAATGGCATCAGAATACGCTAATTTATTAGCTGAAAATGGTAGATGGAAACAACAGATAACTGAATTTTTAACTGAAGATGTTCCTTCATTTGATTTTGGTGGATTTGTAGTTGGTAATAAAGAAGAGTCTGGATCATTATACATAAAACAATCTGGTTTAATTTGTGGTGTACCATTTGCCAATGAAGTATTTAAACAATGTAATTTAAAGGTAGAATGGAAATTGAAAGAAGGACAATTTATTACAGATGAAGAATTAAAAGATTCTAAAGGTAAAATTGTTGCTGCCTTGGTATATGGTTCAGCAAGAAATATATTATTAGCAGAAAGAACAGCTCTTAATTTATTAGCTAGAAGTTCTGGTGTTGCTACTCAATCATATATTACAAAAAAATTAGCTGATGAAAATGGGTATACGGGGTTGATTGCAGGTACAAGAAAAACAACTCCTGGGTTAAGACAATTGGAGAAATATTCTATGCTTGTTGGTGGGATTGATACTCATAGATATGATTTGAGTGCAATGGTCATGTTAAAAGATAATCATATCACATCTACAGGTAGTATTACAAAGGCAGTTGAAAAAGCAAGATCAGTTTGTGGATTTGCAATGAAAATTGAAGTAGAGGTAAGTACTGAAATAGATGCAAAAGAAGCAATTGATGCAGGGGCTGATGTTATTATGTTGGACAATTTTTCAGGTGATGAATTAGTTAAAGTTGCAAAATCTTTAAAAGATTATTATAAAAACTCAAACAAATCATTTTTATTGGAATGTTCAGGTGGTTTAACATTATCCAATTTATCTTCATATTTATCAAATGATATTGACATTTATTCTACATCTTCAGTTCATCAAGGTACAGGAATAGTTGATTTTTCATTAAAAATAAATAAATAATAATTATCTAATAGACGAAATACTTTTCAATTCTAAACTTTCAAATCCAGTATTAAACCCAATCACGTTGGAGACATTGCCTAATAATTTTTTAGTTTCTTCATTATCATCATCATTATCTGATATATTATTATCTTGGTTATTCATTTCGTCATCACTTTTGTCATTTACACCATCATTATTTATCATAAATCCCGATAAGCTACTAGAAGCATTAAATGAACTCAAATCTTTTAAAACATCAATATTAGCTAACCCGTTCTTGTTTGAATTTTGTATTTGTAGAATCGAAGATTTCTTTCCAAAACATCTAATTGCTCTTATATGTGAATCTTTACCCTCTTGATGATTAGCCAATACAACAATTTTAACGATAAAACATTTCAAAACACCATCAGATCTAATACCATTGAAAATAATATGAGACCAACCTATTGGCTGATTGAAGTTAACTGTACAAACATCGACTAAATCCCAACCTTCAGAAGTACCTGCCATTATTTTTATCTTTGAAGGGGTATAACTTTCATCTAATGAATAATTTGTAAAAATGGAAATTCGTTCTAGTGAAACTTTTTTAGCAAATTGAATTGTTATTGTGTGAGGACTGATTAATTGATTATTGTTATTTAGCAACATATTATTCGAGTTATTAGAACCATTTCCTCCATTACTTCCATCTGATTGCCAATAAGAATCAGGTGAATCATCTCGCAATTGTTGTAATCCAAACCCTTGTTTATGTGAGCTTAATTTCCAATTTGCTAAAGTTGATAAATCAAATAATTGTAAATTTTCTAATTCTTGTAATCCTTTCATATAATAAACACGTTGTATTTGTTCTAAACTAGGTTGATCATCTTGGGTTTTCGAATGATTAGTTCCATGACTCATTTCTAAATCTTCAATCTCATCTATACCAACTTCTTCTTCAATTATATCATCTTCATCGTAAATTTGTGAATTGGAACTTCTATTTATAAGCCCTTCATTAAAATCACGTTCATTATTATTCTCATTTAAATAATCATTATTATCAATATCTTCTTCATCTATTGAATGCATGAAATTTAAATGACTGTTATGATACAATTGTTGATCTAATGATGAATTTCCATTTGAATTGATCGAGTCTCTAATTTCTTCCAGTGATATTTCTTGAACAATTACTTGATGATGTAATGGTTGTTGTGAGTTGGGTGGAATTGTTATTTCATCATCTTCAACATTAACCCTCAAATTGTTATTTGCGTTTCTCGTTTGATTCTCAATAATCCCATTTGAATTATAACTTGACTGATCCCAATATCCTGAAGAGTTCATTAATAGGAATTTTTCAGATTTAGATCATTAGATAACAAAAATAAAAAGTGCGATACCAAAACAAAGGAAAAAGAGAAGATAGAAATTATTAATAATGAAATTGGCAAAATACATTCTATAGATACAAATCATTACTGAAAGAATGGTTTAATGTTGTTGTTTTTTTGCTTTCTTTTTTTGCTTTTTTTTCTGATTTTTAGTTAATGGTGTTGATGCTGATTCTTCTTCTTCTTTATCTCCTTCTTCTTCCTCCTCTCCTTCTTCTTCTTCTTCTTCTTGGCTAGCTACAAGCTTATCGGTTTCTTCTTCCTCTTTCTTTTCTTCTTCTTCTTTTTCTATTTGTTTAGATTTTTCCTCTTCAATTTTTGGTTCTTCAGTTTCAGTTTTCTTAGTCTCAACTTTTGACTCATTTTGTTTGTGATTAACCTCTTCAAAAGTTTCTTTTGTGGAAGATCCTTTTGATTTGTCGGCTGGAGCTTGTATCTCTTGCTCAGTCTCTTTAGCATTTGTGTTATCGATTAAAGTTTCTTTACCAACTAATGGACTAGATATAGTAGGCTTGGATGATGCAGAAGTTACTGGTTTAATATTTTGAGTAGATGCATTTCTTGATTGGTTCAATATTGGTGAATTAATACCGCTTGATGCTTTTTTATTAACTTTTTGAGGTTGAAACGTTGTTTGAAAAGTTTCAGCCAAACCATAAGTTTTCAATGCTGTTCTTTTCAAATGTTCAATATAAGATATTCTAAGTTTCTTTTCCTTGTCATAAAAAGACATTTCTCCTTCTTCTTCATCTTCATCTCCAACCATGAAATCTCCATTTCTATCATTTGACAAATAACCAAGGTTTTCACGATATTCAGATGCATCAATAATATAATTACCTTGTTCTAAATCACTGACAAAATTGAAAATGAATTCTTGTAAACTTCTTGCAACAACCAATTTTGTATCGAAATCTCTACCAAACAATATTATTTGACCCCAGGTACCTGTTGGACCTGGATTCAAATCCATTGCGATTTGATTTCCAATGTTATCTTTTAATAACACAACCCAACCTCTATTGTAATAGTTTGGTTGTATTGCATTTGGTGGAATTGATCTTTGATTTGCCATGAATGAATTATTTGTGGGTATAGAACTAAATGATGAACCTTCTTGCTTTTGTCTTTGTTGATTTTGATTCATATAAAATTGATTTTGCAATCTTTCTGCAACTTTATTCCACAAGGCTTGTTCTTCAATGATACCTTCTAGATCTAACAACACCAAACCCATAATCAACCCTGTTGGTTTACCTCCTCTTAATTGACCATCATGTCTTTTATAAAATTGTCGAAAATCTTGAGGTAATTCATTGCTTCCAGTTTTCAAATCTTGAACAAATTCATTTAAATCTGCAGTAGTGACACCGTCATTCAAATTGTCTTCCAATTCAGGATATTCTTCTTCAATCCAACTTTCAATTCTGTCCCATAATGAATCAACTGAAGGTAATGGAGGTTGTCCATCTGAACTAAAATTTTGTAATGGTAAATCTTGTTGAGAAGATTTCATACCTGGAGTATAAAATCCACCATTTGTTTCATTTATTGAATAATTGGAACCATTGTTATGAAGTCTTAAAGTTGAATCATTTGTTAAGTTGGTAGTTGATTGACTAGATAAATCTTCTCCATACCTTGAATTTGAATTCTTCTTGGTAGAATCATATGAAGCATAATGATCTTCGGTAGTTATTGAATGAATAAACGCCTTGAAATTGTCAAAAATTCCCATTGTTTTCTGCTTTGAACTTATAAATGTTATGATTTAATCCTAAACTAATAATATTCTTGATCTAGTATTGTATATACCATATGAATTGCAACTATAATTAAGAAAGCAAGAAAAAAATAAAGTGAATTTTGGTTCACATTATAAAAGTTATTTTTTTATGTTGACGTGAAATAATGACAGTAATGAAAAGTCGTGTCGAATTAAGCATGTTTATGTAATATGCCTTATTGTTGTTATGTAATATATTATTAATCAACATGAAATAACTGGAACAACTTCCATTTTAAGATTAATTAATTTAAGATTTAAATCGAGAATTCAAAATTTCATAGAATATATGATTTTAATTATAGTATGACGAGAAATCTTAATTGGAAATCTTTAATGAAAGATCATGATAATGTACAAGTTATTGTTTGATCAGTTACATAATTATTTGAATTTAACTGTACTCTAAAGTAATAATGAACTCTTTTAACAGTAACATCTTGATATTCTATAAAAACAAACGAAAAGAAATTCTCATTTCGTTGTTGATCATTTTACTCGATAAAATTGAATAATTCTTGAATGTCTACTTTTTTGTCCCCCAATTTTATTTGATTGAATTACGTAATTTGCTATATTGCTACTTAATAACTTCAAACAGGTGAATGGCAAAATCTAAAGTTGATAATGGTGCTAGAAATAAAGTTGATGTCAAGAATACTATAACAATTGAAGATAGTTTAAGTCACGTACAAATACCTAATGATTTATCACTTCCAGAATCTTACATTGAGTATCACACCCCCGCATTCATTGAAGGTTTGAATCATGTAATAAAGATAGATTCATCTTTATATCCAATTGCAATACAATCGAATTTCAAAAGTTTTCGCAAAAGTAAATTTCAATCTAGTGATCTAGAAACCTATTGGTTTTCACTTGTTAAATGTATCATTGGTCAAAAAATCAGTATTTATTCTGCAAAAGCAGTTGAAAATAAATTTAAACAACTTTTCACAAACAATAGAGCTACTATATCTGAGGCATTAAATTATTCAGTCGATGATTTGAATAATGTAGGATTAACCAAATCGAAATCTAATTATGTGTTACAATTAACAAAAACTTTTAATGATCCAACACATACTTTAACTCAATTAAAATTTTATGAAGAAGAAGATCCAAATGTTATAATTAAAGAATTATGTAAGATAAAAGGTATAGGACCATGGACTGCAAAGATGTTTGTCATTTTCACTCTTGGTAAAATGAATCTATTTACAATTGATGATTTGGCGGTTGCCCGAGGCATGGCAAATTATGTTAAATTTCGACCTCATTTAATGAAACAATTAGAGAATGAAATTGGAGATGAAATTTTGAAAACCAAAACAACATTTAAAAATAGTAGTAACTCTAAAAGAAGTTGGGTTCCTTTACATGATAGTTATGTTAATCATATTGCTGATACTTTTAGTCCTTACAAAACTGTATTTTTAATCATATTATGGCGATTAAGTTCTACAAATATTGAAAATTTATTAGTTTAATGCTGTTATTATATATTAAAAATATTGGTCACTAAATAAATAATCTGTAATTAGATCTCCAAACAAAGATTCTACCAATTCCCGAGATTTGAGATTAGTTAAATCGTCACAATCAGTGATTAATTCATAATTTATAATCTCGTTAACTTTTGAATCTTGCTTATAATTTGGATTATTAATTGTCTTTTCTCGTAACCAATGAGCAATTGTAGGAATATCTCCTTTAGCTCTTTTGGAAATCAATAACAAATAGTATTTAATTTTTATTAAGTTTAATTCCAATTTTGTATCTTGACAATGCTTTTGATTTGGTATTAAATCAGTTGCTATTAATTTAATGATCAACCTAATCAATCCTGGAAATTCCTTTGAACCGTTCACAATTTCATCTATTGAATATCTTTGATCTAATCCATAATCATCAATATCATTGATCTTTTCAATCGTTTTACCTTGACAATTTTTCCCATTCAATTTTGTCAGACCATTTAATTGTTCTAAATTAGTATTTGAAGAATATCCTTTAAGATAAATGTCATCATTTAAATCATTGCCCTGGTTTAAAAATCTATCAAACCATGATATATCATAACCGACAAAATCATTATTATTTAAATTCCAATCTTCAAAAGATTTGAACCAAAATTTATCATTAATAACTGAATCTACTTTATGAGCTAATTTCATATTGATTTCAATTTTCAGTATTGGTATATAAAAATTAGGTTTAAATTTCAAAATTGCTTTCGATAATAATGAAATAAAATTAGAATATGCAGCGTTTTCAAAATCAGTTAATTGAATTTCCATTGGTCTAAATTCAACTCTCCAACCTGGTTTTGATTTCAAATCTTCATCTTTTGAATATAATGCTGGAGGTTTAAATCTAAGTGTTTGCCAATTGGTACTTTGTATGTTTTCAAAATGATCATTACTTATTTCATTATCTTGCTCAACTCTTTCACTGAAAATGACTAATGGATCTCTGATGAATAAGTGACTGAAATGATTTGCTAAATAACTATCAAACATATCACATTTTTCCAATCTATCATAAATTTTCTTATTTATTGGAGCATTTAAATCATTATACTCATCTTTAAAATATTTTGTGTCATACTTAAAATCATTTAAATAATTATCAATTGAATCATATCTTGATTTTGGTACTTGTTGAATAGGTTTCCCATCTTTAGCAAATAAATTGTCTAAATCGCCATATTGATTCACTTCATGTTTATTAGTTTTCAAATGTTCATCTTTGTCAACATTCAAACCACCAAATAGATTATATCCATCATAAGGTTCTTGAGTTTTTTCAATAAACGTTCGATCATCAACTGCACCACTGACTACATTCCATCTAACATCTTGATTAACCAAAAATCCTTTGAAAATAGGTGCTGCTGCTGATAAACTCAACATAATTGGTGTAATTGGAGCTAATGTATCATATAAATATCTTGCTTCATTTATATTTTTGCATTGCATTGTGATTTGTAAACAACTAGAACCCATACCAAATCCCATTGAATCCATATAAACATGACCAGGAATTGATGCACCAATCCAAGGTTCTTTATCACTTTTAAATAATTGACGATCTTTAGGTATGGAATCGTCCAACAATTTTGTATTCTTGTCAGGATACATAGGTAAATTAATTGCTACTTTATGACCTTTTCTTTTTCTAATATTTGCTGTCAATGTTGGGAATCTTGCATGTCGATTTATAATCTCATCAGGTAAAAATAATGATTGTGAAGCTGGACCAATTGGTTTTGCTGGAGGTGAAGTGAAAATATTACATCCCATTCTTGGGAATGTTGTTAATGTTAATGGTTTAACATTTGATGGTAATTCTTGAGTACTAATTTGCCTTCTTAATTTCATATTTTCCTCAACGTAAACATATTCATCTATACATGCACCATTATAAGGTTTTAAAGGTGTCCCTTCAATCATGAATCTACCATATTCAGGATGGAACAATACATCATTATCAATTGATTTGTGCAATGATTTATCAGGATTGTTCAAATCATCCAAGATATAATCACAATCAATAGACAATTTTGCTGTTTTATTTTTAGAATCAAAATCAACTAACATATACTCTACCTCATCTCCCCATAAATATCTATCATTGTCTCTATTATAATGCTGTTTGAAAATATTTATCAATTGAGTTATACCATTGCTTCGTACATGTTCATTATATTTTTTAGATTCATGCCAATCTAAAGGAGTACCCAAAGATAAAAGTCCCATACCACCCAGCAGCTAAAGATGTTTCAAGCAATCAAAGGAATCCAAAAGTTAAGGCTGAATGGTTTGCAATCAATTTTTTATCAGACTAAAAATCTAACGGAACAAACTTAAAACTTAAGTAGACAAAAAAAAAAAAAAATATCTAGTTGAAAATTGATATTGAATAAAGTGTAGCCACAATTGGTTGATTGGTTGATTGGTTGACAACTATTTTCTTGAGAATGATTTCTGAACTAGATTGTTTGTTTCGATTTATCTTTCGTTGGTGGAGAATAGATTATCTTGAGAAATGTTTAGCGGTTGAATGTATAGAATTAGTAAGCAACATACAATACAAAATAATACACAAAGAGAGAATAAAATATTAAACAAAGTGGAATATTTTTAATTGAATACAATTTTTACTCAAACAATCATTTATTCAATCAACAATCAATTGCTTCGTGATTTCATGGAATTAAAAGTTCATAATTTCAATTTGAAACAGATTGAAATTGTTAAGATCTGAAATGAGATGAGAAAAAATAAGTTTCAAACTACCACATGCGATGATGTGATTTACAGTAATTTTAACAAATTTTATTTTTTTCTATATTAAAAGCATATTAACATCCCTTAGTAGATACCTTCTACATTATTGACTATACAACCAGGGTCTTTTGAATCATTTTTCTCAACCAAATCACCAATTATAACTGCATCTTCTCCTTCTTTTTGTAATGACACCAACACTTCTTCAACATTTTCTTTTTCAACAATTAAAACCATACCAATACCTAAATTAAATGTTTTCAATATATCATCATATGGAATTTTACCAATTTTTCCAAACCATTTGAAAATTTCTGGTACTTCCCATTTTGAAATATCAACTTTAGCTTGTAAATTTTTTGGTAATGCTCTTGGTATGTTTTCAACTAATCCACCACCGGTTATATGAGCTAAACCTAATAAAAGTCCTTCATTTATAGATGGTAATATTTGTTTTACATAAATTTTAGTTGGTACCAATACTTCTTCACCAATTGTTTTTGATTCATTCCATGGAGCAATTGATTTGTAATCATATTGACTTATTTCAATGATTTTTCTAACTAATGAAAATCCATTTGAATGTATACCATCAGATTTTAAACCTATTAAAACATTACCTGATTTCATTTCTTGTATTTTTGGTAAAATTTTGTTTTTGTTGACAGCTCCAACAGCTGTACCATTTGTATCATAATGTCCAACATCATACATACCTGGCATTTCAGAAGTTTCACCACCAACTAAAGCACAACCTGCTTGGATACAACCATTTGCAACACCTTCAACAAATTGGGCGGCAATTTCAACATCCAATTTACCAGTAGCAAAATAATCTAAAAAGATTAATGGCTCAGCACCTTGTACAACTAAATCGTTTACATTCATGGCAACTAAATCAATACCAACAGTATTGTGAATATCCATAATTTGAGCAATTCTTAATTTTGTACCAACACCATCAGTTGCAGCAACTAATAAAGTTTCATCAGTGTTATATCCAGCGGCTTTCAAATCAAATAACCCACCAAATCCACCTATATCAGAATCAGCACCTGGTCTAGCTGTTGATTTAACTTTTGCTTTGATAGTTTCAACTAATAAATTACCATTGTCAACAGACACACCAGCATCTTCATATGTAACACCTTGATAACCAGTTGATTTTTCTGCATCACGGAAGGCTCTATGAGCTATATCTTTTCTATTGTATTTACCTTTGAATTCAACATAGTCTACTCCAACATATGCTTTATCAACTGCTTCTTTTAAAGTTTTTGCAATTGCAGTAGATGCAATGACTCTACCACCAGAAGTAACAATTTTTCCATTTTTATTATCAGTACCAGCATGGAAAATAAATGTATCATTTGGTAAATTATCTTTAAGTGTAATTTCATCACCTTTATTATAAGATTCTGGATATCCACCAGCAGCCATAACAACAGTTGTTGCAAAATATGGTTTTACATTTATTTTAACTGAATCCAATCTATGTTCAGCAGCTGCTAAAAATACTTGAGCCAAATCTGTGTCATCAGTCAATAATGGTAAAACAGTTTGAGTTTCAGGATCACCAAATCTAACATTATATTCCAAAACTTTAGGTTCTTTTTTAGGTGTCAACATAATACCAGTAAATAAGACCCCACACATTGGGAATCCATCTTTTCTCATACCATCAATTGTTGGTTTAATAACTTCTGTATTTATTTTTGCTAAGATTTCTTGAGTAGCAATAGGTGCTGGTGCATAAGCTCCCATACCACCTGTGTTTAAACCTTTATCACCATCACCAATTCTTTTATGATCTTGTGCAGCAGGTAAATTGAAAAATGAATATCCATCAGTAATTGTCAATATACTCAATTCATCACCTTCTAAATATTCTTCAATAACAATTTCATTACCAGCATCACCAAAATTTTTATCAACCATAATTTCATTCAAACCTTGTAATGCTTCTTCTTTAGTTTCTGGAATCAAAACACCTTTACCAGCTGCAATACCATCAGCTTTTAAAACAATTTTATAATCCACTTCTTTAATATGTTCTTTAGCTTCTTCAACATTTGTGAAATTCTTAAATTTTGCTGTTGGGATTTGATGTTTATCCATAAATTCTTTACTAAAAGCTTTTGAACCTTCCATTCTAGCTGCTTTTGCATTTGGTCCAAAAACAGGTATACCAATGGATTGGAAAACATTTGTGATTCCATCAACTAATGGTTGTTCAGGTCCTGGAATGACCAAATTGATTTTATTTTCGATTGCAAATTGTTTTAAATTATCAAAATCTTTTGGAGAAGATGTATAACTCAAGTTTGTAACTTTTGAATGAATTGAAGTACCACCATTACCTGGGGCAACAAAAATATGGTGGACAGATGGAGATTCCAACAATTTCCAAATAATTGCGTGTTCTCTACCACCATTACCTACAACAAGGATATTCAAAGACATGATTGATAACTTTATATTTTTGGTTAATTCAACTTTTTTTTGCTTTGTGATTAGATTAAGAAGTTACCCATACAAAACTTTTCAATGAGATGCAGTTTAATTTTTTTTTTTTTTCTTGTCTCAAATTAATTTGACTCGGTGACATTGTAATAAATTTTGCAGCCAATTTTGATTTAAGTTTGATCAACGGATTCAACCTTAACAACTTTGATTTATAGAAAGGTATAGTAGTTAAAACTAATGTTTTTATAGTTTGTTGACGAATTTTTGTTTCAAAGTCAACAACAAGCGAAAATAGCCAAAAATTAATGCATTTATAATGAACATTGACAAGAGAAATTATGTTTATATTTAATTTTTAAGGATCAATACCCTTGTATATTTAAAAGAAATATAAATGTTATTTAAAACTGTTCTATATGTTTACTTTTGTATAATTCACGTTCAGTAAAATTTATTTATGTTGTTCGCCCTGTCTTGAAATATATATTGTTGCTTTTAGTTTGTCATTTACTAAATTAATGACATTGATAGTATCTATCTGCGCCAAAATATAGATTTAAAATTGATTTGCTATTATCGATTGTTTTTATCATTTTTTTTTTAGAAATGAAGATGATCAAGCTACAATATAGTATTTTATAGCTATACTCCAAACTGCTGTTGTTTTAAAATGTCAATTTAATCGCATAAAAATATACAATCAGATGTCATTTCTTGTAGAGTCTGTTAAATCTCATAAATAACTCACTTTATTTTCAGTACAAAACATATTATAAACCAATTGTTGCAAGAAGTTTCCTTTAAAAAGCTCAATTTCAAGAACTAATGTAAATCTGTCACACTTCTAAAAGTAATTTGGTTAATCATGTTTGACATGACATTACAGTTGTAGTTTGAAAGCTTGAAAGATTACTAAACACTTGAATCGATGCAGTTTTCCGTTTTGTTTTCACTTCTTCACTTATATTTAAATTTACGCTCAACTAATTTACAGTTATTCAAAATAAACGCATAATTGTTTCATAAGAAAACTTATTCTGAAATGTTGGAAGTAAAAGCAAACAACTGTGCTGGTTAGAAAACATTAAATCTTTGAAAGAAACAATTATTTAAGAGCGGCTTCTACGATATATCTAAAATTTATTTGAATCTTTAACCATTCAAGAATTTAAAGTCAATGGCCCATTTTTGTATGATTTCAAACTGATAAAATGATTTGTAATACTTAGCAAAAAGTTTTTAGTTCTAATTTGGCCGTAGATTCTTAAACAAAATAGTTCTGCTTATCTGCGATAAGTTTCAATAATCAGAAATTATTAGATGCTACTTTAAATAAAAACGTATCTTTTATAATTAACGACTCCATCGCTATGTGTGAATTTGGTTTAAAAAATTCTTTGAAGCGGTTTCGTCAGTCAGTCTTAAATTTTAAGCTCTAGTTTTTGTTGTTTTAAGCTAACAATCATTTGTTGATGACAGATTCATGGAGCTTGTTAATCTCAAGTTCAAAATGCTTTACAGCCAATAACAATGTCCATGGAGATATGAAAAAGAATGAGCAAAAAATATTTTTTGAGCCGGGTAATATAAACACAATAATCTAATATATTGCCTTTCTTGAACAAAACAACTAAATTCGTTACTATACATGTAACCAAATTTAAATTATAGAGAACAAGGATGTGTTTGGATTATTCAAACACTGTATCGAAGTGGTTTAATAATAATTGCTCATTGGAGTAAACGTTTGTTGGATACGACCGCCTGGAAACAATTTTGAATTAGATTAAGCAAGGCAATAAGAAGCAAATTGAATTGAAATTTGGTAAGCGCGTAATCAATCACATTGTTAGTTACTCTTTTTTTGTTTATAATTCTAGTTGCTCGTTAGTTAATTATCTAACAAGAGATAAGAAAATAAGCATAAAGCATATACAACTCTGAAAACAATTTATCAAACAAAGAACAACGTCTTTATCAACTTGATGGCTTTTATAACTACTGATTATTCGAGCTTGGATTTTTTGATTAAAAAAATAGTTGACTTTGGAGTGTCAATGTTTGAGTGTTGTTGTCAAATTTTAATTTAATATATTTTTTATAGAAGTGAGGTGTAACAAATCAAAAAATGATCACCAATGATGTAGAGATAAAATTAAAAAAATTAATCAACAGTGGAGAATGAAGAATTTCTTCTGTGGTATTTTTTTTTTCGTTGAATTTATCAATTATTATGTGTTTTGATTGATTATCGTGTATATTCGTATATTATTCTGTCTTGAGAACTTGATACGTTGAATCAGATCTAAATTCAACCATTTGCTCATATCGTAAGGGTTGAGAAGTAGTTGCTAATTTTCAAGTTCGCGTGTTATAACGGACAAAGAAGCCGTTACATTATCTATGTAATCCAATTGTAGATGATTACAATGTTATTGGATTTAAGACGTGATTTAAAACTTCGACAGTTGAATGACGTGCGTTTTTTAAAGAAGATTGTTCAACTCACAAGAGACGGATGAAGATAAAGCTAAACCTAGTAAATTAAACTAAATCTTTTTCAATATGATCCGAACTCAAGCTCAGGGCTCTATTAAATTTTGTGAAAATCATGTTAAAGGGTCGTTTATTTTTGATAAAAACACAACTCTTCCAGTATATTCTTTTTAAACCCGTCGTTTATTAGTTGATTACAATGGATATTAAAGAGATTTAAAGTCACAACTTATTTATAAACGCAAAAGCTACTATCTAATTAAATTTTAACTTTTTCTTTACTTATCATTATCGTCTAATCAAGTTTGAAAAGTGCCTCTTTACTAGCCGCTAGAAAAAAATTGTTCCCATGATAAAAAAAAAAAATCTAAACATCTTTTTGTACAAAGTGTTCAAGTTTAAATTCATTTAAAAGGTCGATAACTTCAAGACCATACTCAAGTTTTTGATCATAATTGATAAAATTAATTATAAGTTTTATTGCTATCACTATTGGATACCGTTTCAATAAATATTCGATGGAGAGTTTAACAGATTCACAAGGCAGTTCAAATTCAACTTTTTTAAAAGAGGTATCGCCAAATACATTTTATAATAATTTGCAACGGTCAACACCACAAATTCAACACATTCATCATGAACCTCCAATAAAATTACAACAAAGAAATAGTTCAAACATAATTCGGAAACCAACATCATCATCATCAAATAAACAACTGGTTGTAAAAAATCGAAATTTAAAAATTTCAAATTCAAAAAATAAAAAGAATGATAAAAAGACATCATTACAAGAACAATCATCAGAATCTCTGATTTCATCATCATCTCCACCAAATGTATCATCATCATCCCCAGCATCAACAGCAACATTAGAATATAGTATGGCAAAATTCATATCAGATTTATATTTAAGTACAAAAATATTAATTATAACTGGTGCAGGTATATCTACATCACTAGGGATACCTGATTTTAGATCAAATCAAGGATTATATAGTCAATTAAAGAAATTAAATTTGAGTGATCCACAATTAGTTTTTAATTATGAAATGTTTAAAAAAACACCAGATTTATTTTATTCAAATGCTCATTTAGTTTTACCACCAGATGAAACATTTACAATTTTACATGCATTTTTAAAATTAATTCAAGATAAAGGTAAATTATTAAGAAATTATACTCAAAATATTGATAATTTAGAATCAATTGCAGGTATAAATAAAAATAATCTTATTCAATGTCATGGATCATTTGCAACTGCAACTTGTTTAACATGTAATTTGAAATTCCCAGGTCCAAAGATTTATAATCATATTAGAAAGAAACAAGTACCGCGATGTTCATCATGTTGGTCAAATATTGAAGAAGCAAGAATTGATCATGGTGTAATTAAACCTGATATTACATTTTTTGGTGAAGATTTACCTGATTCATTCCATAAAAAGATTCAACTTGATAAAAATAGTTGTGATTTAGTTATTGTAATTGGAACATCATTAAAAGTTGAACCAGTTGCTAGTATTATTGATGAAATTCCAAATAAAGTTCCAAAAGTTTTAATAAATAAAGATCCTTTACCTGATCGAGATTTTAATTTAAGTTTGATTGGATTATGTGATGAAATTGTATCCTTTCTAACAAAACTTTTGGGTGATGAATGGCGTATTCCTCATAATGATTATAATCATGAACAAAATTATCAAGTAATTAATGGTTCATCATATAATACTTTTTATGTAAATAAGAAGGAATAATATATATTATATATTTCATATTTAAAAGCTTAACTAAATAAACAATTCAATTCAATTCATTTAATCGTTGTCGTAATTTAATCTCAATCTTATCAATTCAATTCATTTAATCGTTGTCGTAATTTAATCTCAATCTCATCAATTCAATTCATTTAATCGTTGTCGTAATTTAATCTCAGTCTCATCAAATTTATTAATTAAATTTTTATAAAATTTAATATTTTCATCAGCTAAATCAATCATTGAATTTTTTAATTCTTGTTCATTAAATTTTTTAAAATTTGGAAATTCTTGATTTATTATTTGATTAGTTAAATCTCCAACTAATTTAATTTGATTTTCAATTTCATTTTCAATCGATTTCACTTTAGATTCTAATTTATGAACTTTATTATCTGTAGATTGTGATGCAATATTGGGGGTTGCAGATGTTGAAATTGTATCATGAATTATTGATTTTAATCCTGAAGAATTTGTCGATTTTGGTTTACCAACTGAATTTAATTCATTTCTTGCCTTTTCTAAATAATCTTGAAGAACTTTTAAATCAATATTTTTATTTTGTAATAATTCAATTAAATTTTTAAGTTGAACAATATATCTTGAACAATCTTTTAGTGATATTAAAAATGTTTCATCCATATGTTTATATAATTGATTCCAACTAGTTGAAAAATAACTTAAACATTCAGAAAATAATTTAAAATTATCCAATATATTTTCATTTGAATCATTTTTAATATTTGATAATTTTAAAATTTGTTGTGAAAATAATTCATAATCATGACTTAATTCTAAATTCTTCTTATTTAATTTTGTAAATATTTTATCCAACTTTATTAAATTTTCATATAATTTCTTAAGTTTATCATTGATTTCAAGAATATCTTTATTTGTCTCCTTTTTATGCTTTGATGAAGTTAAGAAATTCATTACAGTATCTGTTATTAAATCTTCATTAACAACTTTATTCACAAACCCACTTGATTCATGATCTGTGATATCTTTAATTTTCAAAGATGTTGTGAAAGTTGTCCAATCACTTGAATCACTTAAAAATAAATGGAAAATTGACAGTTGAGATAAGATTTTATGTTGTAAAATAAATCTAACAAATCGATTCAATGAATGTAATCTTTTATTAACAAAATCAGAACTAAATGTATCACCAGTTAGGTATTTGAAATTACTTTTACTTGGTAATGGAGGTATCAATACAGTTGGGAAATCATTAATCAAACTTTCATATAAATATCTAAAATCTCCATACCTTCTTCGAACAGTAAATGTAGCATAATCTTCATTTGATTTTAATTTTTTCTCTTTATTTAGCTTTATGATCTCTGGGTTATTAGTTGTGGTAGTTATTAAATATGAAATAAAAGGTTTTGACGATGCATCCAAATCTCTATTTGGGTGGGTAACATTCGCTTTGATATCATATTTCTCAAATAATGAAGTATCAATGAAATTTATTAAACTATTCTCTGGTTGAGTCAGTATTGTTTCCTTTTGAACAGGATCAATTATGCTTGGTTCTTGTTGTGGCTCTATATTAAAATTTTTTGGTGGGGTGCCTGGGGAAAGTAATAATGAATTACTGGGATCTTCATCATCGTTACTTTTGGTATCCTCTTTATCTATCCCTTTACTAGGTGTATCATCAAGTTCGTTAACTGTGGTTGTTTGTTCATTATCATTATCATTATTATTGTTGATTTGTTTAGATTCATCATTTACTTCGTCATCATGATCTTGTTCTTCTTCAATTGGGAAATTTAATAAGTTTCCATTTTCATCTTCATCACTTAAATTATCTTCTTTCACCACTTCATCTCTATCCCATTGAATTGATGTGAATTGATCTTCAGAACTCATAATTGTAAATTATAATTGTAGGCAAACGTTACCTAAACTTTGCTGACTACAAGAAAAAAAAAATAAACTTATCTATGATTATGTAATCGTTGTGACTACCAAACAATTTTATCAAGCCCAATTTTGATCATTAACCAGTAGGAATTATACAGTCAACTTCCTAATAATTGGAAAAAAAGAACATTCAAATCGCTGATAAACAATGTCTAAAGTTGTAAATTTTACACTAGATAGCGATGAATCAATTATCATTAAATTTAAATGTACATTTCTTGGGGAATGAGTTTTGGTTAATTTTAGAACCATGTTCTGGATATAAAGCTATTCGATCTTATTTTTTATTAGGATTAACCTTTATAAGGAGTCTTGCAAAACATAGTTTGTTTGTTCAATTTTGAGTTTTATTGTTTATTCTATTGTTACCCGATTTAAAAATAAATTGCGCGTCAAACGTTCAACGTTACTGCAATTATCTAAAGAGCATCTTCAAAATTACAGCCAGAATTATCTACAAAATCAACATCATACACTCGGATACGCGTAGAAAGGTAAACTACTTATTCTAATCTTCATTTTAATATCATTTACAGATTCATTCTCGTAATATTTATTTAATATAATCTTTTATATAATTTAAATGATCAACCATACACAAGTACCAATCAATGAAGCTCCAATGATTGCAGTTATGATACCAGCACCAGCTTTATCACCACCATCCAAATCCAATGGTTTTGCATTAGTTGCAGCGGTACCATAACCAGAACCTGGGTGACTAATTGAAGAACCACCATTTTCAGCAGTATAAGGTGCTGGTCTTGACCATGTCATTACACTTTGTATAGTTTCAAGAGCTGACATTTGTTCACCCAAACCATATTTACCATCCCAATGATTCCCAACACCATAATTACCAGCTTCAGAAGTTGTCCAATTAGTCCAATCTAACCCACAAGTTACACCATCACTACCACCTGAACATGAACCAGCAGCTGAATTTGCAGAATCAATCATCCAACTTTTAATTTGTGGTTGTAATTCAGGTACCAATTTTGATGTTAATGCTAAAAATCTTGCAAAATATGCTTTAAATGAACGTTGATCATTATTACATGTACCAGAAGGTTGACATGCAGCTTCAAACATGACTTGATTGTTACTAACATTTTTAAAAAAAACTCTTGAACTTTGTAATAAACTATTTGTATAATTAAACCATCTTTCTTCACCAGTATAATTATATAAATAAGCACAACCAGCTAACATTAAACCTTGATTATAAGTCCATTGATATTTTGTAATATTTGAACAATTATTATCAATTTTAACTCCATCATAAACAAACCAATAATTTTCTTCAGTTAATAATCCAACTCCATACATCCAATCCCAAACTTTTTCTGCCCATTCTACATAAGAATCATTTGCTGTATATCTTGCTAATCTAGCAGCCAAATGGAATAAACATCCATTACTAACAGAATTTTTATAATCATAACCTGAATTCCATTGGAAAATTTGCCATCTTAACCCACCATTACAATCTTCAGAATCCCATCTTGAAGTCATTGTATTGAAAACACCTTGAGCTAATCCTAACCATGATTTGGTTTCATCTTTTGGATTACTAAAATTTCTTTCTGCAGCTCCCATTACTGCAATACCCCAAAACCCTTGATCATCATTACCTTCAGTAGTACTTTGATTTAAAGGAATATAATTATCATCATCACCTGTTTGATATTCTAAAGCTTGTTTGATTAATGGTACTAAAGTATCATTTTGGAAATAAAATGTATAATCGATTAAAGAACCCCAAGCTCCACCAGCTTCCCACCAATAATAAGGAGCTGAAAACATACCAATAGTACCTCCATAAGTTGTACCTTCATAATAATCTAATAATCCTTTAGCTATCAAGTTACATGCTTGTTCCACCGTTGTTTCGTTGTTCGTATCTATCCACACAGCATTAGTTGTTGCTGCAATGAACAACCAACTTATTATAAGTCTGAAACCTAGTAGTAATCTCATTTTTATATTTGAAAGGGTCTATATCCGAATGTCAAATTAACCTGAGATTTATAATTTTTTTTTCGCAGTATCTTCAAAAAATAATAAAAAAATAAAAAATAAAAATAGAAAAAAAAAAATAAAAAATATTTCGCGCCTATTTTTATCCCATCCCTTTTTTCGACTGGATGAGTCGTATCAGTTTGGGGCCATAAATTCTATCATTTTATACTATAAATCTATACATGTATATATATATAACTTATTCATCTTTATTATGATCATTTTTTTCTTTCTTTTCATGTTCATTATCACTATCTTCATCTCCTAATTCGAATAAAGTATTATTCTCATTATTACTACTTGATTCTTGTTGTCTTATACTTAAATCATCATAATTAGGCGGCTGATCTATGTCTTTTTTATTTGGTGTTGGTTGTGGATGTTCATCAATTTCAAAACTATCATGATCTATTCTTTGATCTTCTTCATCATCATGACTCATTAGAGATAAATCATCCAATTCAAATTCATTACCTTGATGATAACCATTTGCACCTTCACCACCACCACCACCTTCTTCATCATCATTAATTCCCTCACCTGTAGATAATTGTTGTGATATTGCCAACATATAACTTGTTTCAGTTGGTCTCCATAACCAAGCAATTGCCATAAATACAAAATAAAATACACAACTTGGCCAGAAATCAAAAATGAAAAATGAACCTTTCCAATGTTGTTCAAACATTTCAGTTGTTGACATTGAAAGATAAATAAATGATGATAATGTTAAACCTAAAAATGTTAAAATAATTGCAAAAAATATAATTTTAAATAAATTTTGATATAATTGTAATTTTATAATTTGTCTTTGTTGATGTAAATTTTGTGTTGTTTTTCTAATTGATGATAATATTGTTATATAATAAATTGTTAAAGTTATTGATATTGGAATCATTGGTATTAATCCTAATAATCCACCTGCATTAACATTTTCAATACTTTCAGTCAGTGATAATGCTGATGATGAACTATCATAATAATCAAATAATAAATAAACTAATGAAGCAATAAAATTAAATCCAGCTAAAATTTTACATAAATTCATTGTTTTCTTTTTTAATTTTAATACAACAACACCATAACCTAAAGCAATACATAATAATAAAAAGAATGAAAATGTAATTTTTGCTGCATTTAATATAGCTAAAAATACCATATAAAATCTTGCAAATCCACCATTTGGTGATTTAATTCTATTAATTAAATCATAATATGACCATACAACTAAAGTATCAAATGTTAAAAATCCCAACATTGCTAATAAATAACGTTGTAAAGGTAAAATTTGATTTTGTTTTCTTTTTTTAAAAAATTGAAATCCAAATAATGCTAAAGTAATTGCATAACATAGGGTAAGTATACCATATCCTGGTAATTTAGGTATTTCACTTGCATTTAATTGTCCAAAAGCATTTTGAAAATTAATTAATCCTGAATATTTTGTATCTTGATATTTTGTAAATGTTGATATACAATAATAACCAGTTCTATTAATTGGATAATCTATATTTGCAGGTCCTAAATGTGTTAAATGAGATGTCATAATTGTTGAATTTGTAACATTTGAATTTATTAAGAAATTACCTTTTTGCTTTTCTTGACATAAATGTAATTCATTAATTGCAACATCATCACATATATATTTAATTAAACCATTATCCATTTCAATTCCAATATTGGTTAAATCTTTAAATTCAAATATTATATAACTTATGGATATATCATCATTACCATTATCTTGTTCGGACTTTTTGGAATCATATTTATAATCATTATATTGACTTAATTCTATATCAATATGAGGTTTTAATGACCCACCCCAATCATGTTTTGAATAAACACCAGCACATACCTGTGAATATCTACTATCATCGAATTTAGCCAAGTTAGCTAATGCCAAACTTAGATATAAACATAAATTTAAAATCAACATGAAAATTTATCTTTCTTACCCTTTTTTCTCAGAGTTGATTTTTCACCACTCACTCCTATTAAAATCTACAAAAGTTACAGCCGAGAATAACGAACGAGATTATTATTTTATATATATTCAATCTTCCTCTAAACACTGGCCCAAACGGATCCACCATTTTCATAAACAGCTTTACCCAATTGTTCAACCTTATTATCCCAAGTTAGTAAATGATCATATAAAGTTTTAACTTGATCCAAATTTAATATTCTTGGTTGTAACCATGTTATAATTAAAACTTCATTTACTTGATTAATTGAACCTTTAATTAAATTTAATGAAAAACATTTTATAATCAAATGTTCAACATCATTCTTTGGTGTTCCTGTAAAATCACTAATTTCTTGAAATGTTAATTGTTTATTTGTTGTTGATTTTGTTGATATTAATTCTAATAAAGCCATTATAATAATTTTTTGTTTCAAGAAAACTTCATTTGAAACCAACATTGGTGATTTTTCAAATGAAATTTTCAACCATTTATTAAATTGTTCAAGATTACCTGAATTTAAATTTTGAATTAAATTATATAACCAATTATATTGTGAATCTGAAGATTCAATTTCTTTTAAAATATCATGCAAGATTAATTCACCAAAATTATAAATCTTATCACCCAATAAAGCAGATATACATAATTCATAACATAATTGTATTGAAAATTCTTTTGATAAATTTTTAGTTGATGATAAATATAATAATCCATTTGTATAAAAGGCATTATAATTTTGAATTATTTTATTATATTCTAATTTTGTTAAATAATAAGCAGCATTTGTTTTTGAACTAAAATCATTATTTAAGCTTTCAAATTTTGATGAAAATTTATTTAAAATTGTTTCACTATCAGAAATTTTATTCAATTTTAAATAATATCTTGAAATTTGTAAATCTATATAAATTATTGATTCATCATTATCAATAATGTTTTTCAATCTTTCTTCTTCTTCTTCACCATCTTTAATATTATTTTCCCTTTGTAAATTTTTAATTAAATCAGTTTTTAAACTAATTAAATGATCTAAAATTTCTTCATTTGTTTTAAAACTTTCTAAAAAAAAATCAACAACTTTAATATGATTCAATTTTAATTGGAAATCTGAAATGAAATTATTATAAATTTTATATTTTAAATCTTTAGTTATTATAGTTTCATCATATTGATAATAAAATTCATCCAATAATTGAGTCAATTGATGCCATAATTTTCTTTCATGATAATCTTCTAATTGATATAAAATATTCATTAATTCTGATGAATCAGTTTCCAGTCTTATTGTGGCCAAGACTGTAGAAACATCTGTATCTAAATCCATTGCTGACATATTTAATAGTTTGACAACGAAGTTTTCACATTTTCAATTGCCACTAGAAAAAATATGAAAAAGATTGCAAAACAAAGTCATGTGATTAATCACGTGATTTGAAAAACACTATTATTCTTACATTATTAAATTCCATCTTCATTCGAGATTGATTCTGAACTATTGATATGATTAAATTCAATATTGATGACAGTCTCCAATTAGTTTGTACGCTAATTATATTGCTGTAGAAAATACAAGTTTATCAAATTAGAATATAATGATGTTGAGATAAGTTGAATATTTCATGTAGTACACTATTTACAAAGTAATCATTTAAATATCATACAAACTTGAAAGATATAGAAAATTAAAAAATTCATCTCAATTTTAAGTATAAAATTCAAATAATTAAGAATATTCAAATGTTGTTGTACAAATATAAATTCACAATGATTTAATTTTATATTTTAAGTTATATCTCGAAGCTACTGATTTGGTTCAAAGATTTTGACATTTTGTAATGAAGTACATTGTTTCACCACAAATCTCTTTCCAATCATTTCCCATTTATAAAGGCAATCAAGGTCATTAGCGAAAACAAGTTGAATTAAACCCTATATTATTGGCAACTCAAAAGTAGTAATTTTAGTAATGTCTAATCTTTAAAGACACAAATAATAAAGAGACTATGAATTCAACTGGTTCAAATTTGATTATATCTTTATATAAAAAATGAATTTCTCAAAAAATATCTTTAATTTCTTAATTGGAATTTTATTGGCATGTAATCAAATTTGATTTGAAATCAACCAATTATCAAATATCCTTAAAATTTTCATAAATGAATAAAATGTTAAACCGTGTTTTGAAAATTGTTTACGTTTAATTTTTAGAATAATTTCAACATAAAATAATATAAAATTCTTGTCTAATTTTGCAACTTAATTAAGAAATCCCGGAATTTAGTTACAGTTTGGTTACAAAAAGGTAATTTGAACTTCGGAAGTAAAGAAATTAAAAATATTTTATAGAAATTTCCCCGTTTGTTTAATACTGTAAAGTGTAGAATCATTTTTTAAAATTTAATCTTTCATACACTTGACTAACAAATAAGGATGTACTCGATATCCATGCTCGAGTAAATTTGAATCTTTCGTAAACAACTTTATCCGTAGTATGAAAATACGAGATTATAGAAAACTTATTATTGAGCGTTTATTGTTTGGATTCAAATACCGTTGACATATATTATTTCTTTTTGTAAATCTAATCGGATAAGCGAAATCAAAAGAAAATATCCGCAAAAAGAATCAAGATTTTAATTCTGGGGCCATTGAGAGTACGCGCATCAATTTTGGCCATGATCGACAGGATTAATTAAACGTACGGATAATATTGGAAACGGATAATCGTTTGAGGATAAGCCATGAATTTGACAATATGTGTCAAAATTAATAACGGTTAAGATACTTATCTAATTGATCAAATGATAAAATTTAAGATATCTTTTCAAAATCTAAACTGATATTAAAAGCTCACAACAATTTAAAGTTTCAAATAATATGTCAATTACTTGAAATTTGTTATAATTTTGGATTAATGAACTAGAAATTTCAAAGGGGTTTTTTAATTAATGCCAAGTCTTTAAGTTAATTTTATATCGGTGTTATATCCATTTTCCATTTCCTTTCAAGAATAATTTTAATAAACATACATAAGTACGAAGTAAAATTAAAGGGTTCTTTCAATGCCAAGATTGAAAATTTAGCCTAAACTTTGTGATTTTTGGTAGCGATAGCCTTTGTAGCGTTTAATATAAGGTACAAAATCATTCAATCAATATCTCATCAAACTCGACTAGTTTCCAATGATCTACTATCAAGAAAAGTTATATGTAAATACAAACAAACACGTCTATGAAAAAACTTCATACAATTGTACAATTGAATCTTTGAAAAGTGTATAAATAGAGGTAAGAATTGTAGAAATATATTCTTTTTTTATTCAATAATCCAAATATCAAATTCACTCCTTTAATCAATTATGAAATTTACTACACTCGTTTTAACATTTTTCGCTACTTCAATCATTAGAGCTGCTTCAGTTTCAGATAATTCTCAATTTAAACAATTAGTTGCTAGAGATGAAGAACATGATCAATTATTAGTTCAAACACCAAAAATCATTTCAGCTGCTGTTAATGCTTTACCAGAAGGTACAGAATATGATTTAAATGAAGTTATTTCAAAAGCTTATTCAAATTTAAAAATTAGAAATTTAAATGATGAAAATTTAAATAAAAGAAGTGCAGCTTTAATTCAAGCTATTATTAATATTATTTGTGGTTTATTACAAACTGTTTTACTTACTAAAGAAGTTTTATTACAAACTTTAGCTTCAATTATCATTGGTGTTTTCCAAGTTTTAGGTTGTACTAAAGCTTTTATCATTGATACTTTAGCAAGTATTCTTATTGGAATTTTTGAAATTTTAGAAATTAAACTTGCTTTCCTTGAAGAAGTTGTTATTCAAATTTGTAGTGCTTTTTCAATTGAAAAAGAAATTGCAATTTCAATCACTGCTGAAGTTAATGCTGGATTAAGTAATTGTGCTTGTAGAGTCATTGGTTAAATATACTAAATAGAATGTTTACAAATATATATCAAATTTGAAAAAGAGTATTTTATTAAATCTATACCAATTTAAAGTATATATGTGAACCAGTCTACAAAAATTCTTTAAATTGATTCCAATTATTTAAATTATCATTGAATAATATTTTTGAATTTTTAATATAATTTATAATTAAAAATAACCATTTCTTTTCCAATTTTTCTATAAATTCTTTAAAAGTATTCATTAAAGAATTTGTTAATTGTTCCATATCACTATTACATAATTCAATCAATTGATTTAATTTATTCAATTCTTTTTCAATATGATTCAATTTAAATTTAATTGATGAATTGGGGTTTGTACTTGAGTTTGTATTAAATTGATGATTTGAATCTTCAGTTATTGGTAATTGAAAATTAAATTTCTTTGTATTATTATTACCACCAAATAATCCATACCATGAAGATTTTTTAGTAATTTTCTTTAGCGATAAATTTTTCAATGCATTATTTAAAGTTGGACTATTTAATTCTTTTAAATGATCTAGATTGTTGACAATAACTTCCTCTTCATCGTCATCTTCATTAATTTCTTCCTCTTCCCCTTCAACCATGGTATTTTCCAAATCATCGTTTTCATGATGATTGTGTGATTTCTTTTTGGCACTTGTTTTTGTTGCTGTTGTTGTTGCACCAGTTATATTACTTAAATTAACCAATTGTTGAAATTTATTAAATTTTAATTTATATAAAATTTTAAATTGAATAATTTTATATTTATAAAATTTAATTAAATTTAATGATGTATAATGATATTGTATTAATTGATTTATTGGTTCTTGCCATTGTGGAATTAATTGATTAATTACAAAATTTTCAAAATTTAAAAAATTTGTATCCATTGTTGAACCAAATTTTTCAATAGCTTCAGATAATTGATTATTTTCAATTTTTTTAAATTGATTTGAATTTTGTTGATAAATTTGTAATGAAAAATTATTTAAATTCCCACCTAAATCAATTAAAATATTAATTAAATTTTTAAAATTTTTTGTAATTTTAATATCAACTTTATTTAAATCACTTAAAATTTTAATAATTTGATGGAACTTTATTTCAAATTCAATTAAATCTTGTGGAATTGAAAATTTTAAATCTTGTTCAAACCCTTTTAATTCATATAATTTAATTTGATCATTTAATTTATATAATTCTTTATTAATCTTTTTTAAATTATTTAAATTATCAATATTCGAATTAAAATCAAATCCATTTACAATTGGTAATAAAGAATATAAACCATTTTGATCAGTTGGATCAATTGGATTTGCTAATAATAAATTATCAGGAATTAAATTAACTGGAGGTTCATTTAATGCATTATACCAACATAATTCATAATTTGGATCTAAAAATTTATGTAATAATTGACAATTTAAAATTAATTGATTTGAATCAAATATTAAATCATTTAAGAATAATTTAAAATATCTTTTTCTCATATCAATAATATCAAATTCATTTGAATTATTTATTGAATTTAATATATAATTTAATAATGAATGCTTTTCTGGTATTGGAGGTATAATTAATGTTGGGAAAATTCTTAATAAATTATCCCTTAAAGATTTAAATTCACTATATCTTCGTTTAACAACTATTTTTGAATCTAATTTAGTTGATGATAATTGTATTGTATAAACTATTATTGATGAATTAACAAGTTTTTCTGAATTTATTATATCAATTTCTAATTCTGGATCATTTAATAATTGTAAAATCTTATTTGATAATCCAATGGTATTATTAACAAGTTCATTAGGATAAGAACTGATTGAATGATGCTTTTTATGATCTGTTGAAGTTGAATCAGTTTGATTTGTTATAAAATTAGTATTAGTATTAGTATTATGATTAATATTAGATGGTATGGATGATGATATTGTTGAAGTTGTAGTTGTAACTTTAGAATCATTAGATATGTTATGATAAGGATCGTTTAAAATGGATGGATTACCATAGAATGAAGGATTATTATCTTGTTCAATATCTCCAAATAAATTATCTGAAGACATATTTGGTGATAACAAGACTTATTATATTTTTTTTTTTTTTGTTTATTTTTGTTTAAGTTTGTTTGTTGTGGTTGTTGTTGCTCTTGTCACCAGTCACCAGTTAACTACTACTAAAGACAACTGACTAACAGGTAACGGAGTCACTTCACAACAGTAGAACAGTGTTTATGATCAACTGTAAAATTATTATACCATTAAAGATATCAAGACTGTGTAGACTTGACATTGTTAATGGATATTCTATCATGATCAATTCTTCGTATTTAAATCATATATCCTGCATATTATATTCTTCTTCTTATTATTTTTGTAGATCAATTGTAGGTACTGATATTGAAGATCTGATATCATATTAGAGTATTAAAGTGAGAAAGATACAAGTATAGTACTATTATGCTGATATTAAACTTACTATTTGAGTAGATTATAACATTAGCTTTAAATATAATTCTGAATGTGGCGCTACCTAGCGGCTGTGAATGGCGGTGGTGGCTATGACGATAATGGAGGAGAAAAAAGAGGAATCAAAATGGATGCAAAATAAAGTATCAACTTTGAAGTTCCGTTAATTCGGGTTATAAGTAAGCTAATATGATTTACAGGTCATAAGCATAAATATTATAATTACAGTTGTATATAAAAGTAAGATAAAGTGAAAAACTAATGATTATACAGTGTGTGTTGTTGAAAAAAGAGAAAATTAAACAATAGTATAAGTATTGAATTAAAATTAACTGTTAATTTAACATGAGATCATAATAGTTAGTTAAATGAATGTTAATAATTATGTTTTTACTTTAATTATACTAAATCGTACCTATATACACATATACATATATGTTTGATTTTGAAATTTTAAAGAATTCTTAAGCAGATGAAAATCGAAAAAAATCCAACTACTACCTAGTTAAAGTGGTTATAAACTCATATAGTTAATTTCAAATGAATTAACATGGTAATTAGTTGTGTATTGCAAATATAATTAAATACCAAAAAAGTTGCAACAAATGTAATGATGATCAATTGATGCAAAAAAAGAACACACACATACTAAAAAAATAAAAATTAGTTAACAATATAATATAATAAATAATTAGAAAGAAATATTCTGTATCACTTTAATATATTATCATAAAAAATAAAGATGAATCTGGGTTGTAATTGGTTACATTAGATCGTTTTATTTATTTTTTTTTTTTAATTTTTACGAGATAACAAAAATAATATATTAAACTCACTGTTATATATTAATATGTTTATTACAAATTTATAAAAGAGAATTACAATATATAATTGAGTTTTTTACTCAATTGATTCATATGGATAAAACATATAAATAAATGTTAATTAATTACATCATCAGTTGGTGGTTCAGCTTTGGTTCTTTTTACCTCTTCTACTTTTAATTTTGTACTCTTATATATAATTATTCATCTTTGTGTTTTTAGAATGGAAAAATTATTTAGCTTTTTATTATTTTTTCAGAAACAAACAAATAATTTTGTGTAATAATTGTTTTAAAAGTTAATTAAATATTTGATTGATCAACTTGTTTTATGAAAGTAGAAGTGACATCCATAAGAAGATGTAAAAGTAGTTGAATGGATTCAAAAGTAGCAGTAGATATAGATTTAAAGCGTCAAATGAATTGAATTTGAATAGTAAAAATTTAGTCCGTATTTAAGTCGACCTAAATATTTTTATTAATTTTCTCGTGCGACTTGGCATCAGATAGCGCCAGTAATGATCGGAATAAGCCTACTAAATTGGAGGGGAATCAAAGCTTAATTCTTTTCAAGTTGGATGTTTTAATCAAATTCAAATCATATCAAGTGTTTATTGGATTGTTTATATACTCTATTTATGGTTAGTTTGCAGTTGTTTACTCGGAGTTTTATAAGAAATTTAATCTATTGTAAAATAACTTGAATGTTTTTATTGTTTTTATTTATTTTTTATTTTTAGTTTTTTTATTTTTATTTATTTTTTATTTTTTTTTCCCTTTTAATTTGTTTCATCATCATTATCATCATTTCAGTTCACTTCGCTTTACTTTACACTAACTTCACTTTATTGTTTAATAACAATTCTTATTGCTAATTTATTTAAGTCTAAGTTTAACCTTTTAAGTTAAATCATCTTTTATCAAACATATTCACATTCAAATCATCATATTTTACTGTTATCAAGGATGTTACAACAAATTATTAATAAGTTTGGTATACCTTATCGAATAACAAGACTAGCTATTATTGGATTGGTCATATTTACAATTGCAAATCTATTTTATGCATTTCATTATTTATTCTTTAATTCATCTAACTCATCACCATTTATTTTCAATTCATCATCTAAATTAATACTAAATAAATTATCATATTATAAATCATTTCAAGATTATTCTTCTAAATTAGATGATGATGATAAATATTCTTTAATTGGTTATCATCATGATCATAAAACAGAATTAGTTGTTGTACAAAAATATTATTTTACAAGGAATTTCCATTCAGACCCTGTTGAACATTTTTGGAATTTTTTAAATTCAAATTTTGATATAAATTCAAATCATGATTTAAAATTAATTGATAGTTATAATTATAATAAATATTTAAATTTAATATTTGAAGAAAATACATTAAAATTAAATCATTCAATTATTGAACAATATAAACTGGAATTACATTTTATTCAAACTTTTAAAAAATTTTTCACTGAATTATTTCAACTTGTTGAAAGTACAAGACCAAGTATTAGTGGTATAAATAATCTTGAACATTATCCAAATGGTGAGAAATTAGTAAATTATTATAAAAATATAATGAATTTAAATGATGAACAAATGAAAAAAGTTAGTGTTGAACAATTAATTCATGTAAAGGGGAAAATGCCAATATATGGTGGTCATATGAGAGAAAATTATCATGATGAAATGATTAGAACAAAAGAATTATTAGATTTGTATATCAGTTTAAGTGCTGAAGAAATTGAATCATTAAAAGCAAGTCATGATAAATTTGTTGCAAAAATGTTTAAAGATTGGCCTGAAGATTTATTTAAATATAATAAATTTAATAAATTTATGAAAGGTGATGGTATTGTTTATCTTGGTGGAGCTGGTTATGATCAATTAACTTTATTATCAATTAAAGTTTTAAGAGATAATGGTTCAAAATTACCTGTTGAAGTTATTGTACCTAGAAAAGAAGATTATGAAGTTGAATTTTGTGATTTAATTTTACCATCTTTAAATGGTAAATGTATAATTATGGCTGATTATGTACCACCAGAAATTATGAAAAATGTAAATGGATTTCAATTGAAAAATATTGCTTTATTAATTTCAAGTTTTGAAAAAATTTTATATTTAGATGCTGATAATATACCAATTAAAAATCCTGATGTTTTATTTGCAAATAAACCATTTACTAATAAACATTTAATTATTTGGCCAGATTTTTGGAGAAGATCAACAAGTCCTAAATTTTATGATATAACAAGAATTCAAGTTGATCCAGATTGGAAATTAAGAAATTCTTATGCAAAAGGTGATAAAAGAGGTAGTAAACAAGAATCAAAAGATTATTCTTATCATGATGTTAAAAATACTATACCTGAAGCAAGTTCAGAAACTGGTCAATTATTAATTAATAAAAAAATTCATTTTCAAACATTAATTTTATCAATGTATTATAATTATTATGGATTTGATTATTATTATCCATTATTATCTCAAGGTGCAGCTGGTGAAGGTGATAAAGAAACTTTTATTGCTGCTGCTCATAAATTAAATTTACCTTATTATCAAGTACAAGAATATAATCGAGAATTTGGTCCAATAAATGATCATACTAAAAAGCATGACATTTATGCAATGGGTCAATATGATCCAATCATTGATTATATACAATTAAATGAGGATCCAGATTTAAAAACTGAAAAATCAAATAATTATCAAAGTGATCCACCAACAAAATATGCTCATCATGATCATGATGATTCATATTCAAATTATGATAATCATTTATTTAAATCAAGTTCATTATTTTTCTTACATGCAAATTGGCCAAAATTTTATATTGAAAGATTATTTTTACATAATTATTATGATGATAGAGGTGTTATTACAAATGATGGAAATAGAAGAAGATTATATGGTAATGAATTAAGAGATGAACTTGGTGGTTATGATTTTGAATTAAATATTATGAATCATTTATTCTGGTCATTTTGTGAAGAACCAATGTTTAATATGAAAGATGTACCTGATATAAAAGATAGAAAAAGAAAAGATATTTGTGATAGAATTAGGAATCATCAAGATTTTTTACAAAATAAATAGGATTAAACATGAGTAGAGCATATAGAAAGTATAGAGATTAAATGAATATTTGATCAATCAGTTGAAATAATTTACACTCTCTAGATTTTTTGTAAAATTTGTTGCAAAAAAATTGAAATATTTTTGAAACACCTTTATTACGACAAATTTATAGCAAACTTTAAAATTAATCAAACTCATATTCAATCAAGCATTATTACAGATCAATTTATAACAATAACTGACAACAATAATGTTAAATTAACAACAAATCAAAAGTAGAAGGGGGTTGTTTTTTGATGTCACGTGGGTATAATAAACAGAGTGGAAAAAACCGGATTTCAAAAAACCCAGAAATTGGCCATTTGTCCAAGTCGTTTGGAGGGTTGACCGAGTTGGTTAAGGTGACAGACTTAAGATCTGTTGGATTGTTATCCGCGCGAGTTCGAATCTCGCATCCTTCAATATTTTTTTGCAATTTTTTTTAGTATTTCGATTAATAAAATTTTATGTCAGATAAAGCAAGTTACCAAAGTAGGTTGTTATCTGGTTTGAAAAGACCTTCTATTATTTTTTGAGATTCAGTGTACAATCTTGAATCATTTTAGTCGAATCAATAGTGAACAAACTAATACAATTTCCAAGCAGTGTTTTATTTTTTTTCACGGCACATCAACAGAATTATTTCAAATGGTATTGGTAGAAGATACCTCAAGCGTAATCAGTTTGGTAACCGCAAATTATATTTGATTAATCAAACCTGCTCTTGAGATTACCTATTTAGGTGCAGGGACTTTTAACCCAATTCGGGTCTGATAAGCGCAGTAATAAAAAAAATTTAGATTTTGTGCATTATAATTATCTATACTGAAAATTGAAACATCCATGTATAAATAAGTAAACGAATTTCCTAAAAGTTTTTCAAATCAATAAACTTAATTAGATTCAATGGAAAGATTATCACAATTAGCTTTACATTCTACATCTTCTGTTGGTAGTCCACCAGCACCAGCACATCCATTAGATCCTTTATCACCATTGGAAATTAAATCAGTTTCAGCATTGGTTAAACAAAAATATTCTGACAAGAGTATAATTTTTAATACTGTTACATTAAGAGAACCAATTAAAAGAGCTTATTATGATTGGAAAGAGAAAAATGGTCCTAAACCTCCAAGATTAGCTTATTTTGTTATTGTTGCTGATGGTGATTCCGGAGTTCATGAAGGTTTAGTTGATATTTCAGCACAACAAGTTGTTGAATTTAAACATACTGATGGGGTACAACCAATTTTAACACCAGCTGATTTACAAACTACAGAAGAAATTGTTAGAAATGATCCTGAAGTTCAAAGACAATGTGAAATTAGTGGATTACCACCAAATTCAATGCATAAAATTTATTGTGATGCTTGGACAATTGGTTATGATGAAAGATGGGGTGCATCAAGAAGATTACAACAAGCATTAATGTATTATAGATCAGATGAAGATGATTCACATTATTCACATCCATTAGATTTTTGTCCAATTGTTGATATGAATGCTAAAAAAGTTATATTTATTGATATTCCAGCTAAAAGAAGAAAAATTTCACTTTATAAACATGCAAATTTCCATCCAAAACATATTGGTGAAAAATTTGGTACAAAAGAAAATCCATCAGGTTTTAGAAATGATAATTATCCAATTAATATTACTCAACCAGAAGGTGTTTCATTCAAATTAGATGGTCATGTTATGTCATGGTCAAATTTCCAATTTCATATTGGTTTTAATTATAGAGAAGGGATTGTATTAAGTGATATGACATATAATGATCATGGTAATGTTCGTCCATTATTTCATAGAATTTCATTATGTGAAATGGTTGTACCATATGGTTGTCCAGATTTCCCACATCAAAGAAAACATGCATTGGATATTGGTGAATACGGTGCTGGTAATTGTACAAATCCATTAGCTTTAGGTTGTGATTGTAAAGGGGTTATTCATTATATGGATGCACATTTCCCAGATAGAAATGGTGATGCATCAACTGTTCGTAATGCAATTTGTATTCATGAAGAAGATGATGGTGTATTATTTAAACATTCAGATTTTAGAGATGATTTTCAAACTACAGTTACAACAAGAGGTAAAAAATTAATTATATCACAAATTTTTACAGCTGCAAATTATGAATATTGTTTATATTGGATTTTTAGACAAGATGGTACAATTAAATTAGAAATTAGATTGACTGGTATATTGAATACTTATGTATGTACTGAAGATGAAGATATTGGACCATGGGGTACAAGAGTTTATCCAAATGTTAATGCACATAATCATCAACATTTATTTTCATTAAGATTACATCCAAGAATTGATGGTGATAATAATTCAGCAGCTACAAGTGATGCTAAATCTTCACCATTCCCAACTGGTTCAAAAGAAAATAAATATGGTAATGGATTTTATTGTGAAAAGACAACTTTTAAAACTGTTGCAGATTCAGTAACTGATTTTGAAAGTAAAACAGCAAGAACTTGGGATATTTTTAATCCAAATTCATTACATAAATATTCAGGTAAACCAGCTACATATAAATTAGTTTCAACTTTTTGTTCACCATTATTAGCTCAAGAAGGTTCATTAGTTAGAAATAGAGCTCCATGGGCTGCAAATTCAACTCAAGTTATTCCATATTCAGATGATCAATATGGGTATAGTAAATTATATCCATCTGGTGATCATGTTGCTCAATGGGATGGGGTTGGTCCAAGAGGTATGAGAGAATGGATTGGTGATGGTAAAGAAAATGTTGATAATACAGATATTGTATTCTTTCATACTTTTGGTATTACTCATTTCCCATCACCAGAAGATTTCCCAGTTATGCCAACAGAAATTTTTGATTTACAATTAAGACCAAGAAATATTCATACTGAAAATCCAGTATTAGATGTTAAACCATCATATGCTAAAACCACATCTGAAGTTAAATCAGGTGCAAAAGGTGTTGATACTTGTTCATTGAATGTTGATAAAACAAGTAGATTAGCTTTTGGTAGTGATTGTTGTAAGAAATAAGTAAATAGATTTTAAATTGTTTTATGAAATAATATATATAATTAATTGTGATAATTTTGCAGCTTCTTTTTTCAGCTTATCATTTTTTTTTGAAAAATAATTTTGAGTCTCATCACTAATCATGAAGTACATTATTGAACATATGGAAGAAGGATTTTCTGAATGGGTCATATTAGAATATAGTCAAATCATTAGAGATATAGGTAAAGAAAATCTTATATTAACTTCATTACCAAAATCTACAACTGAAAAAGATATACCGAAACAATTATTAGATTTAGGTTTACAATGGACAACAAAAGAATGTATTGAATTAGATAATGGATTGAATAAAGATCAAGTATGTTTATTAGATCCAGCAGCTGAAACTGATTTGATACCTAATGATAAAGAAAAATTTAAATATTTTGTATTTGGAGGTATATTAGGTCAACATCCAAGAATTGATAGAACAGGAATTTTACGTAAAAAATATGGTTTTCATGGTAGAAGATTAGGTAATTTACAAATGACAACAGATACTGCAATTAGAACTACACAATATATAATAACAAAACAAATACCATTTGAAAATATTAAATTTTTAGATTATCCAGAAATTAAATATAATAAATATGAATCAACTGAAATGCCATTCCGTTATATTGTAAATGAAAATAATGAACCTATTTTACCTGAAGGAATGTTGGAATTGATTAAACATGATGCTGAACAAAGTATAGATGATTTATTAATAGAATAAAAAACTTTTTAATTTGATGATACAATTAATTTTTCAACTGATTTATTTCGACTTGTAAGTACTTCTTTTATAAGAAAACCAGCTGTATTTTCATCTTCAAAATATGATATATGTGCACTGACAGCTGAAACTAATGAAAAATCTAATACCCCCATTGGTAAACTATAATCAATTCTACCTGATAAATTTAAACTTGTTAAATTTTTTAAAATTTCACCTTCAATTTCTTTACGTTTGATTTTTCCCTTTTTCATATCTTCTTTATCATGTTGAGAAATTGCTATACTTGTTATAATATCACCTAATGCATTTTCATCATTTGCTTTTTCTTCAACAGATTTAGGATTCTCAACTTCAGATTCAGATTTAGATATTCTTAACCATCTTGCTGCAGATGTAATTTTCTCAGTTATTTCATCACCAAAACTTGCTAAATCTTTAATTTGAGTATTTAATCCTTTTACTGCAAAATCTATTGGTACAGCTTTAAAATCTCCAAATTCAGGTTGAACTAAAGGTTCTATCCTATATGCAACAGGATCACAAGGATGAAATAAATTAAATAAATTTTTACATTTTGGTGAAACAAATTCATCATCTTTATTAGGTGTATAATCTTGTGAAGTTCTTGCTTTAATATTCTTTCGTTCTAATAATTTAAACATTCCAACTGGTGAACCAGCAAGAAATAAATTCTCAACTTCAAATGTTATATCTTTTGAAACATCAATTGAACCTTTTAATGTTCCACTTTGACCAGATAATATATCAAATACAATTGCTGAACCTAATGAATGTCCTAATATATGTACTTTACCATTAAATGTTGGATTTTTTTGTTTAAATAATTCATAAACTCTATTTAATTCAGATGTAACCGCTGTGAAGATTTGATTTAAATATCTTGGTTCATAATATAATAATACATCCAATACAACATCCCCAACAACATTACGTAATGGTCGTATTCCTTCAACATTCAATTGTGATAATGTTGGTAATCTTGTCTTTTTCTTATCATCCACAACTTGTTGAGGATTGAAATCGACTTTATGTCTCCATGATATTGGTAATACTTGTATACGATTATTTGTTTCATCTTCATCATTAACTAATTTCTTATATTGATCATTCTCTTTAAATACTCTCTTCATTGTATTCCTCAACACATTGATATTATGAGTGAAATTTACCAGTTCATATTTATTCCCCAATACTTGTCCAATACCATGTACACACAAGATTAAATGATCAATTTCTCTATTCGATTGACTTTTTGAAGTTTCTAAATCATAATCTGCTTCTAAATATTTCTGCATAAAATTATCATCAATTTCATTCTCATCTTGTTGTTTAGTTTCAACTTCCTTCTTGGTCGATGTAAATATAGATCCAAATTCACTTTGAAATGAATCAACTATACTAGGTAATGGATTCTTGGATAATTTATCAAATATTCCTTCTTTCAATTCTTCTGAATACCCTCGTTGTATATGGTTCACACCTAGTAGAGATACTTGTTGTGGACCAAAATATCGAATAACATCAATTTGAAAAAATGAATCATAATCATTCGGGAATATAACAGCTTGATCTTTATTGAAAAATAATATCAAGTTCCCATCACTCAATTTGAATATATCCTTTTGTTCTGAATAATCAATTTTATTCTCCAATACTCCAACTTCTTCTTGTAATTTCTTCTTTTCATTTTTTTCTTTAATTGTCAATTGTTTGAATTTATTAAATTTCGATATCTTTTCTTTATTCAATTTGGCTGTCTTTTTAGTAGTTTCAACATTTTGTTCAAACAAATATGGCTTTATCTCATGATATCCTTTTTCAATTTCATCAGTTTGAGTTTTCAATAATGGAGTACCTTCAGAATTAAACCATAAGCCTCTTCTAACTTCATATACAGGTCCTTCCCAATATACTGGAGTTAATTGAAATGTTTTTAAATCTACTTCAAATAATTTATCTTCATTTACTTCAACATTTTCGAAATTTGAATTTTTAAAATGTCTCTCCAATTTCCTCGAATCATATTCAGAAAATGGTATAAAACTTTCCGGTTCTTTTGTTTGTTGATAATTATACCAATCAGGTTTTGATATAGGAATATCTGAAGCATAAAACCATCTTATACTTGATGATTTTAATTCTCCATTTTCATTATTTGTAATACTTGTAGCTTTTGTTGAATAATGTAATCTTGACAAATAGCAAACGGGGATGAAAAATGTTTTAATCTTAGATAAACTACTAGGTAATCGATATATAATCATTAAACCATTTAATTATTGATTCCCACTATTTTAATTTATATAGCAATAATTTTGCTATTTCAAAATTTTTCATTTTTGTGTCATTTTCAACTTGTCACATTTTCTGTTCACATAACAAATTAGGAAATTATTTATTCTTGAGGGGTATTTTTTTTTTTTGTTTATATTAAACTCTATAAATATATACTATGTCATCCCTGGTATTGGAGGTGTAAGTTTCCCACTTGGCCATTTCAATATTGCAGCATTTGAGAAATCACTATATATTTTTGTGTTTGGGATTTTCCATCCAATTCGAAGATAAATTGTAATATCATTGAATGAATCTTTTATACCATTTTGTAAAGCATCTTTTACATTTGATATATTCTCTATTATATTTTTTAAATTGATAGCTTCTAGTTTGTTACCTGAAAATTGCTCAACATCATTGATTAGTATTGAAACTTGTGAAAATTTTTCATACATTTTTGAATTTCTTGTACTATTTATTGTAGGTATATTAACCCAAGTTAAAATTCCCGAATCTGAATCATACCCAGTAATTAATGGTGGTATTAAAATTCCCAGTGGATCATTTCTTAATAATGATTTTGCAGTTTCAACAATTGCTGCAAGTCCCCATCTTGACGCTCCAGATAAGAATAATCCCAATAATATACCTTGAAACATTAATGCAGTTCTACCTCTTGTAGCACAACCAGGAATCAATAACATTGCTAATATATAATGATGTATTCTTAATGTCAAGTTTGGTAAGTTTGCTAATAGAATTAAACCAATTACAAATAATGAATAAATTAATAAATATTTTTGAAATCTACCTGATTTCCATATTTTATACGCTTGTATAATTGCACATGTTGCGATTGTTAATATAATAGATCCAACTGCAAATATAGCACCTGATTGTTCTTTTAAATCTTTTATTGTCAACCTATCAACTGGTAATCTATCAAATGTCATATTATTTAAAATCCCCAACCAAAATAATGGATACCATAATATAACTCTACTCATATAAGATACTTTTTCATTTGATTCAACTGGTGGTTCAGATAATGTACGCTTTGTTGAAAAATGCCACAATACATATAAGATACAACAAGATGGTAAAAATCTTTCTAAACCAATTGAAAGTAAATTTGCAAAATCTTCTGGTGTATTAGCATCTACACTAACAGGTGGATCTGTAGCTAAACAAATTGTCCAAAACCCAACAATTGTAACTGTCCAATACGTTACCAACCCGCTAGCCAAATAAACAATTGGAATCCCCATTATCACATTCATAATCAAAACTAAAAATCTAGGATCATAACATTGATTATACTTTGTATTATCTGATTTTAAACTCTTGAAAAAATATGATGAAGGGAAAAATGATGAAAACCCAATTGAATCTTCAACTCCATAATGTCCTTTCGTAGAATTGAAAAATAGTTGTCCGCCACTATCATATGATAATCTTGCACATCCACCCCAAAATGGTGACACTAGACCTGCATGTACAGCTGCTCCACAAGGATAACTATCAGCTCGATATGGATTAGTTAATTGATCATCAACAATCTTTGAATCTTTAATTTCTCCACCTCCAACAAAATAACCACGATATTTTATACGTTGATCCCCAATCGGTATTAATGAATAAGTCCAACTTTCTCGATCACATAAAGCAGGACACCTTATATATATATCAGTAATTTCTTGTTTTAAAATACTAGGACACTCATTCCCATTCAATCCACAAGCACCATTTTTCCCTTTCCAAAATTCAAATTCATTTGAACAAGATAATGAATGAATTTCTTTAGTTATAAATTCTCTCTCCAAATGTGGTGGAATTGTAAAATAAGGTATCAAAATTGAATATATTAACCCAAACCAAAATAATAAATATGTAGATAGTAATAATTTTTTATAAATTAATGGTATTCTTTGATTAAATTTATCTGGTAAAATTTCTAAATAATTACAATATGATATTCTTGATGCATATTCATCTTTTGGATCTAATGGACCATTCCATAATCTATAAAAGAAATTTTTAAATTTATATTTCCACGATGTTGATGATATTTGAAATTGATGAAAATTAGAGTCTGAATCAACCATTCTAATTTCGTCATTACTTTCAAAACTATGACGATCAATTGAATTATTGGATGACATATTTGACTTTCCCAATGATGTATTTAAAGTTTGCAACGGAATATCATAAGAATTTTGTGAATTATTAATCTGGGGTTCAGGAATATTATTATTTTTATTTATCATACAATTTAAAAATTTATTGTCTATTTCGGAAAAATAAAGTGGCTTTTTTTTACTTATTATTTGATGTACATTACTAAAAACATTATTACTCTAATTTACAAATCTTCATACGTTTAACCTGAACACATAGTACATGATTCAGGGTTATCGATAGCACAAGCTATGACTTTTGAACTATAAATATCAGCTTCAATTTCTTCAATAGTTCTATTATCTTCTTTTTCTTCAGTTATTGGTTCTGATTCTTTTATTGATTCTGATTCATTTTTTGGTTCTTCTTTAATTTTCAATTCTGCAATTGAATTTTCCAATGATGTTGGTTCTGTTGATGGTGATTTACTATCACTATAATCACTTGATTCATTATTAATTTTTTTACTCAAATATTTTCTTCTATTCAATTTATCTAATGATGCAATTGTATGACCAGCTTTATCAGCAATATCTTTATCAATCGTGAATTGGATAGCAGCTGAAGCAGCTTGTGTTCTTAAATAATACATACCAGTTTTTAAACCTTTCTTCCAACCATAGAAATGCATACTTGTTAATTTACCCATGGTTGGATCTTTAATATGAATATTTAATGATTGTGATTGATCTATAAATGCTGCTCTATCAGCTGCCATGTCAATGATATGTTTTTGAGATATTTCCCAAACTGTTTTATATAATGCTTTTATTTCATCAGGTATATTTGGTAATGTTTGAATTGATCCATTATTACTTATAATACTACTCTTCATTGAATCATTCCATATTCCTAAATCAACTAAATCTTTTAATAAAAATGGATTAACAATTTGAAATTCACCTGCTAATACTCTTCTTGAATAAATATTTGATGTATATGGTTCAAAACATTCATTATTACCTAAAATTTGTGATGTAGAAGCTGTCGGCATTGGTGCAACCAATAATGAATTTCTTAATCCATGTTTTGCAATATCTTGTTTTAATGAATCCCAATCCCATAATTCAGTTGGTTTTCTATTCCATAAATCAAATTGTAATAATCCTTTTGATGCTGGTGAACCTTGGAATGTTTCATATGCACCTTCTTCTTTAGCTAATTCCATTGATGCTTCAATAGCTGCATGATAAATTGTTTCAAAAATTTGAATATTTAATTCTCTAGCTTCTTGTGAATCAAATGGTAATCTTAAAGCCATAAATGCATCAGCTAAACCTTGAACACCTAAAGCAATTGGTCTATGTCTAAAATTAGAATTTCTAGCTTCTTCAACTGGATAAAAATTTCTATCAATAACTCTATTCAAATTTCTTGTAACAACTTTTGATACTTCATGTAATTTATTAAAATTATACCAACAATTTTTATCATCTTGTTCAACAAATGATGGTAAAGCAATTGAAGCTAAGTTACAAACAGCAACTTCATCAGGTGCTGAATATTCAACAATTTCACAACATAAATTTGATGATTTAATAACTCCCAAATTTTTTTGATTTGATTTTTGATTACATGCATCTTTATATAACATAAATGGTGTACCAGTTTCAGTTTGTGCTTCTAATATACTATACCATAATTTTTGTGCTTTAATAGTTTTTCTACCTCTATTTTCTTTTTCATATTTTTCATATAATTCAACAAATTCATCACCATAAACATCACTCAAACCTGGAGCTTCGTTTGGTGAAAATAATGTCCAATCACCATTTTGTTCAACTCTTTTCATAAATAAATCAGGTACCCATAATGCAGGAAATAAATCTCTAGCTCTAATTTCTTCTTTACCATGGTTTTTTCTAATATCAATAAAATCAAATATATCACTATGCCATGGTTCAATATATAAAGCAAATGCACCTGGTCTTTTATTACCACCTTGATCAACATATCTAGCAGTATTATTGAAAACTCTAACCATTGGAATAATACCATTTGAAGTACCATTTGTACCAGCAATGTATGCACCTGTAGATCTGATATTATGAATGTGTAAACCAATACCACCAGCAGATTTAGAAATTAAAGCACAAGTTTTTAAAGTATCATAAATACCATCAATTGAATCATCTTTCATTGCAACCAAGAAACATGATGACATTTGTGGATTTGGAGTACCTGCATTAAACAAACATGGTGAACCATGAGTGAAATATCTTTGTGACATCATATTATAAGTTTCAATAACACGTGGAATATCTTTACCATGTATACCAATTGCAACTCTCATAATCAAATGTTGAGGTCTTTCAGCAACTTTACCATTAATTCTTAATAAATATGATCTTTCTAAAGTTTTAAATCCAAAATAATTATAATTAAAATCACGATCATAAACAATAGCTGAATTTAATTCATCAGCATGATCTTGAATAATTTGCCAAGTTTCATCACTAATCATTGGTGAATGTTTACCTGTATGTGGATTTATATATTCAAATAATTGTTTTGATACTTGTGAATATTGTTTTGTTGTTTGTTTATGTAAATTGGAAACTGCAATTCTAGCAGCTAAAACAGCATAATCTGGATGAATAGTTGTCATAGTAGCAGCTGTTTCAGCAGCTAAATTATCTAATTCAATAGTAGTGACACCTTGATAAACACCAGATATAACTTTTTGAGTAACAGCAACTGGTTCAACGTGTGTTGCATCTAAACCATAACTTAATCTTTGTACTCTTGCTGTGATTTTATCGAAGCGAACAGGTTCCTTACGACCATCTCTTTTGAAAACGTACATGACTATAATGAATCTGAATACTACTTAACAAAAAAGATTAAATAAAATTGTATTTAAAAGAAGATTTGAAATTGTATTTATACAAAACACGATACACGTAAAAATTATTAATTAAATAAAAATTTTTTAATAGAAGCGTGCATCGTGTTTACATTTTTTTTTTTTTTTTTTGATTTTGCAACTCTTTTTTAGATTTATACATATACGACGTGTTTACTGAAACGGTAAACCACAATGTTTTAGCAACTCCAAATTTAGTAATACCAAAACAATAAGAAACTTAATCTTACTAATCTATCAAATTGTCTTATCTAATCTCGCCCCGACTCGGACAAACCACTTTTGTTAACTTCTTAAAAAGTTGAATTTTACATTTGACTTACGTCAACTTGTAATTTGAATAAAGCAGCGAAAATGGAAGACGTGTAGCGTGCCTCAATTCAAGTGAGTTTTATATAGAATTTTTGTTTATTAGTAAAACATCCAATTTTAGATGAACGATCTCGGTTAAGACATTTTATAAACATTGATTAGTAAGTGAAATTTAAAACATAATGTAAACTGGAATCACTATAAATTCAGTTTTGCACTATTCAGAGAAAACTAAATCCCAACATGAAATTCTTAACACAACTAATTAATTAAATTTTCTTCAATATGACAAAGTTTCAAATTGTTAAATTGCCAAACATGTCAAACATATTAGTCAATGATAACAAGAGAGATTGTATCCACATATAACCTTGTTTTAATTCAACTATGGAAGAAATTGATTCTTTATAACATTTTATGTATTTAAAAAAGATTTATATATGTCTTTCTAATTATTTTGTTTCTTCCTTGGTCAAGTCACTAAACATTCAAGTTAATATCATATTTAAAAAATTAAAATGTAGTACATACTTTATGAATTTTTCTAAATCGAAATCATCTTCTTTTGATGAAACAGCAGCTGCTGGTTTAGGAGCAGGTGGTTGAGCTTTTGGATCGGCAAATATTTTTGGAATTGCAACACCGGCAGTTACTGAACCTAAAGTGAGGAGGGATAACTGGATAAGTTAATATCATGTTTAAAACAATTGATCAATTGATGTACTTACAACATAAGCTGGAACTTGTTTACCGAAAACTTGATAAGCTGCACCCATTGTGATGTTATATTATATTGGTTGCGATAGTTGAACGAGAGCACAAGCAATTTTGTTCCAGTAAGATTTCGTTGATAATTCAAACCCTACAATCGCATTAGCCAAGTACACTAAAAAATTTATATATTAATCAAATGTATTACTTAACCTCCAATAATTCTCTAATTTGAATTTATTTAATACTTTTAAAGCTTCTTCATCATCTCTTGAATACATTATTGACCATTTTTGAAAATTTGCTTTATTTAAATTACCTTCCCATATGAGTTGACATTTATTATTTGTTAAATCTATTTCAGAATCAACAGATTCATTCCAATGAATCCGTTTTGTTAACAACTTTTTATATTTATTAATTGAATGCTCACCTCCTTCAACTATCACTAGATTAAATTTAGGATTTTTCAACAATATACCATACAAGCCTAATTGCTGAGCATTCATATCAATTTTAAATAAATGTTGAGGATTTGACAAATTTGTAATTCTATAAACAACTGAAAACAACCCTTTGAAAATATCTTTATCTTGCTTTTTAAAAATTTTTTCATGTTTTTCTTCTTTTGTTAACTTTCTTGCTTCATTTTCCGCCAAATGTTTATCTAATCGTTGTTGTACTTCTTGTTTAACTCTCTTTTCAACTGAAGTTGGATCTTTGATAGATTCATTAGTTAAAACATTCATTAGATTTGATAACTTTACTTTTGGAGGTGGAGGAGGTTCAAGACCTAATTTAATTTTATCTTGCTTTTCTTTATGCTTTATTTGTCTATCATTTCTTCTTATCCGTTTCCTTTCTTTTTTAGTTAAATAGACTTTTGTATTTATATCACTACCAGTATCCCATATTGGTGGTAGTAAAATAGGATGTTGAATATATGAAGAAATTGGTTGATCTTCACTATCTAAAATCAATTTTGACTCATCTTTTATATTACTATAATTGTTATTCCTCAAATAAGGACGATCCCACCATTCAATCAAAGGTGGATACTCAATTTTGTACAAGTCTTCACCTACAACTTTATCTGGCACCAAACCTTGACTTTTTAAATTTTCAAATTGTTGATTTTCTTCTTGTTCAATCTTTAATTGTTCCCTAAACTTTTCACCTTTAGCGATATATTTCCCTTGTTTATTAAACTTCAACTGCCTTGATTTATGAGTTTGTTTATTAATTGTGGATTGATCAATATATGGATTAAACATATCTGGGTCAAACCATTTGCGACCAGACTTTACAGGATTATAATTCTTGGGTAACACTGGTTGTATTGTACTTTTAAGTAAAGGATGAATTTCAACATCTAACCCACCTTTGGATACCTCTTTTTGAACTTTTCGAAGCTTGTTTCCATCTCTATCTTGTCTATCATCATTACCTCTTTTATTCATTACAATGTTTTGATAGATACTAGCTAGTGCGCATACCAATATAATCTTTTTTTACGTGCACCAATCGTTTATAAAACAAAGCAATAATTAAGTTTTTTACCCTTTATTGATCTAACATCAGAAAAATTCAAATTACATATTATTAAGTATCAAATCATTTCACGATGATAATCAAAGATATCGATAAAAATTCTAATGATTATAACGATTCAAATGTTTTGACAAATACCATTCTCAATACAAGTTTGGAGAACCTACCTTCATTTTTGACGAATTTCAAATGGAATGGCCCAAGAAGTGATCTTTCTCAATATATATTAATATTAAATAGATTTGATCAAATATTAGAAGATTTTATTAATAAATATGATCAATTTCAAAAATTAAAAATTCCAAAATCTTCAGAAGTATCTTTGATAAATTCAATTTTAAGATTTTCGTATACCCTTTTATCGAACAACTCAGATAGAGATAGTATTTATGCAAGCTGTGACAGACTATATACTTTGATAAATTGCTGTAGTATAGATATCAGATTGAATGCTTTAAGACTTTCTTCATTCATGTCAAAATCGTCAAAATACCTGCCTCCAAGAGAAATTAAAACAAATATTTTACATTTAGCGAAATTTTATCCACCAATTGTACCAGTTGATAGTGCATTGAAACAAGTAGAAAATGACGAAGAAAATCTGGGAGAAAAATCAAGTATTATTGGTGATCATTATAATTTTGTTGATACAATTAATCCAAAAAAGGAATTTCCAAGTAAATGGAAAAGTATCAATTTTCAATATTATAAATCTACAACATCAAAACCGACGGAGAAAAAGGATTCAAAGTCTAAAAAAGATTCTAAAACAAGTCCAGTTGAAGGATTGCAAAATTTTGTATTACCAAATGAGTCTGTTCGAAAATTGAGTTTACAACAAATATTTGATAAAGCAAGTGAAATCATACCTCAAGAATACTGGTTTTTATTTGAGATTAATGCTGAAGTTGCCAAATCGTTCAGTGCCAATGATATAGAATTGAGAGAAAAATTGATGCTGATTAAATGTCTTGCAGTTGGTATTACTTGTTGTCTTTATTCTACTCAACAAGTATCATCAAAATTACTTGAAATTGAACCTTATATATTTAGCTTTTTAGTTGATACTATACTGCCTGAATCTAAACATGTACCTTTGTTTGTGTTTGAAGCTGCTATGATTGCATTGGAAAATATATCAATTAAACGTGTTTGGGGTGGTGATATCATACGTTGCATGGGTGGTAATGTTAGCCACGGTATTTTATTTCAAATTATAAGGCATATCCATCAAATGGTTGAAGATAATGATTCTAAATTTGATGAAACTGTTTATATACACTTTTTCACAATGCTAGATAATTTAATTAATACAAAAGGTTTAATTCCAAGATTAACAACTGGGGCTTTATTAATTGATTTGATGAAGTTTATAAATACAAAGTCAAATTATAAATGGATTTGTTCAGCAGTTATACGTTTAATTGAAATTTATGTACCAACTATACCAAACTTGATTGATGATTTTGTTGCAAATAATGGATTTAATTTGCTAGTTGAGTCTGTTGGTTCTGCAGTTAATTCAATAATGAACTATCATACTATTGATTCACCAGCTCCATATAAAGAAACTATGTATGTAAAACAATTAATGAAATTAGTTTCAAGTATTTTAAATATTGATCAAGGTGATAGATTAAGAAATTTATTTGATTCACCATTACTTGAAAGTTTTAATAAGATTATACAAAACCCTAAATTATTTGGTGCTCCAATATTAGCTCCAACAGTTGATTCAGTATTTTTTATTATTCATAATGAACCTACTGCTTATTCAATTTTAAATGAAGCAAAAGTTATTGATACATTATTGGATAATTATGAAAGTTTATTTTTACCTTCTGGTGTATTATTGATGTCTTTACTGGAAGTTATTGGTGCAATCTGTTTAAATAATGATGGTTTACAAAAAGTTAAAGATAAAAATTCAATTGGTATATTTTTTAAATTATTTTATGATTCTAAATTAGCAAAAGAATTGGTTAAATCAGATATGACTACAAATGTAGGTTGTTCATTTGATGAGTTGGGTAGACATTATCCTAGTTTGAAACCAATAATACTAGAAGAAACTAAAAAATTGCTTGATGAAATTATTGATTTAGTAGCAGAGAAAGTACCAGGAATGAAATTTTATCAATCAAGTACGGGTTCATTGTATCATGATAAAACTGAAGATGATACTTATTCCGATGATGGTAAACAAATATATAGTTGGGACAATTGTGAAGAAGCATTTAGGTTAGATAACGTTGTTTTTTTCCTTGGTGGATTATTACCAGATAGTGGTCAATGGGGAACTGATGTAATGGAAAAGATTGGGTTTGGAACATGGGTTAAATTTTTAATAATGAAAAAGCAATCATATGATTATCCAATATCAAATGGTGTTTCACCTTTATTAAGCATTTTAAAATTTTTTGATGATGAAAATAGAAATTATGGTTTACCAGTTGTGATTGCAGAATTGAAAAATCATCTTCGAAAACCTATTGTACAAGAATATATCAAATATAATGAAGAAAATCTGTTTTATGAACTGGTTGAACCTGAAAAAGCAACTGAATTATTACAAGAATTGAGTGTATTGAATTCATTATTATTTACAATTAACGAAATTTACATTAATCTTGGTTTGTTATTTAGTGAAAGAATACCACAAATCATTGAATTATTTGGTGGGTTAGATTTGGATATAGTTTCGAATTTATCTTTACTTTCTCAAAGAAGTATTATAGAAGAAGGAATAATTAAATTGAATACTCCAGATGAAATTTTGAAAATAACTAGTGTTGTTGAAGGTAGTGAATTAGATCCACCAATTGCAGTATATGTTTCTAATCCTGATGAAGAAAAATCAATTTTAAATGGTACAACAGCAAAATATAAAAATGTTTTACAAATTCGAAATTTTAATTATAGTTTTCAACAATATTCAGCATCAATAATAAGTGCAGTTGTACGAGCAACAGTTCCAAAACGAGGTAGTCATAAAGATGGTTCTACAAGAAGAGAAGCAGTTGAACTTTTATTGGAAATTGGTAAAACTTTTACATCATCATTAACTAGAAATTTCAAAAATCAAACTTTGGAACAATATTATATTTTGGTAATTTCAAATATGATTCTATATACATTGAGTCAAAAAGATAGAAGTAAAGAAGTGATTTATACCCCATTTCTTATTTCTTTAGTTCAAAATGGGTTTTTCCAAAAAATCAATCAAATTATATTAAAATTTTGGGATCAATTATTGAAAATGGATCCAGAACAAGCTAAAAAGAGTAGTGAATTGAAATATATTAATTTTGAAAATGCTAGTTTACTTAAAAATTCATTGAGTCAATTATTAATGACATATGCTAAATCAGTTAATCCTGATACAGTTGTATCGATGAATGCAGCAAGTGATTATTTCCATACTGGTTATGGTGAAGAAATTGATGTATCATTAGTTTCAGCATTATTACGTCAAACAAAATGGCATGCTTTACATTTATTGGATGCATTAATTGGTTCAACATCAATATTATCAAATTCTAATGCTGAAAATATACCATCACCATTAATTGAACAAGTTGCATATATTTCAAAAAATATTTTTCAAAGTAAGAAAGAATATGGTGAACTGAAATTTATTCCATTTGATTTAAGAAATGTTTCACCACCTGCAGATCAAGTTGCATATTTATTATCACTTGGTATGAGTGAAAGAGAAGCAGAACATTATTTTGAACATGATAAAACTGTACAAGATTTAGCTGAAGGTAAAGCATTAGATTGTACTGAATTTAGTTTTTCAAAAGAGGATTGGAAAAATTTTGCAGCTTCTGTTAAAGATGATAAAATTGATTTTACAATACCATTTCCAGAATATATAACTCATGATCAATTTATGAAAGATGTTAATGGTTTTAAATTTATTGATATTTGGTTGAATGTGGCAAAACTTTATCCAAAAACTGTTTCAACAATATCAGATTTATTTTTAGTATACAAAACTGATGAAATTGTTAAAGTTTTATCTAATAATATTAGAAATTTTCAATGGAATCAAGATGTTAATGGATCTTCATTTACTGTTGATTTACATCTAATGTCATGTTTACTTCAAGATGAAAAAATTATTAAAAACAAACGTCCAATTTTTGAAAAATTAACAGATATTTTAAAATCAGGTGTAATTTGCAATCAAGCTGTTAATGAAAAATTCTTCCCATATTTAATGTTAATTTTAGAACAAGAACTTATATTTAAAGGTGCACCAATTGCTGAAAAATCAAAGCATGAATTTTTTAAATCTCAAATTAAAAATAAACCATATATAATTGATGATACAATAATGGAGAAAATATTTAATGATTTATTAACGCTTGAAGGAATTAAAGATTATAATTCAGCAAATGGAATTGCTAGGGTTTTAGTACTTTTTTCAAAAAATTTTGAATTTTCAAATTTGATTGCTAATTCATCATTAATAGAACAATTATTGAAAATAGCTGGTCTGGGTATTAAAGATACAACAGTTTTAGAATCATTGAAAACAAGTATAGTTTTAATTGTAAGGAATTCATTTGAAAATCAAGATACTTTAAAGAATCATATGAGCTATGATATTTCACAATTATTTACTGGTCGTCAAAATCGAGATTTAATAACTACACTTAAAGAAAATGCATCATTAATTTTTAGAAATCCAGAGGTATTGACTGAAGTTATTAGTAAGGATATAAGACTAGAAAATTATAGTGGAGAAGATTCACCAACAATGAGATTACCAGTAAAGAAAATAAAACCAGATGAAATTGGAGAAAATTCTTCAGATTTTGAAATGGAAAGTGCAAAACCATCAATTGAACCTTCTTTAATTATGAGTACTTTATTATCAGAATTGATGAATGTGATTAAAACTGATTGGACAACTAATCCAACAATTGTTGAAAAGCCTGATTCAAAGAAAAAGAAGGAGAAAATTAATTTATTTTCAAATACAAATTTTAATTATGCATGTTTCTTGTTACAAACCATTACTGAATCATTAGGTTCATATAAACAAGCAAAATTGGAATTTTTAACATTTTCAAAGAAGAAAAAGCAAGAAGAAAATAAACCACGTTCTACATCATTAAATTTTTTCATTCATCAATTGATACCAACTTTACAATTGGAAATACCAGAGGGACTTGAATTTGAAAGACGTAGTACAATTTCAACAATTGCTAGAACAGCTATAGCAAGTTTATTATCTACACCTTTATTGAATGGAGGAAATGTTGCAAATCATAAGAAAGAAGATCCAGATTTAGCTTTAATTAGAAGATTTTTAGTTGATTTATTAGTGAAAGTATTGAAAGATACAAATGTATCAAATGTATCCACACAAGCTAAATATGGTAAATTATTAGATTTATTTGAATTGAGTGGTGTATTAATTTCAACAAAATTTAAAGATTCAATTGGTCCATTATTATATAAAGAAGCAACTAAATATGATCAATATTTTATAACTAAAGTATATATTGAAAAACAAGTTCCAAATTTATTAACATCATTAATTGCAGAATTTGATTTAAATTTTCCAGAAATTGATAGAGTTATAAAATTTGCTTTAAAACCAATTACATTTTTAGGTAAAAATAAAGTTGAATATCAAGAATTTTTTTCTGAAGATCAAGGTGGAAATTTAAATACTCAAGAAGATGATGATATTGTACCAGAAGATGTTGATGATAGAGAAGAAACACCTGATTTGTTTAGAAATTCTACATTGGGAATGTATGATGTTGATTTCAATAGTGAAGAAGATGATTATGATGAAGAAGATGAAGATTTAGAAATTATTGAAGATATGGATGAAGATGAAGGTGATGAAGATGATGAAGATGATGAATCTTCAGATCTTTCAGCTATTGATTCAGATGAAGATGTTGAAATGGCTAGTAATTATAATGAAGGTGATAGTAGTCTTGATGAAATTGAAATCATTGATGAATTAGATTTAAGTAGTGGTGAAGAAGATAGTGAAGATAGTGAAGATGAAGATGATGATGAAGAAGAAGGATCAGAAAGTGAATATGATTCAGATGAATTAGATGGTTGGATTGAACAATTTCAAGATGGTGAAGAATCAATTGATAATAATGAAACTCCAGATCATCAACATTCATCTCGTTTATTATTTGATTTACCTAATGAATTTTCATCTGATTTTAGAAGTTCAAGAAGAGAAACACTGGATTTAAATTATGAAAGTCAAAATAATAATGATTCAGAAGGTGAATTAAGTGATGCAGAATCAAGATCTGATTTTGAAGTTCGTATGATTGCACCAAATAGAACAAGTTTTGGTATTGGTTCTAATAGAAGAGATAATGGAGTTTTATTTAGAGGTGGATCAGGATCAGCCGAATTAGAATCAAATTTTGCAAATTTAGAAAGAACATCACCTGCATTATCACATTTATTGGATGGGTTATTTAGAGAAGGAAATTTTAGAGGTGCAATTCAAATTTCAAGAGATGAAGATATGAATCGTGGTCATTCAACAATTGGTCGTCTTATTGAAAATATGTTTCAATTGGGTCAAGCTACTAAACATCTTGCTGAAAATGGACATGTATTAACTGTGAAATCAACAAAAGAACGTTGGAATGATGCTTTAAAAATGTTTTATCCAAAAGATAAAGATGAATTAGCTTATAGAATATTACCTGGTATTATTAATAGAATTGAAAATGAAAGTATTGAAATGTATCAAAAGAAAAAAGCTGAAATTGAACGTATTCGTGAAGAACGTGAAATTAAAAAGAAGAAAGAAATTGAAGAAGAAGAAAAAAGAAGACAAGAAGAATTAAAACAACGTGAATTAAATGCAGCCAATCAACCTCAAAGAGAACCTGTAATGGTTAGAATTGGTGATCGAGATGTTGATATTAGTGGTACCGAAATTGATCCTGATTATATTGAAGCATTACCTGAAGATATGAGAGAAGAAGTTTTAGCATCATATGTTAGAGAAAGAAGAGCTAGTGCATCAGCAACAGGTACAGAACTGAGAGAAATTGATCCAGACTTTTTAGATGCATTACCAAATTCAATTCGTGAAGAAATTTTACAACAAGAATCAATGGCAAGAAGATATGCTGCTTTAGAAACTAGAAATGAAGAAGAAGAAGAAGAAGAAGGTGTAGACGAAGAAGAAGATGGAGATGGAGAAGAAGATGATCAAGTTAATGAAATTGAAGATTTTGATATGGATTCAAGTGAACGAAGTATTCTTAGAAGAAGATCTAGTGCAGGATTAAATTCAAGAAGAACAAGTACAATTAAGAAAAATGTCAATAAAGTATTTTTCACACCATTAGTTGATAAACAAGGGGTATCAGCATTAATTCGACTTTTATTTGCACCATTAACAATTAATCAAAGAGAACATATTTATCAAGCATTATTATATATGTGTCATAATAAGCAAAGTAGAATTGAAATTATGAGTTTAATGATTGCTATTTTACATGATGGATTTACAAATCAACGTTCAGCTCAAAAGATATATTCACAAATTTTCAATAGAGCAACTGGAGTTAAAAAGGTATTTAAATTACCAATTGGTGCAACACAAATATCTATTGGAATTCAAATGGTTGAAGCAATTGATTTTTTATTAGAACGTAATAGTCATTTAAGATATTATTTATTAACTGAACATGAAAATTCATTTATTTTTAAAAAAAATATTAAACAAATTAAAGAATCTAAATTTCCAATTAATTATTTATTAACATTACTTGATAATAAATTAGTTAAAGATGATCAAACATTTTTAGATTTATTAGCTAGAGTATTACAAATTTGTACACGTCCATTAAATATTTTAAAAAATCAAGATAAAAATAAACCTGCTCCATTTACACCACCAAATATACCAGATGAAAATTTCTGTAATATTATTAAAATCTTAACTGGTAATGAATGTTCAAATTCAACATTTAGAAGAACTATATCTGCAATGCAAAATTTTTCAGTACTTCCAAGAGTTCAAAAGATATTTTCATTAGAATTATCAAATAAAGCAAGTGAATTAGGAGATAAAATAATTTCAGCATTAAATAATTTAACAAAAGATATTAAAAATGGGTTAGATACTGATAGTAAAGCATTTTCAAAATTTAGTGCTCATTCATCTGATCAATCTAAATTATTACGTATATTAACTGCATTAGATTATATGTTTGAAAATAAAGAGAAAGAAAAACAAATGAATGCTGATGAAATTGAAGAATTAACTGAATTATATAAAAAATTAGCACTTGGTAATTTATGGGATGCATTAAGTGAATGTTTAAGAGTATTAGAATCAAAACCTGAATTAACAAATATTGCTAATGCATTATTACCATTAATTGAAGCATTAATGGTTGTTTGTAAACATAGTAAAGTACGTGAATTACCAATTAAAGAATGTTTAAAATATGAAGCCAAAAAAATTGATTTTACAAAAGAACCAATTGAACAATTATTTTTTTCATTTACAGATGAACATAAAAAGATTCTTAATCAAATGGTTAGAAGTAATCCAAATTTAATGAGTGGACCATTTGGTATGTTGGTACGTAATTCAAGAGTGTTGGAATTTGATAATAAAAAGAATTATTTTGATAGAAAATTACATGCTGATAAAAAGGAGAATAATAAATTATCAATAAATATTCGTCGTGATCAAGTATTTTTAGATAGTTATAGATCATTATTTTTTAAATCAAAAGATGAATTTAAAAATTCAAAATTGGAGATTAATTTTAAAGGTGAACAAGGTATTGATGCTGGTGGTGTTACAAGAGAATGGTATCAAGTATTAAGTAGACAAATGTTTAATCCTGATTATGCATTATTTACCCCTGTTGTACTGGATAAAACTACATTCCATCCAAATCGTACATCATATATTAATCCAGAACATTTATCATTTTTTAAATTTATTGGTCGAATAATTGGTAAAGCAATATATGATAATTGCTTTTTAGATTGTCATTTTTCAAGAGCTGTTTATAAAAGAATCTTGGGTAAACAACCATCATTAAAAGATATGGAAACATTAGATCTTGAATATTTTAAATCTTTAATGTGGATGTTAGAAAATGATATTACAGATGTTATAACTGAAGATTTTTCAGTTGAAACTGATGATTATGGTGAACATAAAATTATTGATTTAATCCCTAATGGTAGAAATATACCAGTTACAGAAGAGAATAAAAATGAATATGTTAAAAAAGTTGTTGAATATAGATTACAAACATCAGTTGAAGAACAAATGGAAAATTTTTTAATTGGTTTCCATGAAATAATATCAAAAGATTTAGTTTCAATTTTTGATGAAAAAGAATTAGAATTATTAATATCTGGATTACCTGATATAGATGTTAGTGATTGGCAACATAATAGTAGTTATATTAATTATTCACCATCATCATTACAAATACAATGGTTTTGGAGAGCTGTTAAATCATTCGATAATGAAGAGCGGGCAAGATTATTACAATTTTCAACTGGTACATCAAAAGTTCCATTAAATGGTTTTAAAGAATTAAGTGGTGCAAGTGGTACATGTAAATTTAGTATTCATCGAGATTATGGTTCAATTGATCGATTACCTTCTTCACATACATGTTTTAATCAAATTGATTTACCTGCTTATGATAGTTATGAAATGTTAAGAGGTTCATTATTAATGGCTATAACTGAAGGTCATGAAGGTTTTGGTCTAGCTTAAGAAAATTAAAAATTGTTTATTTATCTATAATATTATTATTTATATTTTAATTAAATCTTCTAATTCTTCTGTATCAATTAAATGATTAACTAATTTTAAATTTTTTTCATTAATTTCTTCATTTTCAGGTGAAATTAAATTACAATCTTTTAAAAATTCAATTGGAGGTATTGTAATTCTACCAGCTTTAAAAACATATTTAGTTAAACCAATTGCATGTACAATTTCATCATTTTTTTTATAAGTTATAAATTTACTTACTAAAAATAACCATTTTTGATCCCAAGCTAAAACTTTTGTTTTTATATCATATTTTTCAAAAGGTTTTAATTCTCTTTTAAATTGACAACTAACAGATGCAACTGGTACATAAGGGAAATTTGAAATTGTTTTTGATTTTTTAAATCTTTTATTTGAATTATCAAAACATATCCACCAAAATTTTTGAAATAATCGGGTTACAAATTTTGTTCTTGCAATATCTAAATCTAAAAAATAAGTTGAATTTGATTTATGTAAATACATATCAATTTCTAATGGACTAACCCTTGATGATAATGTAATCCATGAATATAAATCTTTTGGAGAATTATAACCAAATGAATTTAATTTTGTTGATTTATAACTAAATCTTGATAAGAAAAGTCCCGTGATAACATGATAATAAAATCTAATAATGTATGAAATAACAGGTAATGATTTATGAGTTGAAATTAAAAATATAATAGCTAAAATTTTTGAAACTTTCTTCAACATGATTTAAAAGATAAAAAGATAAAGAAGAGACTAAAATTTGAATTAACCAAGTTAAGTAGTAATAATTGGAATTGTTGGTTTCTGGATGGTCTCGGAGTTAACAAAAGACACCGCAAAAAAAGTAAGAAAAGGTAGGCGTAGAATTTGACATCGAATCCAACATTTCAAACTATGTGTGCATATGGTTTTTTCAAATTTACGGAAAATGAATAATTTTCAACGGATAAAAAAGATTTGAGCTGAACTGGAGAAATCTAAGATTTTCAATCGGATGTAAAATCTACCATCGGTTATATTATTTAGATAATCCGGTTTTTACAAATTTTGACACATAAGATCAAAACATCAAACATTATACATTAACAAAAACAAAAATAAACAAACCTAACTATGATAACCCAATTTTCTATAATCCCAAACATGATGATAATAATAATATCTTAATTTTTTTTCGTTTTAATTTAAAAAACACCGACCCTTAATAATAAATAATTTAATTTTAAACCTTGACATGAATTTTCATTTATGATTTTTTGATAAGATTGATTGCATATGGACATTGATTGGTTTCTATATGATTATGCATCCAATCATCCACATTGTTGAACTCAGCTTGACATATTCTACATTTACCTTGAACTTTTGTTCTTTGATCTTTTTTAGTTCCATTTGGATATTGAAAATGTATAGCTTTTAAATGATTCTTGAAGGTATCACACCTTGAAAATATACCTGTATTATGACAACAATGATCAGGACCATTATTAGGTTCACTATAACCTTGTGAAACTTCAGGTTGAATATTTTTAAATGGACATCTAAATTGATTATCTATACCAATTTCTTTCCAATGACATTTGACATGACGAAACAAATCATTTGGTCTAGCAAACCCACGTTGACAATATTTACAAATATGTGGACGATTTGTTGGTTTCAAATGTGTAGATTTATGAGTTGCCAAGTTTGAAAAATATAATTTACATTCTGGACATTGTCTCTTTTTTCTTGGTTTCCAATTCTTTTTACCTTGTGTAGGCGAAGTGGTTGTAGATGGTGAAGATGATGGTGAAGACACAGGTGAGTGATCTTGTTGTTGCTGTTGTTGTTGTTGTTGTTGTTGTTGTTGATCTAAGTTGAATGGTGGCGTTACCGATGGTGAGTTAAATTCTTGTTTTACTTGGTATGGATCTGAATAACTTCTTGCTCTTGAAGCGTCATTAGTGTATGGAGAACCTATTGGACTCAACAACATTTGATTTGCAACTGATACTGATTCTGATTTTGGAATTAAAACTGGTGGTGAATTTGTAGAATAATGTTGGAAGGCGGTACTTCTATAATCAGGTGTACTATTGTTGATGTTTGCTTCTTCATGATGTGGGAATGCAGGGATATTCAAAGAATGAATTGAAGGTAATGTTACTGAAGAATGTGGCTGTTGTTGTTGTTGTTGTTGCTGAATCATACTATTTGAAGGTGTATTTGTAGAAGGAGATAATGATCCATGATGATGATGATGATCCAATGAATATTTGGATAATGAGTTTGTATTGGACATATTGTTGTAAGCGACTGATGATAACATTATTGTAAAATTTAATAGAATATAACCATAGACTTAAACCAGTAAATGTTATATTAATTTATACAAAATGGATAATAAAATGGTGGTTAATGGATGATAGTTGAATGGTGGTTAATGATGTTAACTCAAAGAAAAGTCAACAGTTTTATGAAATTAAAAGAATAAGAAAGTAAATAAATGAATTGGTATATATTTATATATATATATAATGAAATATTTAAAATTTCAAACATCATACAATATAAAAAAATAAAATAAATATATCCAGTATATAATTTTGTATCCGCTTTTCAATTAAAAGGTCAAGCAATTTTTTTTTTTCTTTTTTTTTTTTTTTTTTTTTTTTTATTTTTATTTTATTTTTTATTTTTTTTTTTTTTAATCAGGTTTTCAACTTCCAATGTAGGAGAATTATAATATTAATATATCTCTGTCTCTCTCTGTCTAACTCTCTCTCCTATTGAAGGTTTAATCATTGGTTGAAATCAATACTGATATGAATAGACTAGCTATTGATATGCATTGTGAATGAATTGAATAATTGAATACTTGTATGAACTTTCGGAGCTTAGTTTGTTAATTATATTTAAATTTTATTTTTATTTTTGACACACACGGCCTATATCTCAACTTAGTATCGCCTATAAAAGGTGTTATTCCCTCGTTATCCGCCGTATAATTTTAATGTTTGTTGTCTACAGAAATACTACAATGCAATGGAAATAAAAAAAATAAAAATAAAAAAAAAAAATACTATTATAATATGAAAAATACGCAAGTTTCAAAGCCCAACCATCAAGCAAATATATGTCGGTAGTAAGAAACCGTATAATAAATAAACCCGCACCCATTAAAGATTAAGTTTTTCGAAAATTCATGTATTCATGTGTGTATGTATGTATGTAGGCAACAACAACTACAACAACTGTTACAATTATATATATGCTTCCATCGTATCCATATTTCATTTATCTGGAATAGTCATGCTTGAAGTTAAATACCGGTTTCAACTTTAGTAATTGATCAATAGTTTTGAAACAAATGACAATCTGATTACTAAAGTTACATGGAAATATCTGTTATATCCATATTAATATAATATTCTAATGAAGCCACAAAAGAAAATTTTGAACTGTTGCCATCCTGGCTGCAAAATAAAAATCAACCAGGCTATAACATTTTACAAAACATCTTAAACACGAAGATATTGATATTGAAAAACAAAGTTGAAAAGGTAATCAATCAATCTTCTTATATGTATATCTGTTTATATTTACTCAATCATAAATCATTAACTAACAACAACTTAAAAACTTTGGAGAGGCTGTAACATATTGTATTAGAATATATAATAATAATAAATAATCTCGGCTGAAATTCAAGATTATCCATCTCCTATTTTTTTTTTTTTTTCTTCTCATTTTTATATTATTGTGTTCATGTTTTATCTGACAATTATTACTAATTAAAAACAACAATATGATCGTAGTATAAAGCTAAGCATTTATGGGTTGGGGTGCTTTGATTTGTTCATGTAGAAGACCTCATATACCGGTGTATTGATCTCTCTAGTTGAATATAAGTAATCTAAATTATGTCGGTGATGTAATTCAATTCTAACGCGGAAATCACGGTACGGCAATATCAATCAACACATTGGATGTCAAATTATTTTTTTATTTTTAATTGAAAGTAAGAGACAATCAAAAAGTTTAAATTATATTTACTCCTATTTTTAGTTTTGTTGCAGTCAACAGTTTTTTTTATTTTTATTTTATTTTGCAGTTTAAAGTTGAAAAAATGAATGTTGTTTAACTTTGAGATTATTAACTTATTATTTTGTAAATAACATCTAATTGTACAAACACCATGAGAAAAATACACATAATTCAACAATCAACTGATGCCAAGTTTAAGATGGCATGGCATTAGTTATATCTGAAAAGTATAAAATGAGAATTTCTCAAGCGTGTAACTATATTAATGACAGTAAGGAACAATTTAACAATAACACAAGTTTCAGTTATTATAATCGGTTATAGTAGTAGTAGTAGTACTACTTCTTTATTACCTGATGATTCTGTAGAATTCTAGATTACTGTTCTCTCCATTAAATTAAATAAAAAAAAAACTACAATTGTAACCGGCTGTATCGTTTTGAAATGACAAAAATTTAAGAAAATAGGGGTAGGATTTTTAACAAAAACAAGCGGGCGAAAAAAAGATTTTTTTATGATTAATTTTTTGGGGTACAGTTGCGGTGATTCTTCTCCATGCAGGTATTAACCCCTAATAAACAGTTTATTTCAATTTTAATAGGAGAAAAATGTCTTTAACTTGTTAGAATTATCAATCAGTCAGTTAGTTGGTAAGTTGATGTATTGAATTGTAGTGTTTTCTTTAAATTTTATGCATAGTTTGAATTTCTGTTCTGTTGATGTTGATGTTGAAATTTCTAACTGAAACTTACTATAATTATTGTTATGTTTTTGTTGCTATATATGTCAGATTCTAAAATATAAAATTTATTATAATTGTTTGTTTGATTTTGACATCGTAATTTTTATGCCTAGTTTAAAGTTTCCAGTTTTTTTTTTTTTTTTATTTTTTAATTTTTTTTTAATTTTTATTTTTTTTGCTCCGTTGACACAAAGCGGCTCTAAAGATTATCCGAGATTCTGATATCTCCGAATTTTGAATAGTAGCCGTAGCAAAAATTTGTTGTAGCCGGCCGGTACCCTACAATTCTACCCTACAATTCTACCCGGACAGAAAAAACTAGAATATTTTATTTTACAACAAATATTAATTAACTAAACTACTATATGAATATATATATAAATATTTATACATCATTCTCTACTTCTACTGAACATCTAGGTTTTTATGCTTTTCTTGATCTAACTGTTGTTGAACTGGTTTCAACACTTGATGAAACACCAGTACCACCAACAACTTTTTCCTTTTTAGAGTCTGACTTTTTTGATGATTTTTTATAAACTTTAATGTAGAAACTGATGAATAATACCAAATAACTACTTAAAATCAAATAACCATAAGCAGCAGCCAATTCTGAACCATGACAATCACCATAATGTGGTAACCAAGGGAAATAACGATAAACATAATGAGTATAAGTTGCAAAATAAACAAATACTAAATCAATTAAAAATTGAATGATTTGAAATCTTGTAACCCATTCTTTCCACCATACTCTAATACCTCTTGCACTTAAGAAATAATAAAAATACATTATAACATGTACTGCTAAATTTAAAGTAATTGGAACCCATTCAACTGATGTTGAACCTGTTAATTGAGTATAACATAATAAAGCAGTTGCACCATGATGATACGTATGTAAAAATAATAATTTTTTCTTCTTCAATACTAAAAATACTGTATCAATCAATTCTAAATATTTTGTTAAATAATTTAAATAATATAATGTAATTAATTTTGATGTAAAAGCACCTTTATCACATATAGCATAAAATATACCATGATTATATAACATTGGAATTAATTGTTCAATACATAATAATAATAAAATTAAACTAAATAATGTTAAAAAGATATTATGTAATTGAAATAAAAAATTTAATTTCAATGCCGGAATATTGAATTTATCAATAATATATCTACCACCAAATATTATAATATAATATGCTATAATGATTGAAATTGCATGATTTCCATTAGCTAAAAAAGTTTTATGATAAATAAATTCAAAATCATCAGCTGGATAACCAATAATTAATTCAAATACTTTATTGAAAATAGGCCATAAGTATAAACCAAATGGACGATCAACTGAAGGAATACTGAATTGGAATATCGACAATGAATCAGGTATTGGTGCCATGATTTTAAGGATATCGAAAGGTAGGAAAAAAAAAAAAAATTATGAAACCAAAATGTTACAATGAAAATTTAAAATCAACAACAACAACAAAAAAAAAATGAGAAGAAGAAGAAGAAGCTAAAAATAAATAAATACGCGCATTTGATTTTTTTTTTTACCAAACTTTAAAAATTATGTCAAATATTAATTATTTATTATATATTATATATTATATATTATATATTATATTATATGTTAAAATGTCTGTCTTCCCCTTATTCTCTTCTCTTCACTTTTTAACTTCAACTTTTGGTTTTAAATTTAAAAAATCAATTGATATTATAATATCATATCCATTTTCTTCACAAGCAAACATTGCTTCATGTTCATTTGAATGTAAAAATCGAATATTTTCACCAATTAATGATCTTAATAAATTTGTTGAATTTAAATCTCGAATTTCAATAAAACTTGGTTCAAATGATAAAATATATGGGAAAAATAATGCAATATTTTGTGGATTACCTTCCCAAAATATTCCCCAATCATGATTAACTCTCCAACCATTTTTATTAATTAAAAATACAAATTCTGAATAACTTAATATAATATTTTTACCCAATTTATGTATTGCCAATGGTGTAACTGATTCCTTTTGTATAGCAAAATCTAAACTTGGATCTGCTTCATCTAATATAGATTCTTTATTACCATTTTGTAATGATAAAATTTCAAATCCTTTTGTACATCCAATACATAAATGAGATTTTAAAAATGATATACTAATTGGATCTGATGAAAATTGAATTTCTTGAATTTCAATTTTTTTATTACTTTTATTATTCTTATTATTTTTAATCAAATCAAATGGATTAATTGGTTCAAATATACATATTGTATGTTGAGATCCACCTGTTTTAGCTCCACATATTAATAAACGTCCATCACATATACCAATTTTAAAAAAATTAACATGGGTCATTATAATTTTACCTGATTTTGTATTTTTAACATGATCTAATGAATCAGTACATGATAATTCAAATTCATACAACATACGATCACTAAGAACAATCAATTTTGAATATTCAACCAATACTTCAATTTGGGTAATATATGGTTTACTTATAACTAATGTTGGATCAGATACAATTTTTTCATTACTTGTTGTTGATATTGATCGTACAGTACTAACCCATACACCTGAATCAGTACCATATAATAATTTCTTACCTCCATAACATGGTACACCACAATTTATTTTATTATTACCTTGAAATCTTCTTGTTTCAAATTTTGTTAATGAAAATAAATCATTTTCTTCAATCAATTTCTTTTGTTGTTGATTAATTTGTTGTAAAACTTGATTTTGTATTGTTAAATCTTCAGCAAATAATGATGTATGTACTTGATTTGTACCTAATCCAAAAAAATTAATTTGAAATTTACTATTTGATGATGAATTTAATGTTTGTCCAATATATGTTGTACTTTCTTGTCTTTGATTTTTAATACCAACATCAGATATTAATGATGCATGATATCTATGATTCATTAATGTTCTTATAGTGGGTATTTCAATACCACTATTTACAAACAACAAAGGTAAATAAATTGGTTTTTCAAATACTTTATGTTGTTCACGTTTATTTTGAATTTTACTTTTAACCAATAATAATGCATGTTCAAATAAATAAAGTTCAATTTTTTCATTATCACGTTTTCTATTCAATGTAACTTGATAAATGATTCGATTATTATAAGATAATTTAAAATTAAATTTATTTTCCAATGTTTGTTTACCCAATAATCTATGAAGTACCATAATTTTATGACGATCAGTTGATTCACCAGTTTGAATATTAATTTTAACCAATAATTTTTCAATTTCTTCCTTTGCTTTAATTAAAAATTTATAATCTGGAGATTCTGGTTTTGTATGTTTTAAAATACCAGCCAATAATAATTGATATCTAGCTGGTCTTTGTACACCTTTGATTAAAAATGATGATAAATCTTGTCTTCTTGATTCAGGTTTTTTCTCAATTGCATCTAAAAATCTTGCATACTTCATATTTACAGATTGTTGTCTTTCATGTTCAAAACTTGCAAATACTTTATTACCTGAATATTTTATAAATGGTTCAAAATTTCCAACATAATCTAAAAATACATCACCAATAGTTTCAACAACTGGTTTTTGTTGTTGTTGTCTTCTTGTCAATGCTTCACTCAATTGTTTTGCCAATCTTAATAATTCATTTACACCACCAAATACAGTATATATAAATGTTTCACGTTGATATTCAGGTATAATATTATTTGCTGGGTTTTTCAATGGCATTATATAAAAATCAGTCATAAATTCTAAATCTTTAACATAATCTCGTTCTGTATATATAAATTCATAAATTAATTCTTGTCTTGTCTTTTCATGTTTATCAAGTTTATCCAATACTGCTTGTGGAACTGTTTTATGCCAAAGTGTTTCATTTTCTTCTTGTTCATGTAATGATAAACGAGAAACTGCACGTTTTAATCCACCTTGAGGTTTTAAATTTAATCTAGCTTGTTGTTCTAATCTTCTTGGACATGCTATACTATAACATAATCTATTTCTACTACAAGTTGGTGAATAACAATCAGTTAATATTGTAAATACTCCATTAACTCCAGTTTGTTGACTTGCTGATAAATCTTTTAAATTTAATTTACTATTGTTATAAGCCAATGTATTTTGATTTTGATATTCTGCTGATGATGTTTGATTCACCAGTTGTGGTAATTGTTGACTTAAAATATGTTCTTGTAATGCAGCACTATCTACAAATGAACCATGTTTTGAATTTGCTGTTGAATTCCCATTTGATCCATCATCATGATAAAATTCAACATCATTATAAATATGATTAAAAGCATAAACTTCATGAACTGAATCTCTTAATCTATGATTATAAGTTACATCATGGAAAAATTTTTGTGCATCTAATGAACGTCCCAATAATAAAGCTAAATTACGATCACTAGTACGAATTATACGACATAAGATATCAACAGCCATTTTCCCAGTAAAAGTATCATGATATTCTAAACCATCTTTAGTATTTATTGTTAAAATAATCACTTCTTTAAATAATTTTGCAACTTCACTTAAAATAGCAGGATATATTGAAGGTTTTTGATTTGATAATGGTGCAAGAGTTGTCTTTGATGATGTCATGGTATTAGCTTTCTCAAGTTTATTATTAGATATGGATGATGAAGAACCAAATTTTTTTGTTGATAATGATGATAATTTACTAATTGATGTGAAAGAACGTGATTTGGATGATAATGAAAATGTATGATGAAGTGAAGTGCTACTACCAGAATTTGGTCTTGAATTATCTGGCTGTTGTTGTTGTTGTTGTTGTTTATTTTTCATTGATGATGAAGATAATGATTTGGTTCTTGAATCGGTGTTCCCCACATAAACTGGTATTGATTGTGAAGAAGGAGTAGAAACAATTCTTCTACCTTCATTTGAATAGTTATTATTGTCATACAATACTTGATCATTCATTATTGGAGGTAAATTACTTGATGGAGCTTTTCGAACCTGTCGACGTAGTGGTTGTGATGTTTGTTGTTGTTGTTGTAAATTAGGTATGACATTATTAACTGGATACGGAGGTTGATGCGGAATAGTCTCCATTGATGGTAAAGACTTGTTATGCAAAGGTTGACTTGGTCTAGTTTCATACAGTAATGAATGTGATGATGAATTTGATGGGAAACCATATGTCAACGATGAAGCTGAATTATTCCTATTACTATTATAACCATTATTTGAATATTGTTGATTGTTATTATACAGATGTTCTCTTACATTTTGATCATAAGAATGTTCTTTAACTTTTTGAAACCCAGATTGACTTAAACTTTGTTGCTGAATAGGATACGGAGATATAAAATTATCATTATGCGGTGTTTCCGGCTGTATGTTGTAGTTATGAACTTTTGAATTAGGATATTGATTATTGTTTGAATTTGGATTATAATTTGAATACATTTGATTATTCTGTCTTGTGTTTTCATTTATTGAATGTTGCTGATTATTTTTAGCTACATTATAATTATGATCATTTTGTTGATCTAGAAATGCCTGTGGTAATAAATGTGTAGGTATATTAACTGCATTAACCATTGGAGTAGTTCCTATATATGGTTTATGATATTCTTGATTATTATTGTTGGGCTTGTGATGCTGATAGTTGTGGTGGGTTGTAAAATTATTGGAGGACATAATAAGAAATTATTAGAACCAAATTTTCTTGAATTTCTTAAAATTTATTTTTATTTTTTTATTAAATTTTTTTTTTTTTTTTTTTCTACATTATTTATTTTTTACTAAGTTTAAATTATCATCATACATTAAAATTTTATATGCTTAATATTGTTTCATTATAAAATTGATTTATAAGGAGATCTATCACTTATTGACTATGATATTCAGTTATATATATATATAGTAAAGTGTATGGTTTCAGTTGAGTTGTTCAGATATAATTTTGTTTGAAATTTGTAGGGCCAAGGCTAAATAGTTTCGTAATTAAACCCCCTTGTTGAAAAAATCAGTCAACATTATTTTATAACAAGTAGTATTATTTTAGAATTGAAATTCTTGATTGTTGATAATGATTCAATCGATAATCTCAACGTAGAGACAAGAATAAAAGATGATCATAATTGATGCAAAAACTTGGTTGCAAACTTATTAAAAATAAGATTTTCAAAGATTTGTTAGTGTTTCAGTATTTTTTAGACAAGACAAGATTGGAAAACCTCAAATCAAAATCTCTATTGATCAACAAAGTAATTGTTTAACAACTTGTTAGTTTCCACTCTAGCAATGTTAGACTTTTTCAGATTAAATTACAAACTATCGTAAAAAACCTACCCAATCTGTTTAATTTTTGTTTATTCGAAAGATTAATTTTTCTATTTTTCTTTGTTTTAAACATCTTAAACACAACTATTTGAATTAAACGGCAGGGGTTTTGTTTTATTTAATTGAGATGATCTTGACGCAAATGGCTGCCAAATTATCTTCTTGATATCTTGTGACACAAACAGACAATAAATCTTTTTTTTTCCATTGGTTACAAAAGCACTACTTTCGGTATCTTCTTTCAAATATCCCAAATCAATAGCCGTAAATATCAAAACATCAATCAATTTTGTTAATGGGTCAACAACCTTCAACCCCAAAGATTACAGAACAAGATAAAGCTATCTTTCAGCTAAAGCAACAACGAGATAAAATAAAACAACATCAAAAAAAGTTAAATGTTGTAATTATAAAGCAAACAAATTTAGCTAAAAAGGCAATTACAAATAAACAACCTGAACGAGCTAAATTTTATCTTAAATCAAAGAAGCAACAAGAATCAATAATAATTAAAACATTTGATCAACTAGACAATTTGGAGAAATTGATAGGGACTATAGAATTTAAATTAATTGAAAAAGACGTTATATATGGTTTACAACAAGGTAATCAAATTTTAAATAAATTAAATAATGAAATGAAGATTGAAAAAATTGATAAAATTTTAGATGAAGTAGAAGATAATAGGATAAAAGTTGATGAAATAAGTGAAAGTTTAGGTATGGGATCAAATCTTAATAAAATGGAACAAGATGAAGTTGATGAAGAATTTGAGAAGATGAATGAAGAAATCAATGGTAAACAAACGATTAAATTACCTGAAACTCCAGCTACAAAGATTATGCCACAAGCACCTACAGACAAGCTAAAACAAGAAGAAGAACAACAAGAAGAAGTATCACAACATGAACCAATTGCAATATAAATATATACATATAGAAATTTATACAAATTAAACTTGTAACCATTCCAAAAATTCAGGTGTAAAATAACTTATAATTAATCTTGCACCTGCTCTTAAAAATCCTTGATGAGATTCAAATGCTATACTTTTTAAATCAACAATTCCTTTATCAGCAGCAGCATGTAACATTGCATATTCACCACTAACATGATAAGCACAAATTGGATAATCTTTACACAATTTAGCTGCATCACTAACAATGTCTAAATAAAATGTACTTGGTTTTACAATAACAGCATCAGCACCTTCTTCCATATCTCTTAATAAAGCACGTCTTGCTAAGCCTGCACCACCAGGTGGTAATTGATAAGATTTTCGATCTCCATGTGAAGGTGCTGAACCAGCTGCATCTCTAAATGGTCCATATAAATTTCCTGAAAATTTAGCTGCATATGACATAACTAAACATTTATGAGCTAAATTTGAATTAATTAAACCTGTTTTAATATCTTTAATTCTTCCATCCATCATATCTGATGGTGCAACTGAATGAGCACCTGCTTTTGCATAATTCACAGCTACTGCTGCTATTCTTTCAACTGATTTATCTCTAATTAAAGTACCATCTTTTTCTAAAATTCCACAATGTCCATGATCAGTATATTCACAAAGACAAACATCACACATGATAAATAAATCAGGAAAATTTTCACGTAATTTAATAATTGATTGAATTACAGGACCTTCTGGATCATCAGCTGCTGTTCCAAGTGAATCTTTAACTCCTGGTTTTAATGGAACTCCAAATAATATCACAGCTCTAAGTCCCTTTTCAACTAATGTTTTAACATATGGTATTAATTTATTAAGTCCAAATCTTTTAATATTAGGTAATGCAGGAATTAAAGTTTCTTCATCTGGTAAATCACTGACAAATAATGGAAATATAAACATGTTTTTAGTTAATTGTCTTTCTTGTTGCCATTCTCTACTCAAAGGATGATTATACCCCCCTTGTAAAACAGAAGATATTGAATTACCTGTTGGTGGTAAGAATTCAGCTTTATGAACCATGATTTTTAAACTTCCCCAAAAAAATTTATCAAATCTCTTGGTATTATTTTCTTGAATTCGCACGGCGAGAGATTTATATTACTTAATATATTGTATATTATAATTAAATGTCTTTCTTAACTTCTTCTTCTTCTTTAGATTTACCTAATTTATCATAAACAATGGATTGTCCCAATAAAATAGAGTTCAAAACAAATGATGTTGTGTAACCAGCCAACAAGATTTTTTCATCAATTGTATTTTTATTCTTTTTAGCCTTTGTTGAATAATCAGTAAATGAAGTATAAACTCTAATTAATGAACCTACAACATTAGCTTTCAAAACAATATCACTTAAATGTTTAGCTGTTTTCAATTCATAATTAACTTTAATTTGTGGATATTTTGCAATAATTGAAATTGGAATATTTAAAATTTCTAATACAGAAACTAAACTTGATGGAGCCAATTTAGTGAAAAAGATTGATGAAGCAATCATTATACCTAAAGGTTTAGATAATCCTTCAAATATAGTTGAAAATTTATCTTGCCATGATAATTGTTTAATATCTTTAATTTTATCATTTGATCTTAATCTATAATATTTAATTAATAAAATGATAATTGCATTTTGTATACCCAATAATAAACTTTCACCATAATTAATAAATGGAATATTATGTTGTGAATTAAATGAAACATGAATTAATGAATTTAATGTATCAATTGATAAACTTTCTAAAGATAATCCTTGAGCAACTTTAATTCTATCTTGTTCTGATTTAATTAATAATTTTCTAATTTGTGGTACTCTAATAAATGATGAAACACCAACTTGTAATGCACTTAATAATGCAGCTAAAACTTTACCAATACCAATAGCTTTAACTTGAGACCAAGCCATTTGTAATACAACTTTTTTGGAAACATCTGGATCAAGAAGTAAATTGATCAACATAAAAATTGGAGACCCCATAATGATATAATGATACTATTAGTTGAAAGAAGAAAAGGTGGTTATTAATAAAATTTAAATATTTCTCCACCTTGTAAAATGTTAAAATTATGATAAAATATTTTAGATCGACTGATTTTACTACATTTGGCATTAAAACAGAACGAGAGAAAGTTATACAATTTTGCAACAACCCAAAGTTTTTTTTTCCTCTTATTGTTTAATACATTATTTTGCATGTGAATTAACTACATATTTTTTATATCATAATATTAATATTATACAATTTCATTTGAGCTATAAACTAAATAGTTGAAATTTCATAAAATTAATCATGTTTCTTTAGCTTTCTTTATTTTATTCACTTTCTTCTTCAATTCTTCTTCAGTTGTTTCAACATATTTCAAATTCTCTAAATGTAAATTCAATAATTTAACAATTTCTTCAATTGGATTTTCTTGAGGTTTTTCAACATTTGTTTCATTTGATTTTTCACCATCTTTACCAGTTGTTGTTGTTGATTTATTACCTGCAAATTCATTTATAAGATTCTTATTAAATGCATCACTAACAGAATTTATTTCATTAATTAATGTACTTAAATTTGATCCCAAATCATCTAATCTTTCATCCAATACTTCTGCATTATGATAAGCTTTTTCTCTTAATTTATCAGTTATACTTAAACCTGATGAACTTGTATTTGCTTGAATATCACCTTGAGTATCATTACCTTGGATTAATGCAGTTGAATGTTGACTTGAAGTATTTAATTCAATCATATTTAATAATGCATCTGTTTGTTGTTCATAATTGTCCAATACTTTTTCTAATTCATCTTGTTGATTTTCAACAAATAATAAATGTTGATCAATTTTATTTTGTAAAGTTTCAGCTTCAATACAATCTTGATTTAAATTTGATACTTCATCACCACTTTCCACTAATTTTTGATCCCAAGCTTTAACTTTTTCAGTATATGATCCATATATTTTTTTAGTCGATGTCAATTGTTTTGACCATTTAACAATTAAATCATCTATTGTTTTGTTATCCAATGAAACAGGTATTGGTTCAATCTTTGTAGGTTTTAAATTAGGTTGATTGGCTGTGTTAGTAGTTGTAGTAGTGGTTGAAGTTGTTGATGCTGCTGATACTGGAGCTTTATCATCTTTCGAACCATCGGGTTTAGCAGCTCCAAATGAAAATCCAGATGTAGATGGTTTATCCTTGTCTTCATCTTTCTTAGCACCAAAAGAAAAACCACCAGTTGCAGGTTTGTCATCATCTTTCTTAGTACCAAATGAAAATCCACCAGTAGCAGGTTTGTCATCGTCTTTCTTTGCACCAAATGAAAATCCTGATGCAGCTGGTTTATCATCATCTTTCTTTGCACCAAATAATCCAGATGTAGCTGGTTTATCTTTATCTTCGTCTTTTTTAGCACCAAATGAGAAACCACTAGAAGCAGGCTTGTCATCATCTTTCTTTGCACCAAATGAAAAACCACCAGTAGTGGGTTTATCATCATCTTTCTTTGCACCAAATGAAAATCCAGATGCAGCTGGTTTATCATCATCTTTCTTTGCACCAAATAATCCAGATGTAGCAGGTTTATCTTTATCTTCATCTATTTTAGCACCAAATGTGAATCCACTAGAAGCTGGTTTATCATCATCTTTTTTTGCACCAAATGCAAAACCAGAAGGTTTATCAGATTCTTTATTTTCTGTAGTTGTAGATGCTCCACCAAATGAAACTGTTGGTTTTTCTTTGTTTGAATCTGAAGAAGCACCACCAAAAGCAAACCCAGTTGAAGGTTTATTATCATCTTTCTTAGCACCAAACAAGCCACCTGCAGCTGGAGCTTCGTCCTTCTTAGCACCAAATAAACCACCTGCAGCTGAAGCTTCGTCCTTCTTAGCACCAAACAAACTACTTGCTGCTGGAGCTTCTTCTTTCTTAGCACCAAACAAACCACCAGAAGAAGATGTGTCATCTTTCTTAGCACCAAATACATTACCTGCAGCTGGGGAATCATCTTTTTTAGCTCCAAATATACTACCACCTGCAGTTGAACCATCATCTTTCTTTGCACCAAATGTAAAACCAGCACTTGGTTTATTTTCTGTATTTGCAGTAGCAGAAGCTCCAAAAGATGGTGTTGAAGAGCCTGAAGTATTGGATGCACCAAATGCAAATGCAGGTTTAGCTGAATCAGGTTTTGCTCCAAATAATCCACCACCAGAAGTTGGATTTGCGTTATCATTCGTTGCATTTGTAGTTGGTTGTGCTCCATCTTGTTTAGCACCAAATATACCTGTATTACTTGTATTACTTGATTCTGCAGGTTTTGAACCAAACATACCTCCAGTATTTGCATTATTAGTATTATTTTGACCAAAGCCAAATGATGCTCCTGTATTATTATTAGCTGTTGATGTAGAACCAAATCCTGTAAATGTTGAGCTTGGTTTATTTTCAGTATTTGATGTTGATGTAGAACCAAATCCTGTAAATGTTGAGCTTGGTTTATTTTCAGTATTTGATGTTGATGTAGAACCAAATCCTGTAAATGTTGAGCTTGGTTTATTTTCAGTATTTGATGTTGATGTAGAACCAAATCCTGTAAATGTTGAGCTTGGTTTATTTTCAGTATTTGATGTTGATGTAGAACCAAATCCTGTAAATGTTGAACTTGGTTTATTTTCAGTATTTGTGGAGCCTAATCCTCCAAATGCACTACCACTTGGTTTATTTTCAGTTGTATTTGTTGTAGATGAGCCAAATCCACTAAAACCATTCGATGTAGATGAACCAAAAGGTGAACTTGTATTTGTATTAGAAGCTCCAAACGCTGGTTGTGAAGTTGAATTACTTGTTGATCCAAATCCTAAATTGGGTTTAGCAGCACCAAATGCACTATTGTTGTTGCTTCCAAACGCATTGGTATTTGTATTTGATTCAGCTGGTTTAGAACCAAATGTAAATGCATTATTACCAGAATTATTATTGTTATTATTGTTTGCATTCCCACTTCCAAAACCGTTAAATGCACTTGAATTCGAATTGTTATTATTTCCAAACATAATGTCCAGATATACTCAATTGATTAATTTATAGATCAAAATAATCAAACTAAATATTGAAGGATATTATTTTTTAAATTGTTTTTTTTTTCCCTTTCTATTTTTTTTTTTTCATTTTTGATCTATGCAATTAGAACAGCAATTATTTACAACAAAGAGACGATTGTTAATAATTTAAATGTATATATTCAGAAGGTTATAATCTATTTCTTTTGACCTTGAGCAGCAACTGCAGCAGCACCAGCGGCAGCAGCTTCTGGATCCAAGTAGTAAGCTGGTTTTGTTGGTTTCAAGTTGTTATCCAATTCATAAACTAATGGAATACCAGTTGGAATGTTTAATCCAGCAATTTCTTCATCAGAAATGTTGTCCAAGTGTTTAACCAAACCTCTTAAGGAGTTACCATGAGCAGCAACCAAAACAACTTTACCAGCTAATAAATCGCCAGCAATTTCATCTTGCCAGTATGGTAATAATCTGTCAATGACCAATTTCAATGATTCAGTCAATGGTATAACTGATGGGTCAATGTCAGTATATCTTCTTTCACCAACTTGAGAAAATTTAGCTTTTGGATCAATTGTTGGTGGTGGGATATCAAATGATCTTCTATAAGTTTGGAATTTTTCTTTACCAAATTGTTCTAAACATTCAGCTTTATCCTTACCTTGTAAATCACCATAATGTCTTTCATTCAATCTCCATGATCTTTTAACTGGAATGTACAATTGATCAGCACTTTCTAAAGCAATGTTGGCAGTTTGAATAGCTCTTGATAAAACTGAAGTATGTAAAACATCAATATCAATACCAGCTTCTTTAATCAATTCACCAGCTTTTTTAGCTTCTTTTTTACCTGTTTCTGATAATTTACAATCAACCCAACCTGTAAATAAATTCTTTTCATTCCATTCGGATTGTCCGTGTCTGACTAAAACTAATTTTGGCATTTTAAATGATTTCTTAAACAAATTATAAAATTGTTGATTTTTTTCAATTGGAAAAAGTGTGGGTTTTTATTTTCATAATAGAAATCACCAGTCGTGCAATTTAATTCGGCAAACAGGATGCCATGAGATTTATTTTTTTCTACCAACCATATGAGACAGCCCATGTTTCAAGTTAACGTTAATCAGTAACCCTATACAACTGGTGATTTATACATAACTGATTTTTGAAACCTATTGTTTAACCAATTCTTTGAAAATTGACAATTCATTTGTTCAAAATTGTATCATATTTTGTGGAGTAGAGTAGTAAGATAATGCAAGAAAAAATTAACAGATTTGACAATTGATTTTTATTCGAACCCCAGCATTATATACATTTGTAGCTATCTAAAGATATTTCATCTTCCTTGTATTATTCAAAAGTGATGTTGTTATTTTGTTCTATTGCAGTTAAATTCTTATGATCAGCTGGATTTGCAGCCGATTCATACAAAGTTACAACTGGATTTTTATTTAATTCAGTAAATTCTCCACGTAATTCTATTGAATGTAAATGAACTTCTTCTTCATCATCTCCATGGATATTCTCAACAAACAATGTTAAAACTTCAACGCCAGTAAATTTATGTCTTGAAACAAAATGTTCAACAAATTCATCATCTTGTTGCAATACATTTGGTAAATCATCTTCATTTCCTTGAACTCCAACTTGAGGATGATTTAAAACTTGAACAGGTTTTTTCATTTCAACATTATCAAAATCAATACTTGTATCATTTTTGAATAATTTTATAGTTTTGGGACAATAGACATCACCATTTGAACGAATAATTATTGAATATAACTTTACACTCCCGTTTAAAAATGGAACATTGATAATTAGTTGTTCATCACAATCTGATTTTATAATTGGTTTGATTTCATATTTTGTATCTGAAGTTTTAAATAGTTTAGACAATTCATGTGTGGGGTTTGATAAATTTAACGCTGTTAATTTAAATGTATCAACTTTTGAATTCAAAGATTGTGAAGGGACAGTTGGAATAGGTGCTATATGATCATGACCATGATTATCTTCGTCGTTGTGATTGTGATTATGATGTTCGTCTTCGCAAGACATTTGGTTCTTTCCCTATCCCTATGTCGCAGTAGAAATTTATTTCACACTATTTACGTACAGAATAGACAATTCACTTTCGATGAGTGTCAGTGCCGTCTAATATTACCAATGTGTACCATTTTGACTTATTATAATGTTTAAATAAGCATTACAATTAAGATAATTAACTTTTAGTATTTTAATGTTAAATTGAGATATTTATTCAAATAAACTTTTAACTGATTCTAATATACCTAAAAATACTCTTGATTCCTCTTTAATGTTAGGTAATCTATTTCTTTGAATAATAAAGAATGTAATGAACTTTTGTTATTACTATTGATGATATAATAACAATTTTATCTTTTAACTTCTAAAATAATAACCAATTTTAATTTGCATCAAATATTGCAACCTTTTCGTGGATATACCAAACCATTATAAGAATGGTTTGTAATCCAAGTTACTACACCATGAATACAATGATAAAAAATCTAAATCTATGATATATATTTTACTGTAAAACGATACTACTATACAAACATAAAATCATGACAAGAATACCCCAAATGGTTAAAGTCAATGCTAGTATTTTAAATGTCTTTTCTAATATTGAAGGGTCATCAGATTCAGATCCAATCAATTTGTAACCAAATAATCCTGGTAAAATAAATGATATAGCAGTTGATCCTGTTGCCCCAACAATAGCTAAAACAAATGCAAATGATTTGATAGCTAATGCTGAACCGTAGCCAATCACCAATAAAGATATCGTGATGAATATGAATACATCTCTTGGGAATGGTACTATATTGTGTAATTTGGAATGGGATTGTTCATCTTGATTTTGCAACAAAGATGTATTTTCATCATTTTGTGTCTTTTTGAAAACATTGACTTTTACCCAGTAATAAATGTTGTTGATTGATATTCTAGCTGGATGTAACATTAATGGAAATGAAAAAGTTACCATGAATACAATACACAATTTACCAATTGTGGTTGATAATCCATTAGGATACAGTAAGATTATATTACCATTTACATTTGATCCAAATGTCAAATAACCAGATAAACCAACTGTGATGAACAATAAACTTGATGCTGCAATAGCAATATTGACCAAATTTGCCAAATTACTCAAAGATTTATCTTTAGCTTCATTGATAATAGAAAACATATTTTGATGACCAGTAAATGCAAATACAATAATTGAAAATGTTGAAAAAACACCAGTTAAACTCATTGGCATTAAAGTAATGATTCCAACTCTTGGAATATCTTTAATAAAATAATGAGCAACAACTAAAATTGCCATATAAAATATTGCAATTAAAGCTAAAATTGAAGTATATTTCAATGAATCTAAATTCTTCATAAATGATAATGGAATGGTTAAAATTGTACTTACGAGTAACCAAAATGCAGACAAATGTTGGTCTTCAATGTATGGTACATGAGTAATTATGGTTGGCATCAAATCTCTAATTAAAACCAAGTATGAAATTGCACAACCAAAACATTGAATTGCAATTGCAATATCAAATACAACTGACAAATGTGGGAAAGTAATTGAACACAAGTTGAAAAACGTTGCATGTCCAACTGGAATATATTTGGAGACATAACATTGTAAAAATAACCCATATCCAGAAGTTAAAGCTGCAATTAAAATGATGATTGTACCAAATACAATACCATCCGTTGAATAAGCAAACGGCATTGACAATAATCCTGCTCCAATGATAGTCTTGATCAAACTGATAGATGATGATATTGAAGACGCCCCACCTTGGGTCAATTCATGATGAGTGTCAAGCATAGTAGAGCAAAACTGTGGAAGTGATTTAAATCAATTTTTAATTTTTGCTATGTAAAAATAATATGCTCAAGCAAAAAAGATTGAAGAGATGTTGTTACAAAATTAAGTGGAATGAAAATTAGATGTAATTAAAAGTCCCAACATCACATATTTTATTATTATATTGTATCAGGGTCTTAAAGATAACAATAAACTAGCTAAAGTATACTTAAGATCATTCAAATAGTAGTGTAAAACTGATTTGTTTACATAAACACATTTTTTTTCGTACTTTTTCATGGAGATTATAGAATTACATCATACGGCGTAGGGGGGCCAAAATTCAAAATTGTTAAAACAACAAGAAAAAAATTAGGCCCAAGTCTGTATATTTAGCAACATATCCTCGTATTAAGTCACCGCAAGTAAAGTTCGTATTTTCAAAACACGACAAAGACTTCATTTTAGCTAATTTTGAAGAATATAGTGAATAATCATTACTTCATTTAACTAAACCATTTGGTAGAAGTATCAATACAAAAGTAGTAGTATAAACTATAAATGTATTGGGGGTGAAGCAGGCGAGTAACCAAAATTCTTGTACCAACAGCACGAACTTCGAGATAAAATTATTCTGATCACTTTTTTTTTTTTTTTCTTTTTTTAAACAAAACATACAAAATTTATTATTCTTACTTTTAGTTAACTATTTTACTAAGTTTCTGATTATACAGTCATCATCATTTGTTTAGCAGTCACTATTACTACTACCATCACAATCACTTATCAATATTTCAATTGAAGCTTATTTTTATTTTTTTTTTGATCACTAGCATTCATTCTTTTAATTACCTTTAGCAATAATTATGTCGTCCGATGGAGAATTTACAAGAACACAAATATTTGGTACTGTGTTTGAAATCACCAATAGATATACCGACTTGAATCCTGTCGGTATGGGGGCGTTTGGGTTAGTTTGTTCAGCTGTTGATAAATTGACCGGTCAAAATGTTGCAGTAAAGAAGATTATGAAACCATTTTCAACAAGTGTTTTAGCAAAAAGAACATATAGAGAATTGAAATTATTGAAACATTTAAGACATGAAAATTTAATCACTCTTGATGATATTTTTATTAGTCCACTTGAAGATATATATTTTGTTAATGAATTACAAGGTACTGATTTACATAGATTATTGACTAGTAGACCGTTGGAAAAACAATTCATTCAATATTTCACATACCAAATTTTGAGAGGTATGAAGTATATACATTCTGCTGGTGTCATTCATAGAGATTTAAAACCAAGTAATATTTTGATTAATGAAAATTGTGATTTAAAAATTTGTGATTTTGGGTTGGCTAGAATTCAAGATCCTCAAATGACAGGTTATGTCAGTACAAGATACTATAGAGCTCCTGAGATTATGTTGACATGGCAAAAATATGATACAGAAGTTGATTTATGGTCTGTTGGTTGTATATTGAGTGAAATGATTGAAGGTAAACCATTATTTCCAGGTAAGGATCACGTACATCAATTTTCAATTATAACTGAATTATTAGGATCACCCCCAGCTGATGTCATTGATACAATTTGTAGTGAAAACACTTTGAGGTTTGTCCAATCATTACCACACAGAGATCCAATTCCATTCAGTGAAAGGTTTGCCAGCTGCAACCATGTAGAACCTGAAACTATTGATTTATTAGCTAAGATGTTGGTATTTGATCCAAAGAAAAGAATTAGTGCTGCTGAAGCTTTGACTCATCCTTATATGGAACCATATCATGACCCAACTGATGAACCTGTATGTGAAAGTAAATTTGATTGGAGTTTCAACGATGCTGATTTGCCAGTGGATACATGGAGAGTAATGATGTATAGCGAAATTTTAGATTTCCATCAAAGTATTGGGGTTGCTGGTAGTGGGATAGATGAACAACAAGTAATTGAACTCCAGAAACAACAACAACAACAAGCTGCTAATGGTGGTGGTGAGCTGTTTCAACAAGCTCAAGAGCAAAAGAGTTAATTAGAATTTATATTGTATATAAATATTCATTATACGAGTAGAGTAGAAAGTTGAAAAAAAAAAAGATTAATTTTCTAATCAGATCAATGTCAAATGATTCTTACGTGAAAATATTAAATGAAAATTTATCAATTTCATTAAAGTACGAGAACTCAATTGATGGATTTCAAAATTGTTCACTTACTTTCTATAATAGTAGTGATAGAAATATTGTAATAAATCCTATAAAAGAACAAAATACGAGTTGGTTTAATAATATATTTAGTTCTAAACCAGATGAAGAATCTTTAGCTAAGCTCAATTTATCAGAAGATGATCAACTGTTGAGTTTTTTTCTAGGGAAAGTTCAATTGTTTGGGTATATTGTTTTAAATTATAAACTTAGTATTGATTCATCGTCGTTGGAAATCAATAAACATTCACAGTGGTGGAATAATCATGAATATTTATATCAATATTTACATAAAGAAGACCCAGACATGGAAAAATCTGAAGAACAGTGGAAATTGGATTTGGTGTCATATATCGACAAACATCAAGATAAAAAAATGATTATCAATGGTAGATTAGGTGGAGTCAGTGAATTAGTGTCTGATAAAAATGATTTTAAAACAACAAATGGACATTTATTGAATGATTTGATTGGTATTTTTAATTCTAAACCAAAAAGTGACCAAGAAATCTCACTACAAGAATTAAATGATTCAATAATACCCATATATTCAACTCCACAATCTTTATTATTTACAAATTTAAGCATAGCCAAAAATTCAGACAAAGAATTCAAATTCAAATTCCCTATACAAGATAGTTTACCTCCTAGTTATAACACAAGACTGACAGGTTCAGCATGTGATCAAGGATGGATAAGTATTAGATATTCTTTGATATTTAATTTCATACAAGATCAAATTACTAATCAATCTACATCAGTTTATTTCCCATTTGAAGTTTCTCCAAAAAGATTCGGCACCTATAAATACTACCAGCATAATTTTTTGAAGGAAGATCCTATACTAGACAATGATTGGATTATAAGCACGGAAAATGAAGAAGTTGAAGAAGAAGAAACAACCAAAGTTTCAAATAAACTTGCATTCCTTGAAGATTTATCTAGTTTAATTGATTCTGATTTATACAACATGCCAAAAGTATCAACAAATGAAGGTAGAAAAAGCAGTGTTAAAAATGGTACTGAAATTGAACATTTGAATCAAAATTTTATAGAACAATTACCCCAATCTTTGAAAACTCAATATCAACTAAAAGTAAATAATCAAAAATTATGTTTGATCAAATTATCTAAACCTTATTATAATTTAGGTGACGATATCAATTTCGCTATAGATATCACATCATTAAATGAGGTTTCAACAAAAATTGTTGGTTTAACTGCATATATAGAAGCTCAAGAGCTTTATCATTTGAAGGATGAAACAGATTATACAAACAGTTATAAAGTTACCAACACTTTAAAAGCTAATTTGTTTGCACCTTCTATACTAAACAAGGAAAGTTCGGTATTTAATGATTTCATAAATTTACCAAAATTTTTGACTGGTCAATTTCAAAGTTTGAATTTCATGGATTTAAAATATTTTATGATATTTCAATTTAATTTAACTGAAAAGGAAGTACAATTTGAAAATAGTCACAATGACGAATCAAATGGTAATGGCTCAGTTGGAGATTTGGATTTAAATGTAGTTGACACAACAAGTTATAAACTTGACAAAATTGGAAATATTTATAAATTTAGAATACCCTTATATTTATTTGCTTAAATACAAGATGCAGTGCATAACAACAAACTCTATTTGTTTATATCTGATTCTAAATCTAGAATCTTTCATTCTTTCTCGATTTAGCTTTTTAATTAAGTTTGTAAATTGTATTTCCTAGCTTGTATCTAAGATCTGATGGTTATGAGCCACATGGAACACTACATTTCCTGTTTTGGAAATTTTTTCGCAGCACTTTAATAAATTGTACATTTGATTATACCAAGTAAAGTAATGTCATTTAATGTCAATTCATAAGCCATACACGAGGAATCCTAGTTACAAATAAAGGGTAATGTTTATAATAAATAGAATTTCTTGAGTTCTATTTTTTTTCAAATTATTATCAAATTCACTTTTACGTTCGTTAAACTCTTCCAGAAATGAAGTTTTCAACATTATTATTTTCCAGTGTCACATTGATGTGTGGGATGGTACTGGCACAACCTATTATAATGACTCCAAAATCAGATCCATTGGCTTTGGATGTTGAACCAAGAGACTTACAAGCTTTATATAGTATTGAAGAAAGAGATTTATTATCAGTTGCTGAAGGATTGTTATCTGAAATTAACGTAACCTCAATCATAAGTAGTATTGATTGGGAAAGTATTGCTGGATGGACTAATAACTTGTTGGTAAATGATAATTTTGATGAATATTTAGAAGATTTGTTGAATTTTGTTGGTGATACAAACTTGGTTCCATTCCTTATAAGTTATATTATTAGTAACAACAGTACCAGAACAATTGCATATGATGTTACACTTAGTGCATTATCAAGTGGATCTATCAATTATACTCCAATTTTCACTGCATTAAAAAATTCAGGATTGGCATACACTTTAATTGCTGATTTAATTGAAAATCCAAATACTTTACCATTTATAATTAAAGTTGTCAAAGATTTATTGAGTGGAACATCATTAGGTGGTATTTTAAGTGAAGTCGGTTCTGGTTTAGGTTCAGGTTCAGCTACTTCAAGTATTATCCTTGCAACTACTACTCAAGGTAGTGGAGCCAGTGTTGATACTTCATTACCAACTATTTTATACAGTGCTGATTCTGCTGCTAGTAATATTGTTTCAGTTGGTAGTGGTACAGCTAATATTAATACTGCTTCATTAGCTAGTTTATTTTCAATTGCTAAAACTGAATATGGTTCAGGTGCTAATACTGCTGCAGTATCAACTGCAACTGCAAATGCTGGTACTCAAGCAGCATCTGCAAACACACAAGTCACTGTTCAAGCTACTACTGCTGCTACTACTGCTGGTTCTGATAATTCCAATCCATTTGCATCAATTACTGGTCCTGCATTCCAATCAGTTCCAACATCTCAATTTGGTGAAGGTCCAACAACTATTAATTACTCAATCTTAGGTCAATTGACTGCAGTTTTAGGTGGCGGTGGTTCTAAAAGAGAATACAATGATCAAGTTGACAAAGTCTTGGAAGTTATGGACAAAAGACAAGCTGAAGTTGATGAAATGTTCTATAAAATGAAAAGAGACAACATTGAAGACTTGTTGACCACTTTATTTACATCAGTTGCTCAAAGTAACATTTTAAATACAACCATTCAATATTTAGTTACCGATTCTAGATTTGAATCATCAGTTGTTTACTTATTACAAGGATTATTTGAAAATCTTGGATCTACTTTGAGTGGTTCATTAAGTGAAGATTGGGCTAAGATTGCACCATTAGTCAGTGCATTATTAGATTCTGGTTTGTTGAGTGATATAATTACAAAAGCATTTAATGATGATGAATTAAAAGCAGCTCTTGTTAGAGATTTCGAATCATTATTCAAAAGAGAATTAATGAAAAGAGAAGAGTTATCATCCACATCATTAGTAGTCAACTCGTCCACTACTGCCACTGTTGATGTTGCAAATCTTGGTGCATCTGGTGCCACTGGTTTATTCAGTGTATTTGCAGCATTTGGTTTAACCGCTTTAATGATTTAAAAAAAAATCTTCATGAAATACCATTTTCGAAACCCATCGTTACAAATTTTTTAGTTCTTGATTATTAATTTATTAAAATACATACTTTTATATCTACTTCTTATCTTGACATAATATTTATTATTTAGCAATAAATTATTGCGGACTAAACGAAAAAAAGGTACAAATCATCAAGATGTGTAAATCTCATTTGAGTATGCAATTGAGGGATAATGAAGATGATCTAGATGATGCTCATCATGATCATGCATTGTTTTCTCATGAAGAAACTGAGGACAATGAAGATTATGCTCATCATTTTAATAATGATTCCGATGAAGAAGATTTACCAAAACTGTTTAATTCAGCACATTTTTCATCAACCCAAGATAAATATATGAAAGATCATGATTTGAAAGTTAAAGCATTTGAAGCTTTGCATCATAATAGTTCAACAAATTTACACATGACTCCATCATCTCCGAAAACAACATCAATCAAAAGAAGGCCCTCCGTTATTGATTTACCACATAAACTCAGTCATAATTTCCATCCATTGACACCATCTCAAGCTCCACATAATAAATATGATTCAAACGCGTTGCCTGAAGAATATCCTTCCGAAGAATTGATTGAATTTTATAAACACGTCAAGGTATGTTTAAATTTAAGACACAAGTATCTTAAATGGTCAGTACAAGATCCAGAAACATTGAATCCTAAAAACTCGGATGATTGGAAGATTTATCCTGCTCCACCGAAACCAACTTATAAATCCAAGAACAAATTTAATCAAATTCCAAAAGTTCAAGAAGAGGAAGAAACATTTGATTTTGAAAAATGTGAAATTCCAAATTTTACAGATAGTCCATATTATTTTACTTTGAATGATGAAGATGTCTATCAAGTTTATGATAAGAAAACAGATAAAAAATTGGTCAATATACCAAATTTACATGATTATTATGTTGATTTAAGTACAATCTCAAAAATATCATCAGATGGTCCAACAAAATCATTTGCATTTAATCGTTTACAATATTTGGAAGCAAAATGGAACATGTATTATTTATTGAATGAATTTGAAGAAACAAAACAATCAAAAAAGAATCCCCATAGAGATTTCTACAATGTTCGTAAAGTCGACACTCACATTCATCATTCAGCATGTATGAATCAAAAACATTTACTTAGATTTATCAAATATAAATTAAAAACTGAGCCAAATGATCAAGTTATATTTAGAGATGGTAAAATTTTAACATTGGCAGAAGTATTCAAATCATTAAATCTTTCAGGTTATGATTTATCGATTGACACATTAGATATGCATGCGCATACTGATACTTTTCATAGATTTGATAAATTCAATCTTAAATATAATCCAATTGGTGAATCAAGATTAAGAGAAATTTTTTTAAAAACTGATAATTTTATTGATGGTAGATATTTAGCTGAAATTACAAAACAAGTAATGGAAGATTTAGAAAGTTCTAAATATCAAATGAATGAATTGAGAATCTCAATTTATGGTAGATCAATTCATGAATGGGATAAATTAGCTGCATGGGTAATTGATAATAAATTGTTTAGTCACAATGTTAGATGGTTGATTCAAGTACCTAGACTTTATGATATTTATAAGAAAAATGGTAATGTTAAATCATTCTTAGATATTGTTAAAAATGTTTTTGAACCATTGTTTGAAGTTTCAATGAATCCTAAATCACATCCAAAATTATATGTATTTTTACAACGTGTTGTAGGATTTGATTCTGTTGACGATGAATCAAAAGCCGATAAACCTATTCAATCAAGAAAATACCCAATAGCAAGTGATTGGAATTCAGCTACAAACCCACCATATTCATATTATTTATATTATCTTTACTCAAATATAGCTACATTAAACAATTTAAGAGTTAAAAATAAAATGAATACATTTGTATTGAGACCTCATTGTGGAGAAGCAGGTGATCCTGAACATTTAATTAGTGCATTTTTAACTTCACACAGTATATCACATGGTATATTGTTAAGAAAAGTACCATTTTTACAATACTTGTATTATTTGGATCAAATTGGATTAGCAATGTCTCCATTATCTAACAATGCATTATTTTTAACTTATGACAAGAATCCTTTTTACAATTTTTTCAAAAAAGGTATGAATGTTTCATTATCAACTGATGATCCATTACAATTTTCATACACTAAAGAACCATTAATTGAAGAATATTCAGTTGCAGCACAAATTTATAAATTATCAGGTGTTGATATGTGTGAATTGGCAAGAAATTCTTGTTTACAAAGTGGATGGGAATCTGCCATTAAAAAACATTGGTTAGGTAAAAACTATATGCTTGGTGGAATTGAAGGTAATGATATTGAAAAGACAAATGTTCCTGATTTAAGAGTTGGATTTAGAGAAGAAACATTGAAAAGTGAACAAGAATTGGTTGAATATTATAATAAATTAAGAAAACCACTGGAAACTTCAAGTACAGCTTAACGCATATTTATTTTATGCGCTTGAAAAAACTACAATAATAATAGAATATGTATAGAATAACAATACAAAAAAATCGTTTATAATTAATGAACATTTCTAGATATCAATTGAAGTCAAGTCAATGTAAGAAAGTTGATCTTCCAGTTGTTTTAACAATTGCTGGAAGTGATTCTTCAGGCGGAGCTGGTATTGAAGCAGATTTAAAAACATTTAGTGCATTTGGAGTATATGGAATGACATGTATAACAGCATTAACAGCACAAAATACTCAAGGAGTGGTAAACTTTGAGAAAACAAGTTCAAGTTTAATCAATCAGATTTTGAAAGCCAATTTTGATGATTTTTTGAATGGATATGACAAGACCGTGCCATTGAAAGTGATAAAGACTGGAATGTTAACTAAGGAAGCCATTCAACAATTATGTGGGTTTTTAAATGATCTTATGGATCATAATGTTAAAGTGGTTATTGATCCAGTCATGGTTAGTACATCTGGCTCAAAATTGATTGATGATGAAGGTATGCAACTTTGTATTGATACATTAATCAAGTATGCATTTTTATTAACCCCAAATTACTTGGAAGCAAGACAATTGTATCAATTTGTTTATAACAAATCAGCTCCTGAAGTTAAAACAGTTGAAGACTTTTTAAAACTAATTAAAGAATTACAAAAGGGATTACAATGTAAAAACATTTTAGTGAAAGGTGGTCATATACCGTTTGATGATAATGATTCTGTTAGTGGAACTAAAAGTAAGATTATAGATGTTTTATACCAAAGTGAAATTGATAAATTTAGTGTTTATGAATCGAACTACATTGATTCTCACGATAATCATGGTAGTGGATGTACATTAGCTTCAGCAATCTCAGCCAATTTAGCAAAAGGTCAAACACTAGATGATTCAATAATTATATCAATTGATTATATACATAAAGGAATGACTAGTTTTGTTAAAAAAATGGGCCATGGAAATGGTCCTTTAAATCATCATATAGCACCAGCAAAATCAATTAGCTCAATAATTAATGGATCACACCAAGAAGTGAAAAAGATATTATCAAATGAATCAAGCTTTTATGATTTTTTGATCAATCATCCTAAAGTTAAACAAAATTGGTTGAATTATACAAATCATCCATTTATCAAGTTACTAGCTGAAAATAAATTAGAATTTGAAAAATTCTTATACTTTTTAAAACAAGATTATTATTATTTAATAAATTATGCTCAAGTTCATGGGTTAGCAGCATCAACAGCTCCCAATTATCAACAAACACATGCACAAGCGACCATCATTGGTGAAATTGTAATGGAAATTGAAAAACATAAAGAAAAACTTCAAAAGAATTATGGTATCAGTTATGAAGATCCAAATGATTTGGGTTTAAAACCAGGTCAAGCATGTAAGAATTATTGTGATTATTTACTCGAATTAGGAAAGAATGAGAACTTCTTAGGTATAAAAGTGGCCATTGCTCCATGTTTGCACGGATATGCTGAAGCTGGAATTTATGGACAATCAATTAGAAAGAATACTAGTCTGTTGCATGATTTATCTAAACAACAATCTGACATTTATCAATCTTGGTTAAATGATTATACATCAGATTGGTATACCAATGCAGACAAAGAAGGTAAGAAAGCATTAAAACTGTTAATAGAAACCAGTGATATCAGTATTCACAGACTAGATGAATTGGTAGATATCTTTAATAGAGTTACGTTGTTAGAAGTAGAATTTTGGAATGAATGTTTAAATTTATGAAATTGCGCACATAATTTCTCGCCCACTTTTTTCAACTTGTACAACCATTGTAAATGTATAATCCCTACGGTCAACAAGGGACTGGGTATTCCCAGCAGCAACCCCAACAGACAGGTTATGGGTTTAACAATTATCAGCAACAACCACAACAACAGTTTCAACAACCAATGTATCCGCAATCAACTGGATTTGTTCCTCAACAACCAAACTTGTATGGCAATTTTCAAAATACAAATCAAACATTTGGTCAACAACCTTCATTACAACAAGGTGGATTTATGGCTCCTCAACAAACTGGATATATTCAAACTCAACCAACAGGATTTGGATCAACCACTGTTTTAGAAAATTCTGAACTTAAAATACCAAGTATTCGATTATCATTTATTACAGCTGAAGATCAAAAGAAGTTTGAACATTTATTTAGATCAGCAGTTCCAAAAGGTGAACAGAGTATTAATGGAGATGCTGCAAGTAATATTTTATTAAGATCAGGGTTAACTCCAGTAACATTGGCTGAAATTTGGTCATTATCAGATATAGATAAAACTGGTTCATTATTATTTCCTGAATTTGCATTAAGTTTACATTTATGTAGTATGGCTAAAAGAAATGAACCATTACCTGGATTTTTACCTGAGAAATGGTTGAATGAAGTTAAAAGTTTTATGGATGCAATTAATTTTAGTATACCTGATGATCCATCTAAAATATTGGCCAATACACCATTTGCAAGTTTTGCACCAAAGGCAAATGATGGTAGTGATTGGTTGAAACCACAAAATACCGGGTACATACCAAATACTTCATTTCAACCTCAACCTACTGGTGTTTTCGGTGCACCACCAACTACATCATTTGGAGCATTATCAGCTCAAAGAACTGGTGGCGGTAGTTTGATTCCTTTACAACCACAACAAACCGCTGGATTGATACCGGCACAGAAAACAGGTCCATTACAATCACAATCTACTGGATATCAACAATTGCAACAACAACGTACTGGTGGTGGATTAGTTCAACAAAATACTGGATTTCAACCACAACAACAACAGCAACAACAACAAACTGGAGGGTTTATACCACAAACTACTGGATTCCAACAACAACAAACAGGTGGGTTTATGCCTCAAACTTCATTTCAACAACCTCAATTAACAGCTCAAAGAACTGGTCCATTACAATCACAACCAACAGGACAATTACAAGCACAACCAACAGGTAGACCAGGTGAATGGGGATTTGTGTCAATGCCAACAGGTGGTATTCCTGGGTTAAACGCCATGCAACAACATTTCTTACCCAATACTCAATTACCTTCATCGAATTTACAAAATGCAATGGATACAGGTTTAAAAGCAAATGTTACATGGGCAATTACAAAGCAAGAAAAACAAATCTATGATGGATTATTTCAAGCTTGGGATTCTCAAAAAAGAGGGTATGTTGATTCATCAGTTGCATTGGGTGTTTTCACTAAATCTGGATTAAGTAGACCTGATTTAGAATCAATTTGGACATTGGTTGATACTGATGATACAGGAAAATTAAATAAAAATCAATTTGCTGTTGCTATGCATTTAATTTATAGAAGGTTGAATGGATTTGATATACCAATTAGATTACCTCCTGAATTAATTCCACCTGCTGATAGAACTTTGAGAGATACAATGGATTCTATGAAAAATTCATTGAAAAATGGCACTTCAAAACCTAACAAACCACAGAAACCACAAACCAAACCAGATGGAAGTAGATATAAAAATAATGATAATAATTTTGGATATGTTTCAAGTTCACGTCATAGAAGTAAAAGTATTACCAGTAATAGTGGATCTATCAAAACATCTTCAGATTCAGATTTAACAATTGATGATATGAAGAAATTGATTCGTGAAAAGAAAATATTATTAGATGCATTAGATGTTGAGGATCAAGATTTGAATTTTTCACAACCAAATTCATCAGATAAATTAGAAATTGATAGTTTGAAACAGAAAATTATGGATACACAAACTAAATTGAATGAAGCAGGTATAAATTCTTCAAATGATGAAAAGAAACAATTACAATTAAAATTAGATCAATTAACAAAAGAAAAAGTTTCAAAATTGATTTCCAATATTCATAATGTAAATCAAGAAATTGCAAGGAAAAAAGTTGAATTAGCTGGTTTACAAATTAAGAAAGAGAATCCAAATTGGACACCAAATGATGATGAATCACAAATTGTAGGTACTGGACCAAATGGTGAAGTTACAGAATTTGATAGGAAAAAATTTCAACAACGTCAAAAATTAAAACAAAGAATGGCTGCATTAACAGGTAAATCTTCAAGTGGTGGTGCTAATTCTGAATTAGATTTCAAATTAAAACAAATTTCTGATAATGCACAAAATGAAGCTAAAAGTCAATCTGAAATGATATCTGATATTGAATCTGGTATTAAATCAATGGAAGATGAATGTGCAACTAAATTGAAAGTATCAACTAGAGATGATTCAGGATTTGATAAATGGGAAAATGGTAATGGTATTTCACAAGAAGTTGCTAAATTTGTTTCTGAATTACAAAAATTCCTGAATAGTCAAAAGAAGAATATCGAACAATCTAAGCAAGAAAAAGTACAACCTCAACAATTGACAAAACAAGCTACAGGTGCACCTCAAGAAACTTATAAATCACCAGAAGAAAGGGCTGCATATATTAAAGCACAAGCTGAAAAGAGAATGAATGAAAGATTGGCTAAACTTGGTATAACAAGAAGAGGTAAAACTAATGAATCAAAAGAAATTAAACCAGAACCAACACCAATTAAGGAGGCTGAACCAATTCCAGTTAAACAAGAAGTTCAAAAATCTGAACCAGTACCGGAACCTAAAGCTCAAGTTGAAGATTCATCCGATGATGATGATGAAGAGTATCAAAAATTGTTGAAAGAAAAGCAAAGAATGGAAGATCAACGTAAGAAAGAAAGAGAAGAACGTAAACGTAAAAAGGAAGAGAGATTGGCTCAATTAAAGAAAGATATGGAAGATTTAAAGAATAAAGATGATAGTGATGAAGAAGAACCAGTTACAACAGTACCAGTTTATAGTTCAAAGAAAGAAGAACCAAAACCATTAAAAGAAGAATCAAAACCATTGAAAGAAGAATCAAAACCAGTTGAAGCAATTGTTGAACCAACAAAGGAAGAAACTATACTGCATCATGATAATAATCCATTTGCGAAAATGAATGTGAATCAACCAATTCAACCAACTACTACTGGATCATCATTTTTCAAACAACAACCACAACAAGAAGTTAAAATTGATACAGAAAAAGCAGCTGCCCAACGTAAATCTCAACGTGGTATTGCAAGTAGCAGTGGATGGAGTGATTCTGAAGAAGAAGAATCAGATGATGATCAACCAAATAGAGCTGGTGCTGCCAAATTGGCAAGTTTATTATTTGGAGGTATGTCTCAACCACCAAGAACAGAATCATCAACTTCATTACCAAAAAATGAAGAACCAAAAAAGATTGAACCACAAGCTGAGCCTGAATCAATACAAGTTCCAGTACAAGTTCCAGTACAAGAACCAATTGAAAGTGATTCTTCAGATGAATTTGATTTTGAAACTCCTGAACCACAAGATCATATAAATGACGCACCACCATTACCAAGTCAAGCACCACCATTACCTACTCAAATACCACCAGTTCCATCTAGTGATTCAATTCCACCACCACCACCTCCACCACCACCTGCTTTTGATCAATTTTCTACAGGTACAGTTCCATCAGCACCACCTCCACCACCTCCACCTTCAGCACCACCAGCGCCACCTCCACCTTCATTGGGAGCTCAACCAACAGGCGGTGCACCAAACATTGGTGCCTTATTAGGTCAAATCACTGGTGGTAAATCATTAAAGAAAGTTGAAACTAAAGAATCTTCAGGTGCAACAGTAGGTAGAGTACTTTAAAATCTTTATATACAATATTACAACTTAAATTTTAATCTTTACACATTTTAAATTAACTATATACTACTATTTATCATTATCATTTTTAAAACTATCTTCTTCTTCAATAATTGTAGATTTTTCAGAATGATTTGGTTTTACATAAATATCATTATTCTTTGATTCAACATGACAAGTTTCATTTTCTCTAATTTGTCCCTTTATTAATAACATTGCCAATGGGTTCAAAATTTTCTTTTGTAAAACTCTATTCAAAGGTCTTGCACCGTATCTTGGATCATAACCTTGTTCAATCAAAACATCTTTTGCACCTTCAGTTAAATCAAGAACAATTCGTTTATCTAATAATCGATCATTGATTTCTCTTAATCTAATTGATAAAATATCTTTCAATGCCTTTTTCGATAATCTATTGAATACTAAAGTTTCATCCAATCTATTCAAAAATTCAGGTGCATAATTATGTCTTAATACTTCCATTACTTGATCTTTAACTTCCTTTACAATATGACCATCATCAAATGTATTTTTATCATTTAATAAAATCTCTTGACCTATATTTGAAGTCATTACAATTATTGTATTTTTAAAATCAATTTTTTTACCATGGGAATCAGTTAATGAACCTTCATCCAATACTTGTAATAATAATTTTGAAACATCAGGATGAGCTTTTTCAAATTCATCAAATAATACAATACTATAAGGTTTTCTTTTAACTGCTTCTGTTAATTCTCCACTTTCTTCATATCCAACATAACCAGGTGGAGAACCAATTAATCTTGAAATTGCATGTTTTTCTTGAAATTCAGACATGTCAAAACGAATGATTGCGTTTTTATCATTGAATAAAAATTCAGCTAATCCTTTTGTAAGTTCGGTTTTACCTGTACCTGTTGGACCAAGGAATAAAAATGATGCAATTGGTCGTTTATCACTAGTTAATCCAGCTCTTTGTAATCTAACAGCATCTGATACTGCATGGATAGCTTCATCTTGTCCAACAACTTTTTGACGTAATAAAACTTCCATATCTAAAAGTTTATCCTTTTCACCTTTCATTAAATTGTCAACGGGTATACCTGTCATTTTTGATATTACACCTGCAATATCATCTGATGTAACTGAATCATGTAAAAGATTAGTTGAAGTTGATTTAACATCTTGTTCTTTAACTGTAAGTTGTTTCAATTGATTTTCTAATTCTGGAATCGTTGCATATTGAATTTTAGAAGCTTTACCATAATCACCTTCACGTTGTGCTTGTTCTAATTCATATTTGGCTCTTTCTAAATTTGATTTAGCTTCTTTAACATCATCAATTGATTTTTTTTCATCTTCCCATTGTTTAGTTAATTCTTCCAATTCCTTTTGCTTTGCAGTTAAATCCAATTGTAATTTTTTCCTACGATCAATTGAAAGTTGATCTTCTTCTTTCTTCAATGATTCTAATTCAATTTCAATTGTCATTATTGATCTATCTAAAGTTTGAATTGCATCTGGTCTGGATTCATGTTGTAATCTTAATGTAGAACTAGCTTCATCAACTAAATCAATTGCTTTATCTGGTAAAAATCGATCTGTTATATATCTATTTGAATATAATGCAGCAGTAACTAAAGCAGAATCCATTATTCTAACCCCATGATGAACTTCATATTTTTCTTTTAATCCTCTCAATATTGAAATTGTATCTTCAACAGTTGGTTCATTTACCGTTACTGGTGAAAATCTTCTTGCTAATGCAGCATCTTTTTCAACATATTTTCTATATTCTTCAATTGTTGTGGCACCACACATTGATAATTTTCCTCTTGCTAATGCTGGTTTTAATAAATTTGAAGCATCAATTGAACCTTCAGCTTTACCTAATCCCATTAATAAATGAAATTCATCAATGAATAATATAACTGAACCATTTTTTTCTTCAATTTCTTTAAGTATAGATTTCAATTTACTTTCGAAATCACCTCTGAATTTGGATCCACTAATAATTCCAGCTAAATCTAATGTTATAATATCTTTTTCTTTCATTGATTCAGGAACTTCTTTTTTAATAATACGTTGTGCTAACCCTTCCATTACAGCAGTTTTACCTGTACCTGCATTACCAATCAATACAGGATTATTCTTAGTTCTTCTTGATAATATTTGTATTGTTCTTCTGATTTCTTCATTTCTACCAATAACAGGATCCAATTTACCTTGTCTTGCCAAATCAGTAAGGTTTGTACCAAACTTCTCCAATGCAGGACGATTATCTTGTTCATCTTTATTCATTTGCATCTGTAACCTTTTAATAGGCGAAGATGAGAATGATCTAGTTGGTATATGACATAATACCTGAGCTTGATTTATTGGTTTATAATATCTTGTTGCTATTGGAACATATTTAATTGTAGTTTTGGGTATCTTAGTAATTATTCTACTCCTAGGTACTCTTGTAGACAACATTGAATTAGTTAACTTTTTAAAAGAGATATGGAAAGCAATGGGTATTTATAAATTTATACGGGTGGAAATTCTTTATGCATGATTTCTTAAATAATTTTCCATCACGCATTTTACTTATCGAAAAATCTCGAACTTACTAGAAAAAACTGAAATATCAAAAATCTCATAATAATACATTTTTAATTTATATATAGAAGTTATGTCAATTGCCTAGAACTAGCTAAGCTTTGTCTATCGTCGTCTCCCCAAATATCATAATTGTCGATATATTCATCATCATAACCTTGTTCATTTGTAAAATATTCAACTGCGCGATAATCATAATCATAATTAACTGGTGGAGTTGGTGAAGTAGCAGTTGTTACCTGATGAATTTGTTGTGGATGATCAGTTTGTCGTATAGTATGTGATGATACATTTGAAGAACTAATTAATTCTTTATTTTCATCATCTTCAGATGGATCTTCTTGTAAAATATTATTTGTTCTAAATCCAAAAAGATTAATTAACCAACCATAAATTTTATTATCACTTGTATTTCTAAAACTAATTGTTTTCTTCTTCTTTTTAGTTTCATCTAATTGCATATCTAAAATGTCATCAATACTTATTCGTCTACCTAAAACTCCCATTAATTCATAACGTTTTTCTAATATTGAAATATTATATATCCATTCCCATAATGTTGTAATTAATATAACATCTAATAAATATGGTATTAAGATTAACCAAGTTCGAACTAACCAATTCTTTTTAAATAATGTAACTTTTAAAATACATAATACAACATCTAAAATTATTAGAAACCAATTAAAAATAGCCAATGGTATTAATTTCTGTGAGTAACAAGTTTTTGTAGGGTTTTTAATCATTGTTGTATAATATATGATAATACCTGCCAACCAAAAGACATTAATTAATCTTCCAACTGCCCGTATAATTCCCCAGGTTAAAAAGTTGGCATCATCATAGTTCTTATGGATATATTCTGCTCTGTTAAACATGACATTAGTATATATGAAAACAGCCATGTAAAATGCCATAAATACAACAGTTATAGCAGATACATAATATCTAAATCGTTGTTTGATTAAATTTTGAACAATTTGGAACCATGCCAGCATGGTTATAAATTTCACAAATGTTATTAATATTTTATATGATGTTGTATTGTATAATAGTTGATGTAGTTTTATAACATCCAATGTGTCATTATAATATTCACGTTCAGCAGCTTGTGTGACTCTACTTAATAAAATAGTTGTTACTATTGAATAAAAAACAGTTGCCAATTGCGTTAGCCAAGGTTTCCGCTTATGTGAAGGTGATAAATATAGTAGTAATGACAACATCCAAGCTGAAACACATGAACCACACAAGGTGAAAAGTAACGCAACAAATGTATCACCATTATCACGTTTATTGTACGGACTTTCATCATTTGTTAATTCTTCTACATCTTCTTGATCAAACTCTTGTTCCATAACTAAATTCATCAAATTTGGTATTGAACAGTTTGTTATATAATAAGCAGGTAGAAATTGTTTTTCATCTGAACTATTATACCATGTAGTATTATAATAATCTAGTACAGTTAAATTCCCACTTGATAATGAATATACTGAACAGTTGATTGAAAGGTTATTTTGTTGTAAATAAGCTAATGAATGATTTCCCATATCAACATCTATAGGTGGAACATGAACTTTTGTAATCAGTGCCAGAGATGACGGTAGTAGTAAATCTAGCAGTGAAGACATTTTTCAAGATTCATGTGTCTATTTATATAAAGTTTAATCAAGTGTTGAATCTTAAAACTTAAGTAGTATTTCTTGTATTTCAATTGTTAGTTTTTTCTTGTCCTTCTTTAATTATGTGATTTGATTTTTTTTTTTCTTCTCTTTTGATAATTTCAAATTTTGATGCATTTTTGAAACTTTTCACTTTTATTTAATGGGAATGAATTAAAAACTGTAGTAATAGAAATAATATACAATAAGAGAATGGCTACAGACTAAGTACCCTACAAATTATGTCTTTTTTTAATTAACGGTAAATTAACTTTGTGGATTTGAAGATCAATTTCTTCTTGGATTTCCAAATAATATTTAAGTAATTGTACATATTAAATATTGAAAAATCTTATAAAAGATGAATCTTACTTTTACGACTACCCCCCTTTCCATCGGGAATATCATTTGAGTCAAGAGCAAGATCAAGATAATATTGATCAAGGTTTCAGGTAAATTGATCAATTAAAGTTTAATCGACTCATTAAATAATTAAAGTTAAATTTATAATTATAAAGTTTTGTCTTGTAATGTTGTGTATAGAAGAACTAGTTCAAAACATTGAAGGATTTGAGTAAATCCATTCATGAATTCATTCATCAATCCAAACCATTCAGTCATTTGTCATCTTCGTTTTACTAAATTGTGCTGATTGTTTAATGGTTGATTTCAACTTTCATGATGCATGGAAAAAAAAATCAACGGTTCTTTATTTTCACAACCAAAACATTTTTTTCAGACGATCCCGGTATTATGAATAATGATTCTCAAACTATGGATTTGAATCTGAATCTACAAGGATTACAATTAGATGAACAGAATGGTCAAGCTTCATCAAGTCGTAAGAAGAAATCTAAAAGACCAATGAGAGCATTTCATAGTGAATTCAATGCTTCACCTGTGATAAATCAATTACCACAACAGGCTTATAATTCGTTTGATCAACCACAACAAGCTTATACACCAGCTGATCCTATACCACAACCTAATGCTGTTGATTCAATGAACATTCAAGATATGAACAATGTTGATAATCATTCATCTAATTTATCATTACAAGCATATCGATATAATAATCAAAAAGAGTATGATACCCCTAATGATGAAGGACAATATAAATCATTTTTGTCATTTTCAGATACATTACCACCAGATGCAGGTACACAGTATCATTCGGTAGATCAAGGTTCAGCCTCATCTAAATTTATGAGATCAACCATGTATTATGTTCCTGAATCTGAACAATTGAGACTGGCCACAAAGCTTCCTGTTGCAATAACAATTACTCCATTTGCGACTTTACTAGATACAGAAGAACCGGTTCCAACTATAAATTTTAACAACAATGATGTTCAAGTTGATGATGATCCATTGAGTATTGGTCCATTAAGATGTCATCGTTGTAGAACATATATTAATCCATCAATGCAATTCACACATAATCAAAAATTCATATGTAATATATGTCAATTTTCAAATAATCAAGTTCCAAATGAATATGCATCAGTATTAGATTCAAGAGGGTATAGAATAGATAAATTCCAACGTCCGGAATTACACAAGAGTGTTTATGATATATTAGTTCCAAAAGAATATAATTTTGGTGGTGAAGATGTTGAATGTAAACCTTTACATGTTGTATTTTTAATTGATATAACTGAAAATAGTATTAAACAAAATTTACATACAGTAGTAACTGATGCTATACGAGCTACATTATATGATTATAATAGTGAAGAATCAAAATCCACTGAGATCAAAATTGCTATAGTTGCATTTGATAAACGATTACATTTTTTTAATTTATCATCAAAATTAGATACAACTCAAGTTTCAATTTCATCAGATTTGGATGATCCATTTGTACCATTTGATGAAGGATTATTTGTTGATCCTGAAGATAGTAGGTTAGTTATTGAAGATGCATTGAACTATCTTGAACAATTGGGTAATGATTCAGTATATGATTTAGAACCATGTTTTGCATCTGCTTGTAGAACTATGGGATTATGTTTAGAACAATATGGTGGTGGGAAGATCATTTCAATTTTATCAAATTTACCTTCATGGGGTCCAGGAGCTTTAAAATATAAAGATAATAAATCAATAGGTCGAACACCAACACCTGAAATTGAAAAGAAATTATTTTTAGCTGATAATGAATATATTAAATCATTAGGGAAGAATTTTGTTGAAAAAAGTATTGGGTTAGATATTCATATTGTATCACATACACCAGTTGATTTATCAAATTTAGGTTGGTTATCTAATATAACAGGTGGAGAAATAACTAGGTGGACAAATTTTAATTTTGAAAGAGATGGTAGATTTTTAACAAGTAAATTTCAAAATTCATTCAAAAAGATATGTGGATATCAAGGACAATTAAAATTACGTTGTTCAAATGGGTTACAAGTTGCACAATATTATGGTACTGCATCGAGTGAAACTGTGAATGTACAAGATCCAAATATTCCAATATTAAGTAAAGATCAATCATTTACTGTTTTATTACAATATGATGGAAAATTAAGTACGAAATTAGATTGTCATTTCCAAAGTGCATTATTATATACTGATCCACAAGGTATTAGAAAAGTTAGAGTTATTAATTTAGTATTGGCAGTTACAAAAAGTTTAGAAGATGTTTTCCATTTCACAGATGAAAATGCAGTTGTAACTACATTAGTTAGAGATACATTATCATTTATTGGGAAACAAACAACAAATGAATTAAGAGAATCATTGAATAATAAATTAGTTGATGTTTTTACTCAATATCGAGCAATGAATGAATATGGACATAATAAATCATCAACATTAACTAATAAATTATTATTTCCTGATTCTTTAAAACATCTACCATTATATATTCTTAGTTTTTTGAAAACAAATGCAATTAAATCATCGAGTAATTTATCAATCGATTCAAGATTACTTAATTTATACAATTTATTAACCATGCCAATTGAAAAATTATTATACCATTTATATCCTGCATTAGTTGAAGTTCATTCCATAAATGATGAAGGAGTGTATAATGAAGATATTGGGTTTATAAGTTTACCACAATATAAAGAATTGACAATAAATTCATTAGATCATAGCATATATATATTATGTAACGGGTATACCGTATATTTATATATTGATCCACAAGTCAATATTTTATTATTAAAAGATTTATTTGGTGATGATATTGAAAGTTGTAAAGATATTAACCCATTGATTGATCAATTACCTGAATTAGATACTGAAATATCTCATCAAACAAGAAATTTAATTAAATATTTTCAAACTAAAATTATTGGATGTGATTGTAATTGTATTGTTATTGTACGTAAAGATTTAGATGCTTGTGAAATTGAATTTAAAGAAAATTTAAAAGATGATTTATTAAGTTCAATAAATTCTCAAGGTCCAAGTTATTCTGAATATTTGATAAATTTACATAAAGCAATTAGAAATATTTTAGATAGTGATAAAGCAAGTTCTACAATTAAACAATCAATTACAAATGTTGAACACGATTCTTCAACTTTAGCACAAAGGTATATACATTTTTAAATACATAATAAGATCATAAATTTTTAAATATTTTTAAAATTTCCATTATTGCTTCTTTTGCATCTTTTGAACCATTTCTTAATACATTGCTACAAGCATCATCGAATTTTTTGGTCTTTATCTTTAAAAGTAAAGATTCACTCTTATTTGCAATTCCAAATACTAAATTGACCAATAGATAACAAGATGGTAAAATCAAATTTGAATTATCAATCTGTGTTAATAAAATATCATTGATTATGTTTAATAATTCATTTTCATTAGATATGATTACATCAACAATCATATCAAATTCAGTTGCATTTACTAATAACCCAGCAATTACAATTTGTAGACTTTCATCTTTTGAATTCAATAATTTTATTAATAATTGAAAACGATTTAAATTTTCTTTCTTGTCAAAATTGAAAAATTTAGCCAACATGATTGGTTGGGTGATTAAATTCGATACCAATTCCCAACTTGATAATTGAATTTTTGGATTTGTTGAATCAATGATAAAATTATTTAAATAATCAAAAGTTTGATCAATTATAAAATCTTTTAAATTCGGTAATGTAGCTATATTTGTTAATGCCATCAATGATTCATACTTATCCAATAATGTCATATCATGTAAGTAATCAATTGATGTATCATATTTAGAAGTGTCTGGACCTAACATTTCTTTCAAGAATGGTACGATTGTACGTAAATCGTGCTTGATTAAATGTGGATCTTGTGATATCAACATTCTTGTTAATGATCGTATAGCCAAGATTCTAACTTCAACATGTAAATCATCCTTAGGTGATGATACAATTATATTTTTGTCCTTTTTGATTTCACTATATGAATTTAAATAATTGATGACTATATTAAGACTATTCTGTTTAACTAATTCAGTTCTTAATGATTGATCAATTGAAAAATTATATATAATTGAGATTACTTGATTTATTGAGTTATTTGAAGTTGAAGACTTAAAAGTTTTCAATTTCGTTATACTTTCAATTATTGAATTTTGTAATAATGTTTGATTGAATAATTTTATTCCGTCTTGATCTTCTTCATTTTTATCTTCGAATGTTTTTAATTTCGGTTTATGATTATTTACATCAATCAATTTTGTTAAATTTGCAAATATCGATAAGATACTATATTGAAATGAAATGTTTAATGATGAATTTTTAAGATAGGTCATCAATGTATCAATCAAATCAATATCCATTCGAATTAAATCACGTATTTGCCAATACAAAGTAACATACATTAACCCTTCAATTGAATATTCAATGAATTCTTGAATTTTATAACTTTTAATATAAACAATCATAATCTCAGTTAAATATTTAATTGTAATTTCATGCTTTTTCTCAGCTTCAATCAATTTCCATAATTTAATTAAAGATAATCCTGATAATACTTGCATCTCGGGTGATAATTTAGTACCCTTGATTAATAATTGATAATAATGTTTTAGATTATAATTCCTACAATTTTCAACTATATTTGAAACATCAATTAATTTCAAAATCTCCAAACTAATCGGTTTTGAAATCAATTCATTTTTCAATCTTTCATCTTCATAAAATTCTTTGCTTAGTTCGGGAACAATTGGGAATAACAATGTAAGTGTGGTAATAAACTTGTTAAAATTTTGATTCAAACTTTCAATTTCATCAGATAAATAATCTTTAATAACTTCGGTAGTTTCTTCCTTTTTAAGTTGTAAATCTTGTAATACCACTAAAAACACAGCTTGTTGAGTATCTTTCTCTTGATTAATATATGTTAAAAATAAATTTAAATGCTGTGGATTTGTAATTTTCAAATGAGTTATAATTGCATTATATATATCCAAATAAGATGTTACATGTTCATTCTTTTTAATAATCAATCTCAATGTACTCAATACATTTTGTACAACCAACTCTGAACAATCAATTAAGATATTTATTAACAAAGTATGATTATTTAATCTTTGAATAACTTGTAAAAATAAAGTGGTGTGATCAATTAATAAATCATATAAAACTTTTGAATCCTTTGATATCTGTATCAATTGTTTATTCAATTTATCCCGTTCATCTTGTTTCAAATCATTGTCTAATTTTTGAAATACATCTTTCACATCTTTATCAATATTTAACAATTCAATTTTCAGTGATAAATCATTCATTATGATCAGAAAAAAAAAAATATCAATTATTAATCAACAATGGATACAGCATCAGTTCTTGAGAAATATACTCAAGATTTATCAAACCTCCCATTAGAAGTACGGTACCTACTAGATGAAATCAAAAGTAAAGACACCTTACTTGTTGAAGCTAGAAAAAGATGTCAATCAAAAGATCAACAATTATATAAATTCATACGAACTAATGGTACTAATGCAAAACATCCAAAAGAACAACAACTATATACGAAAATAGAAGAAGATATGGAATTAGTTGAAAAGCTACAACAAGATAAGATCTTATTAGCTAATTCAGCATTGTTTCTAATAACGAAAAACTTGTACAATTTAGAGAAAGATATTAAAGTATTGGAAAATGATGAAATTTTACCAATTGTTGAAACACTCGATGTTGAAATTATTAAAGATGAGTTCTCAAATTCATCAAGTTATACACCAACACCAGAGATTTTAGGTATCGATATTTCAAAGCAAGAAGTATCAGTACCAAAGAAGATTAAACGTAGAAAATTATCAAATACAATGAAAACTCCAGAACCTACATCAGGTGGTTCATTAGTGTTGAATGGAAATGTTTCAGTACCTAATGATGGTCCAAACGGTGAAGACGCAGATAATAACTTGTACTGTTTCTGTCAACGTGTATCCTTTGGAGAAATGATTGGATGTGATAATGATCAATGTAAATATGAATGGTTTCATTGGAGTTGTGTTGGTATAACAAGTCCACCAAAAGCTGATGAAATATGGTATTGTCCGGATTGTAGTTTAAAATTTAATAAGAAACAAAAGAGGAATTTCTCACTACATAATAAATAATAAATAATATATCTACTGGTTGGTTACTTGCAGTTGATGATGATGATGCGCGTAGAATAATAATGATAGAATGATTACATAATAACTTAGAAAACACGGGATCAGAAAAGTAAATAAAAATAGAAGCTTTTCAAAAGAAAATAAACAGTTTTCAGATCAGATCAAGATCGAATAATAAATTCAACTTTTCATACACTCGTTTAATAGACCATGAAATACAGTATATTGATGTTTATAGCAGTATGTCTAGCTGCTGATCCTACTACCACCGCCGCTGCTGCTGCTGCTGCTACAACTCCCGTGGCTGCTGCTGCTGCTGCCGATACTGCTACAACTGCTGCTGCTGCCGCTGCTGCTGATACTGCAACTACTAATACAGTTGCTGCTGCTGCTGCTGCTAATACTGCCACGACCAACACCGCTGCTGCTGCTGCTGCTGCCACAACTGCCAAAACTGCTGGAGCCAATACTGCTACAACTGCTGCTACTGCTGCAACTACAGGTACAACTAATACTTTAGCAGCTGCTGCTAACACTGCAACCACAGCCAATAGTGCTACGACTGGAACCAAAGCTGCCACGACTGGAACTGGAACTAATACTGCTGCAACTGATACCAACACTGCTACAACTGGAACTGCTACAACTGGAACTGCTACAACTGGAACTGCTGCAACTGCTGCTACAACTGCTGCTGTTAATCCAGCTACTTTAACCGGGGCACAATTAATACAGTATCAACAAACAGTCACTATGAATGCAGCACAAATCCTGGCTTATTTAGAAACAGCTCTGACTGCAAGTGCTGCTTCTACCGGAACCGCAGCAACTACAAGTGCTGTTGGAACTACTACAGCTGCCGTTAACCCAGCTACTTTAACTGGTGCACAATTAATACAATATCAACAAACAGTCACTATGAATGCAGCACAAATCCTGGCTTATTTAAAAACAGCTCTGGGAGCATCTAGCTCTGCTGCGACTGCTGGTACTACTGCTGCTGCTGTTGGGTCTAATACCGATACAGGAGTTGATGACACAACTAAAGGATTATCATTTGTAACCACCAGAGTTTTAAGATCCACATCTAGTGATTCTAACACTCAAGCTGCTTCTGCTTCAGGATCAGGCTCAGGCTCAGGATCAGGCTCATCAACACAATCTGGATCAAACAGTGACAAAGTTGTGATCAGTTCGGTATTACTTTTCATTTCTAGTTTATTTGGGATTTTATAGACAATATACAAAAAAAAAAAATATTCTTACTTCAATATCATGTTTCAACTAAGACGATCTATACGGTTTAATAAATGGATAAGGTTATACTCCACCAATTCTTATGCATATATAAATGAATACAAACCCTTATTCAATCAAATACAATCCAATCTTAGTATAACTTCCTCAAATGATGATATTTTATCTGCACTTAAATCAATTAAAAATTTAGAGACAAATTATACAATACAAGATCAAATTGATAAAGATTCAAATTTTATAAAACAAGGAAATCAAATAATTGATGAGATTTTTTCAAAAGTTGATTTACAAAAGCTTAGTTCAGATTTTATTAAACAAATTTTTTTAATTAAATTACCAACATTATTAAATTTAAAAATCATTGAAAAATATTATCAACAACATAATGATGGGATTATCCCAAAAGAAACAGCATTAATTGCATTACGTAGTGCTATATATGATGCTGATTTTGAAAATGCAATCAAATTAACTGATGCAACTGTTGGTCATACAAATTATATTAATGAAAAATCAAAAATTTTACGTAAAGGAATGATTAAATTAATAGTCAGTGGTTCATTAATTACATTATTTAATAAATTTGGTTGTTCAATTCTTGTTGATTCAGGTATAATATCACAAACTTGGCAACATTTAAATTCATTAAATTCAATCATACTTACATATTTATTAAATTCAGGATTTTTCATTACAATTGTTAAATTTGGTAGACAAGTGATTACATCTGGTGGAGATATTTTGACATGGCAAAAGGGGACATTTTATAATCATTGGTTTAAACATGGTGATGAAATGTTATTTGCTAAAAAGATAATTGAAGCTGATAAAGAATTAAATTTTGGTGAATCAAATCCAAAGATTATAAAAGAATTATGTAGACAACAACCAAATACAAGAGAAAATTATAATGGGTTGACACCAGGGTATGATCGAAATGGTAACAAGATTAGATTATTAACATTAAAAGATGATTTAACAAAATTGAAATTTCAAGCTTATTGGATGTCTGGTGGTGATGGGTTTGAATGGACAGAGCCAGATCAAGATCCAGCAGAATTAGAATGGAGACAACATTTGAAATTATATGAGAAAGGAGCAATACCTAGTTTTACTGATAAATTAATAGAAAACAAAGTGTAAATAGAATGCATGTATTAATCTTATTAAATGTTTTGATCTTCATTTTCATCTGATGTACACCTTGGAATTAATCTTATATCATAATCAGTTTCCAATTTAAGTTCATCCCAAGGGTCAAAATAAACCCACACTAACTCCAAATCATCATCAGTATCAATTTTATTATTACCCAATTGAATATTTGGCTTTGTATAATCTGGATTAGTTAAATTTGATTTACCTTCTAAAATTTCATCCAAACGATTTGCTTTATTCAATTCATTTACATTTGCCAATTCATTGATTAATAAATTCTCCAACCTATTTGAATTTGTCTCTATTAGTTTATTATATATTTCATTATATTTCCCCTTTGAATTTAATTTCAGTAATAATTGATTACTCTTTTCTTTTGGTGCTTTATGAAATTCAGATCTTTCAACATTTTTAATCCATATATTCACTTTATCCAACCATGTATTAAAACTCATTGGTTGATAAAATTTATAACCTCCAAACCAAGTTGATGGATGATTACCATTTTTAAATGCAATTTTCCTATAATATTTCGCTTCTTCGTACCATGGATCATAAGGTAAAGATAATCTAGTTAGTTCCAATCCACATCCAAATATTAATGTACTCCCAATTAAACTACTAATGATCCCTTTTGATAATGATTTTCTACCAATACCTGGAATCTTTTTAAGATTCATTCTTGCATGTCGGAATAATCCAAGACCCAATGCAAACTGTAGACCAATCATTGAGTATAATGCAGGTAGGTTATCTGATGCAGGTGTTAATGGACCCCAAATTAATCCTATACTTGGATTACGTGGAATTAAACTTGTTGGATTCGGTATTATTATCGTGGTTGATCCTGAAGATGATCCACCAATTGGTTTTGGTTTATCTTGATTCTTATCATTTGAATTGTTATTCTTATTTGAGTCATTATCATTTGGAGGTGGTATATAAACACCCATAGCTTTAATAAATTAAATGATTTAAATGGCAAACAGATATAAAGAGAGGGAAAAAAAAAAATTTCTAGAATAATGTGATAATGATAATAATATATTTTGAAAAACTAATTAAATAGAATGATGAATGATGGGTGATGGAGTGATTATAAAGTTTAAGCAGTTTCTTCACCGTATAAATCTTCTTTTAAATCAATACCCAATTCTTTTCTAACATCTTTTAATTCATCCAAATAAGCTTGATATTGTTCTTTGGTTTCAACTTTATGTTTTAAAGCTTCAAATGTTCTAACTGCAGTAGGATAATCATTGACTCTTCTACATGCTTGTAAAGCTTTTTCAATGACAACTGGTGCTGGAACTAAATCATATGAGAAACAATTGTTTAAAATTCTTTGTACTTCAAATAAATCATAAGCAGTTTCAAATTCTTTTTCATATCTATAATAAAATGTTAGTATAATGTCAAACTTAAAGACAGATAATTAATTAGTTGGTAGAACATACCTTGCTGTGAATTCTTCAAAAGTTTCTTCATGATGATCAGATAATAATCTTGCTTGAGATGAAAATGATGATTTCAAAACAATTGAACCAGTGAATTTGTTAGCAATTCTTGGTGTTTGAATGAAATTTCTTGATCTTAAAGCTGAACGAATAGTTTGTGAAATCATTGTATTATGTAATAAATAATGTAGTAGTATTGGTGGTAAAAAGACAAACTAAACTATAAATGAATAATTGTAATTAAATAAACTGTCTTGATAAAGTAGTGGTGGTTAATCTAAACTGTTATTAAAAGGTTATAGATTGTTAATTGTTGATAGGATGATGTGAATGTGGTAAGATTGTTTAAAATGAGAGTGAAAAAAAAAAAAAATGTAGTTGGGTTGGGACACACCACCACGAAGAGAGATAATTGGTATCAGCCAAACAAATTTATGGTATTGGTGGTATTAGCAGCGCAGGTGTTAAATTATGCAGTTTGGAATCAATTAAACTGTAAAAAAAAATTATCAACTAACAAAAATTGATTGGTTTAAATTTCTCCAATTTATATGCAGGTCTGATTACTCTTTATTTACAAAACATATATCATACGATTTATACATATATAAATATATATTCAATTATAATATTAACCAAGTTATAATCAAGTTTTAATTGAGTACTAATGAAAGCAATGGTATAATCAATTGTTTTCTGATTATTCTTCCTGTTTTTTTGTAAATCTACGTGATAAATTTGAATAATTTGGTTTTATGTAGTTACTGTTGTTGTACTTCTTATTGTAAGTATTTTGTGTCTCATTATTATCATTATTATCATCTATAGTTATATTAGTGTTTATATTTGATTTGGGTTTTATTAATTCTGGTTTGGTTTTTCTTTTAGATTTTGATTTGTTTGGTTGTAATGGTATTAGTTTAGTGTCTTGTTGTATACTTTTCATTTCTTTAGTTGGGGTATGATTCTTAAGTCCGTGTAATTGGTTTCCTTTTGGTATGTTAGATTTATTATTATTATTGTTGTTGTTGTCTTTGTTACTCTTGTCTTTTTTTGCAGCTAATTTCGCTTTGGGTAGCACCGGTTGGAATTGCAGCAGTTTTTTATTCTTTGATTGTATCTCATTTTTATCATAATTTTGACTAGGTATAAATATCGGATTATTTACTTGATCTAAATATCTATTCTTTGATTTTATTTGTATCGGTTCTTGTTTTTGATCTTCACCTTCATCATCACTAATAAATGATTTATAAAATTGTTCATCACTTTCATTCAATATTAGCTCTTGATAGAATTTCTCTTCATCTTCAAATTTAAAATTATCATTTGTAAAATTTGAATTGAAAGAATTTAAGTTTGTAGTAGAATTCAAAGATTGGTTAATTAATAAATTTTGCAATTGGTGATTTATATCATCAATTTTTAGTTGACCATGATTAAAAGTGTTTGAGTTATTAACTTCATGTATATTATAATCTAACATATGATGTAAATTGTTAAGATTTTGTTTTGTAGTATTGAATAATTTATCATCTATTGAATTTTGATAAATATCTATGGGACTTTCAAAAGGAATTCTGGGATATATATTATTATTAAACTCTTGGTTCTCAGAGTTTAACAGCATTGTATACTATAATCTAAACCTTATTGTACTACAAATTGGTTCTACTTATTCAATGGTATTAAATTATCAGAAAGGGGTGGTGACGTACCTGGTTTTATTGTTTTACTTCGAGGTCGTGTACTATTAACAAATAATCTTACGTAATTGCTTACATTTTACAATTTCGAGAAGTTTTTAAAAATGATCTTTAGCGCTTTTCCTTAATTCCATCAAATAATAGTATCTAATATAATAGATTAAATCTAGAATAAATATAGTAAATTGTATGTAAAATAATAAGTAAAGTAAAGTATATTCTAATTCTTTTCTATAAACAATTCTCGACAACCAACAATAGTAGTGTACCAAACACAATAAATATCGGAGATAATTCGGAGCTAAATTAGTAAATGTCGTGGAAGATCAAAAATAAAAATAAAAATATAAAAATTTCTTTGTCAGCAATTACAAATAAAATCAAAACACACAGTACATATATTTATAACGGGGTTGTTTGTTTATACTTTTATATCTATTGATTTACCATTATAATTATTCATATATAAAACTCTGAAATTCAACAGTATTAAATATTAAAGATGAATTCATTTGGATGGCCAAGTACAACTAATCCTTCAAAAGTGGTTGGAGATGATCATAATCAACAACAAGGATCAAATACACCTGATTTTTCAAGAATAGATCCACAAGCTGCAGCTGTAAATGCAGTTAATAGTGCCAATTTACATCAACAACAATTACAACAACAACATCAACAAAATGCCTTGTCTACAGCACAACAATTACAACAAGCTCAAAATTCTGGTCATGATTCTGGTGATTCTGGTGATGAACTGAGTGATAAATCAAGAAAATATAATCATAGACCAATATCAACAACTAAACGTGCACAACAAAATAGATCAGCTCAAAGAGCATTTAGGCAAAGAAAAGAAAAATATATTCAAGATTTAGAAATTAAAGCAAGAGAATGTGATGATTTAAGACAACAATTGGATGAATTAAGAATTGAAAATACTCAATTAAGAGATTATACTTTAGCTTTACAAAGTAAATTAATTTCAGTTGGTAGTAATGCAAATACAAATTCAATTCCAGCACCACCAGCTTCATTTAATAAAAATTATGACAAATGATGAATAAAATTATGTTTATCTTTCAATGTTATTAAACCTTTTTCTTTTGTGTATTAATACAAACTTAATTCTTTCTAAACTTTAGTTGTTGATTCATTCATATTATTATATTCATTCAATCTCTAGATTTATTTTTTTTTTTTTGTTTGATAAAATTTTTCAAACTTCAAACTCATGATTAGATCGGTACAAAAAGTTAAACAATTAAGTTGTCGTCGTGGGTTGAAAACTGGTGTATGGTCTGATATTAGTAAAAGATCATCTAGTTTGAATGTTTCAGATCCAAATATTCAAAATAGTTTATTTACAAAATTAACTGCTGAAAATGGTCCAGCATCAATTAAAGATTATGAAGCAAGATTAAGATATCATTCACCTATAGGTATAGAAGATGCATTTGAAGAAGGTTATAAGATATTACTTGAAGATGCTGAACAAAAATATCAAGAAATTGAAGAAGATTCTTCATCAAATTCAAAAGTTGAAAAACTTCAGATTGAAGCTGAACAATTTAATCCACAAGTTTTATATAATGCTGAATTTAATGATGATTTAGATAAAACACAACCAATATATCGAGAATTGATGAAACAAAAATGGCATGATAAGGAATTAATGATTTTAATGCAAAGATTAGAACAAATGCATGTTATTCCAGATACATTACCAACATTAAATCCTACAGCAAGAGTTAAAATACAATTTAAACATAATGTTGATCCAAGATTTGTTGGATGGATTGAACCAGGTATGAAATTACCTGCATTTGCAGTTTCTAAACCACCAACAATTCAAATTGATGATTTTGAAAATAAAAATAATGATCAATTATATACTGTATTATTGGTAAATCCAGATGTTCCAGATATACATGCAAATACATATCAAACCAATTTACATTATGGATTAATTAATATAAAATTAAATAATGTTCAAGATACAATAAATCCAAGTTGGTTATTAGATAATGAACAACATATAATTCAAGATTATATTCCATTAACACCAGAGAAAAATTTACCATATCAAAGAGCTTGTTTATGGGTTTTTAAACAAAATGATGAAATTAATGTACAACAATTAAAATCAAAATCATTTGATATTAGAAAATTCACATCATCGTATAATTTAACCCCAATTGGTGCACATTTATGGAGACAAGAATTTGATAGAAGTGTTCCTGGAATTAGACAAATTTATGGTTTACCAAAAGGAAATGTTTATTTAAAATTTAGAGATGATGAACCAATCAATAAACAATATTTAAGACTTGATATACCATATAGATTTACAAATGAATCATCTCAACAAGCAGCTGAAATTGAAGCTATTGCTGAAAATGAACATAACAAAGTCATAAATAGTAATGAAAGTAATTAAATGTATATACCATGTAAATAAAAATAAAAAAATTAATTTCAATCAACACCGTTTTTTTTAAGGAAAGTATAATCTAGACAGGCTATGATTATGTATTTAATTTAATCAAGGCGGACAAGGCTATTTTTAGTTATGGTATCATTTCCTATATTGATAATTGGTGGCAAACCAAAATGTAGTTTAATAATTAAAAATTTTTATCAATCTTTGTTATGCATCAAAACAAAGTGTAAGGAAAGTGAATTTAAATAAGATATAAATAAAGTTTTAAATTCCAATTAAACTTGAAATTATTTTCCCATCCCTTGTTATTAAAAATGCAATTGGTTTCAATCGTTTTAACTATATTTAGTTGTACATTAATTTTGGGTGCAAAACCAAGTTCAAGTAATGCTCATAAACAAATTGATCATCAACAAGCTGCAACGGATCATGATCATCACAATCTAACTAATTCAACAAATGTAACTACAACTACAACTCATGTTGGAAGTGGATTTGATTTACAAGCTAATCTTGTAGGTGCTATATTTGCAATTGGTGCTGGTTCATTTTTGTTGTAGCGTTGAGGAATATGTCATATATCGAGTATATATTTTATATTTACTACTTTAAATTATATAAACTTTTGAAAATGTTTTACTGTAGAATATTGAAACTAAACTCTCATGATAACAACAAATTGGGTCAATTTTCACTAATTTTCACAAAAAATAATTTAAATTATCTACAAGATAAATTAAACACTCACACAGTCAGTATTGACATGTTAACAAACATCAAGTTCAATTTAATCTTTATTCTTTGTTGCTAAATATAACTCAAAACTTTATTTTGCAGCTATTTTATGGGTCATATAAGTTACATACAGGATCAACGTTTTATTTTTTTATTTCTCCAACATTCAAACTTTAAATTACTTATCACCATGTCAAGTAGTAGCTCCCCTGAACCAACACAGCAAAGTACAGAATTTAGTGATCCAATACAAAATATATCTAAACAAGGTAGAAAAAAGGCAAAAGCATCCACTTTAAGTGAAGAACAGAAAAAAGTATGTAATCTTTACACCTGAACCCCACCATCAATTAATTTTACTTACTAACATGTCATAGGCACATCATATAGCTTCAGAACAAAAACGTAGAGAAAATATTCGAGCTGAATTTGATAAAATTGTATCCTTAACTCCAAATTTAACAAAACTGGAAAATAGATCAGAATTAAATATTTTAACTAAAAGTGCTGATTATATTGATCAATTAAAAGATGAAAATAAAAAATTGATTGAACTATGTAAATTGAAAGGTATAAATGTTCCACCTGAATTGATATATAATGGTCCACAAAATGATGGTAGTGATATTGCAAAATAGATGTTTTATGATTCAATTCTAACTATTAAACAATAATCATATTCAGTTCCATGTTCATTATAAACAGATTCAACAGGCATATAATCTGATGCTATATCAATGTAATTTTTAGGATTACATATTAATTGTATATAATTATTAATTTCAAAATTTTGTATAATTTTAGAATCTGAAGTGAATAAATGAATAAATATGAAATTGGTATTAATTGAACAAATTGATTTATAATCAAATTGGGTGAACTCATTTTGAAAATCATTTTCTTTTGATTCTTCATCTTCGTACATGTCAATAATCTCTTGATAACCAAATCCACCCCATTCAACTTTGGCATTTCTAGGTAGACCCGAAACTTTCACTATTGTCAAAGATTTAGTTGATGTTGAATCTATTGTTTGGATATATTCATTCCAAACCAGTTTAACTGTATTTAAATCATTTAAATTGGTAATAAAACAAATAACCAGACAAAATTTATTAGTACCCACTAAATCTCTAACTCTGACTAAATGTTGTAATGAAAGCACAGTGTTATATAAAGGATCTTTAAATGAAAGTTCCATAGTTGATGGGATCAATGGAATTTGTCCAGATAAACTAGCCAATTTGTACCCTTGTTGTACATCCAATATACTTTGAGAATATGGTCCTATATTCTGTGGTGCCCAATATGATCTTGACCTTATATGAATCCCCTTCTTTTGTAAATTATTTTTCAATACTATACATGATAATTGTATAGATGTATGAATATTAGTTTCAACACATATTCTCGATGGTGGTAAATAAATATTTGAAAATTGAGTTGCATATATTTTATTGATTTTGGTAAAGTTTGACATATCTTGAAGATACAATGATACATATTGAATATCATTGTTAGTGAGTTTATATTGAGTTAAAAGTTTGTTCAAATTGTTAAATATGTCTATAGCTTGTTCTTCTATTGATTGTTTATCTGATGTAAGATTGGATATGTATAAATTAGTACTTGATGATTGTATATAAACTTTCGGTTGGATTGTAACGTTGCTTAAAGTATCATCAGGTATAGAAATAGACTGTATTTCAGTATGTAACAAATCTTCAAATGGTTCTTCCAACAATGGCGGTGGATCAATCTTGATAAATTCTTCTTCTTCTTTATCTACCACCTCTACTTTCAAAGTCAAATAACAAACATCATCATTAGAATGATCAATAATCTCTTGATTTATAATATTCAATTTCTTGTCTTTAAAAAACTTACAATCCAATACTAAAGTTTCAAATTCTCCACCTTCTCCACAAACATGTACACCATACATTTGATTCAATTTTAACAAAGTAGGATACAATTGTTGGATACTTTTACCCAAATGTGATTGATTTAAACCAATCGATGCAACTTTAATAATTCTTGCATCCAAATTTGATAAACACATTTCATTCATTAATTCAATTTGATCTCTTTGCCATAGATAAGTCAATGAAGTTAATCCTAATCGATCACAAACATTTTCAACTCTTGTTCGTTGATAATGTGACAATATAGCACCACAACTTACACCTTCAATTTCTGGATGTTTTAATTTAATATTTGATAATAATTTATATAAATCTTCAATTTCATCATTCTCAGTAACTACATACTCTAAATTTTGATTCAATGATGTAGATTCTTGAATTTGTTGTCTATATAATGGAACATTTAAACATTGACTATAATAATTGATTATATCATGACCAACGGTTTGAAACATAAATGAATCAATCTCTTGTTTATTAGACTCTTGTGGATACAAGTTCCCAATAGCAACTAACTCATGACCTAATGATAAACAATTATATATATTAAAGAATGAATCTTTACCTCCAGATACTAATGCTATAAATTTCATTAACTTTACAAGATTAATTCATATTGCAGGTTACAAAACTAATCTGCATTTTTCAATCCGGTATATAAAAAATCTTAATTTTTTTTTTTTCTCTGTAAGGTTTTAAAAAAATTTTTCAGTTTAATTTATTTCATCTTTCCTTTCCTTCTTTCTTTAACACATTTGATATATCACCATGCCACGTATGTTATACAACTACTAATCTATAACTTATAGATAGAACGATTACCAGAACTTGTTTATAATGAGTGCTTCCTGGTCGTTGAGGTTCGGGTCCTCCTTTCTTTGATTAGAATGCTTTAAAACTTTCCAAATATTTTTAATGTAACTGAAATCCCGACACTTCAGTTACAAAATATGACTATGTTATATTGAATACAATGAATGTACACAAGCAAACTATTGTTCGTGTGATTTCTTTCATGACTATTTAAATGTATCATTTTAATGGAAGTTTTAGCGTATTATAATCTTTTTGAAAGCGTGATTCGTCCTCTAATCTAAATCTTGAACTAGTTTCTAACAATATTATTAGGTGCTCCAAGAACTTATTCAAAAACTTATACTGTCCCAAAAAGACCTTATGAATCAGCTCGTTTAGATGCTGAATTAAAATTAGCTGGTGAATACGGTTTAAAAAACAAAAGAGAAATTTACAGAATTGGTTTCCAATTATCTAAAATTAGAAGAGCTGCTCGTGATTTATTAACCAGAGATGAAAAAGATCCAAAAAGATTATTCGAAGGTAATGCTTTAATTAGAAGATTAGTTAGAGTTGGTGTTTTATCAGAAGATAAAATGAAATTGGATTATGTCTTGGCTTTAAGACCAGAAGATTTCTTGGAAAGAAGATTACAAACTCAAGTTTTCAAATTAGGTTTAGCTAGATCAATCCATCATGCCAGAGTTTTAATCTCACAAAGACACATTGCTGTTGGTAAACAAATTGTCAATGTTCCATCATTCACTGTCAGATTAGATTCACAAAAACACATTGATTTCGCTCACAACTCACCATACGGTGGTGGTAGAGCTGGTAGAGTTAAAAGAAGAAACCAAAACAAAAACGCTGGTGGTGAAGAAGGTGCTGAAGACGAAGAATAAATGCATTAGTGTATAATATAACTTTGTAATTAATAAATGAATCCAATCAATTCAATTAATAGACTGTAATACTATTGTAGGTTGTTTTTGATAATGGTTGCAAAAAATAGTTCTCGTGACTTAGGGCTACAACATTTTGAAATTTTTCAGATTACATAATAAAACACCTTAACTATGTGCGCACTTTTTGTAAAAATTACACGCACCATACTATTATTGTGTTCTAAAATGTATGTGCAATAGTGAGTGTACTCTCACACACTAACAAAATTTATCAAATTTTTTTCAATTCTATTTTTATAAACTTTTAACAAAAGGATAATATTATACAATGGGTAAATCGTATGTGAAATTAGATAGAAACAAGACATCAAACTGAGAACTATATGGATATCATGAAGAAACCAGAGGTTCATGTTTCATTAATTCAAGAATCAAGTTACTAACTTAATGTTTTAGTCGTGGTTATAGATCTGGTACTCGTTACGCTTTCCAACGTGACTTCAAAAAACATGGTGCTATTCCATTATCAACTTACTTGAAAGTCTACAAAGTTGGTGATATTGTTGATATCAAAGCCAATGGTTCAATCCAAAAAGGTATGCCACATAAATACTACCATGGTAAAACTGGTATTGTTTACAATGTCACCAAATCATCAGTTGGTGTCATCATCAACAAAGTTGTTGGTAACAGATACATTGAAAAAAGAGTAAATTTGAGAGTTGAACATGTAAAACATTCAGCTTGTCGTCAAGAATTTTTAAACAGAGTTAAATCAAATGCTCAAAAAAAGAGAGAAGCTAAAGAAAAAGGTGAACAAGTTAATTTGAAAAGAGAAGCTGCTAAACCAAGAAATGCTTACGTTGTTTCAACCGAAGGTAACATTCCACAAACTTTAGCTCCAGTTCCATACGAAACTTTCATTTAAACAAGGTCAGTCCCACAGGTTGTTTATATTTTTGTATTTATAAAGTATAAATTTTTAATGCACATATAAAGAAGAAGAACATTCAATATCTCTTGTAAAAGCTATTAATTTTTTTTTTTTATCTGTTCTCCAATTATCAAATTGTCTTTATGTCAAAGGAAGAATCAAAGAATTCATCTTCAAATGTATTTGAGAATGCACTACAAACGTGGATAGAGATAGATTTACCTTCACTACAATCAAAATTAGATGAACAAGGTATCAATATTAAAGAAGAACAAAAATCATCATTATTAAGTCGAAAGAATTTAGCTACAAAGACTAAAGAGTTTAAAAAATTACAAGATGAAGAGAAATTAAATCAATTCAATAAATTATTAAAACTATATCAAAATGAAATTGATAATCTTACTAATAAGAATAAAAATGTTGAGAATCATTTCTTTGGAGTTTATAGATTAATTGGTGAAGCACCTGATCCAAAACCATTATTAGAAATGTCATTAGATTCTGTAATTGAACTGAAAAATGTTAGTAATCTTAAACAAGAAATTTCAAATTTAAATGAAGAATTGATTAAAAAAGCTGATTATGAACAATTAAAACAAAGATTATTACAAAATGAACAAAAATCTGCTCAATTATTAAGTAGTAAATTAAATGCAAAAGATGAAGAAGTTAAATCATTGATTGATGAAAAGGAAAAGAATTGGATTGAAAAGGAGAAACAATTACAATTTCAAATTGATAATTTTAAAAAGCAAATTGAAGAATTAAGAACTTCAAAAGAAGTGACAGAATTACAATTGAATAATCAAAATAAGGGTCAAGCAAATGAAGGAGATTTAAGTTTAATTGCAGAATTAAATATAATAACAAGAGATTCTGAATTTAGTAAGAAAAGAATCCTTGAATTAGAAAAGAGAAATGAAGAATTAAGGAAAATTGTGTCAAAATCAAATAATGATGGTGAAATTGAAATAATTAAAAATGAATGCTTTAATAAAGTAAGTGAGATTGAAGGTGAAAATTCAATATTAATTGCAAATTTAAATCAAATTAGAAGTCAATTTCAACATGCAACAAATGAGCATTCAATCAAATCTGAATCTTTAAATAGAGAAATTCAATCTATGCAACAAGAAATTTCCAATTTAAAGAAAAAATTAGATGTTTCATCAGATTATGAAGAAATTAAAAATGAATTACATTTATTAAGACAAATTGAATTTGGTGAAGAAAGTGATGATAAAGCTATTGATTCAATAATTTTGTCAAAAAATAAATCTTTGAATCAAGAGTTGGCAAATTATAGAGCTCAACATAATGATTTAAATGATAAAGTAATTGAATTAAATAATCAATTAGAAATTCAATATCAAGAATTGACAAGTTTAAAAGATAAAAATATTAAATTGGAGAATGATTTAGCTGATTTACAAGATGTTTCAGAAAACAATAAATTTAATGATAATGCAAGTTTAATATCTGGTTTTAGTCGAATGACAAGACCGACAAGAAATGGTAGTTTAACAACTTTGGAAAATAAAGATGAAAATTCAACAAATTCAATATTACCAATAATAACAAAGCAAAGAGATAGATTTAGAGAGAAAAATAATGAATTGGAAGATGAATTAAAGAAACAATATAATGTAATTAATGATTACAAGAGGCAAATAAATAAATTAAAAACTGATAATGAAGAATTATATGAACGTTCAAGATATTTAGCATCTTATCAAACACCAGGTACAAGATCATTAACAACAAATACAGCAACAGGTAGACGATTATTAAATCCTAAACCAAATACAACAGATTTAGAAAATCCATATCAAAAGAGTTATGAATCAAAACTAAATCCAATTGAACAATTTAGAATTAAAGAACAAGAAAGAATATCATCAAGATTATCACCATTTGAAAGAATTTTTATATCTGTAACAAGAGCAGTTTTAGCAACACGTACAACAAGATTATTATTTTTCAGTTATTGTCTTTGTCTTCATCTAATAATAATGTATATAACTATTCATTCCTAAAAATATATATTAATGATCAAATCTGAAATCTAACCTTTTATTACCTTCATCGGTTGTATTTGATCTATAATCAATCTTTTCATCTTCAGTCATTGAATTCCATTTTGAATCTCTTGATTTATTTTTATAAACATAATAACCTTTAACCAATAATAAATAAGGTATTACAATTATTGTCAATATGAATAATTGCATATTACCACGTTTATATAATGGAGCATCATCTGCTCTATAAATATTTTGACCAATTATTGCACCAATTTGTCCAAACATATTATATAAAGCAGATGAAATTGATCTTGTTCTTACTGAATTTGAATTTCTTGATACCCAAGAAACACAAATTGCATGAATATAAGGTTGACCCAAATATAAAGTATTTAAAACCCAAGTAGCCCATACGTTATGACCCGAACCAGGCCACCATCTAATCAATGCAATTAATGGAACTGAATATAATGGTGCAATTAATGAAACAAAACAACGTTCATTAACAAATTCAGAAAACCATGTAATAATTAATAAAAATATAATATGTATAACTGCTTGTGGTATAGTTAATAAATTTGTATTAAAAGTTGAAAAGCCTAAATGTTTATTCATTAATCCAAAATATGGTGTAAATGTATTTAAACCAATGAATGCAATCATACCAATTATATAAATTGGCCATAAATCATAATCACAAAGACATTTCCATAACATTTTGAATGAAATGGCTTGACGATTATGCATTGATCCCTTTGATGGATCATCACGAAGAATTCTATTTACAAGAATCTTTTCTTCACGATCGGTGAACCAACCTTTAGGGTGCATCCAATTTTTAGTTTGTAAAGCTGATGGAACCATTGCATAAAATGACCATATTCCAATTAATAATGTAAAAATCCCTTCTAATAAAAATAACCATTGCCAACCTGCCCAACCCATTATTCCTCTCATTCGTAATATACCAAATGCCAATAATGCAGTAAAAATTTGTACAAGACTTAAACTAGTCCAAAACCATGATAATCTAACTGATAATTCCTTTGATGTAAAGAAGTAAGTTAACCATAATACTAAATCAGCAATGAATCCACCTTCTAATGTTCCAATTAATGCTCTTGTAATGTAAAAACCAGCTTTACCTTTCAAAGCACATTGAGAAATTGCAACTATACTCCAAGCACATATTTGAATTGGGATGAAAATATCAGGTCCTAAAGCTTTTGAAATTAATTGTGATGGTACTTCAGCTAATAAAAAACAAATGTAAAAAATTGTATTACCTACATTATAATCATTTGTAGTTAAACCTAAATCATTTAACATATTATCAGTCACTGCTTGTGCTAAATTACCTCGATCTACTTGTAAAGCAACAAACATTAAACAAGCAACTAAAGCAACTCTAAAATTTAATTTAAATACAAGTTTTGATTCTTCTTGTTCTGTCCATGTAAAATTGGCATCAAATGCTGGAAGACATTCATATTTAGCATCAGTATATAATTTCCGATAATATTCTTCAACTTTAGGATCTAAAAATGGATTCTTTAACAATTCATTGGTTTCTGAATTTGATAATGTATCTGAATCTACTTCAGTAACAATTGTAATTTTCTTATCATCTTTAGTATCCAAACTCATCTTGAATACTTGATTAGTTATCACATTTTTAGTCCTATATATATCATGAAAACTTATTAAACTATATGGTGTATAATTTGTAATCTTTTGTTAATCCAAGATAATTTGACTGTGGATTGCAGATGTGGCTGCAAAAAAAATATTTGCCAATAGTTAAGAACTAATTTACGAAAACGATCTTCGATTGTTACACCGTTGCATTTTTAATTTAGACTTTTAATATATAATTAAGTTCATCTTGTGGACTTGATTATTATAATTACGACTGGGTATTTCGTAAAGTAATAAACTATTAGTATTTGAGATTTAACCGCGTGCTTCATTTTTTACTATTAACCAATTCAATACTTGATTAAAAATCAATCTATAATTTAAACAATGTTCAAAGAGTTTAGTATTACTTTAGTCTGTGGCTAATGTTTGCTGCTTAGCTCAAGGCACGTTTAAAATCAAATTTTGTATTTGGAATCAAATTCTTGGCCTTGCCAATTTTTATTTTGAAATTGGCAATCTGAATGTTTTGTTGTTTAATACTTTTGATAAAATTCTTGTGGATACCAATCAAAACTTGTTTAAATTGAACTAGAATTTCACGCACGGCTGAAAGTATTTTTGCAATCAAAAGATTTTGTGTTTTTCCTATCTCCGAACAGAGAGAGCTTTGCGCTATATTTTCTCAAGGTATTGATCCTACAGATATTTGAAGTACTACAATTAAATTCGAGATAATTTTAAAACTATCATTAAAAAGTGTTGATTACCAAAAATGGCAATTCTAGCCGGAATTTGATGAAAAAGTACTAAAAAGTGTAATTTGGCAACATCCTGAAATTAGATCATTTTTATCACGAGTAACTTTTTCAAAACTTGATTGTGGAAAAATTTCAAATTATAGGTTTGCCACTGGTGACTTAATTTTTTCAAAAAACTAGTAAATATCTCCAAAATTTTGGCTGCAAAAAATCATTTGAATTTAACTTTAAGACTGTAATTAAGTAATCTATTGTTGACAAATACAGTTGAAATGATAGCATTTATCATAAACGAGACAGGTTCTTACATTTCTTCGAATAACAAGACTTGTTTAACTAATTAATTGATTAATTATAGTATCAAAATAGTAAATAGTAGAAAGTTGTAGTACAAAATCAATAAAAATATAATTTCTAATATAATCAGAAATCCTGCATATAACCAACTTTGATTTTATGGGGCAAGGTTAAAAAAAAAGAAGGGTGACACATAACCTTTTTTAGTGTAACATTAAACACATATTACATTATATAATTGTTGCTGTTAATTGTTAAGCGTAAGTTTCAATCATTCAAATATTTATATAAATATATAAGAGATCAAAATTTTCCATTTATTTTTTATGAAATCATTTTTATTTAAAGTTTTAATTTTAATAACAATTTATTATACTTTCAAGTGGATTATATCATCATCATCATCTAAAACTACTGTATCAATAATGTCTAATTCAAACTCAGATCAACAACATCCTCAACATAAAGATTTAAAGGATTTAACTCCTGATGAATTATTAGTTGATATGAATGGTAAAAAAATTCCATTTTCAAAAATTAATAAACCTCATGCTGTTGTAATTGATCCATCAAAGCATAAACCAAAAGTCGATTCAACTAATTTCCCACCAGTTGAACAAGAAGATAAAAATAAAGAGAATTTAAAAGAATTTAATCAACATATTTTAAGTCCTGAATCAAATAAACCTAAATTTGATGCAAAAGATTTCCCACCAGTTGAACAAGTAGAAGATACAAAAGAAAGAGCTAAAGAATTGAATCAATAAATAATTGTTTGAAGTTTAAAATTTGGAATCAAATCAATGGCGAGTGGGGGGTTGGAATTGGAATTGGAATTGGAATTGAAATTTGGACGGGAGAAAAGGGGGGAAAGAAGGGGAGTTAACGCATTAAAACAAAAAATATATTATGGCTATAAATAAAATTAAAAATATACGAACCGATCGGATGGGAGAGAAGAAAAAAATATGTAAATTATTCTTTAATTTCTGGTTTCTACATTATACAAGAGAATCAAGAATGATTTTACCAAAAAGATTGTTTAGATGGTTTATATATTGTATATTCTTATTAATACTATCTACATTTTTATTATTAATTGCAAATAAACATCAATATATTCAATTAGATAATTATATACCTTATGATTTATTTAAATCAACAGCTCCAACTTATTTTCAACCACCTTCAGATCTGTTTATATTAGATATATCATTCAATACTTGTTATAAACTTAACTCAAAGAATCCTAAATGTGGACAACCTTTAGATAATGAAGGATTAAATGGTGATTTAACTAATAATGATGGTGGTTGGATTAAATTAAATAAAGATATAATTTTAAATAAATCATGGATTAAAAAGCAATTTTTATCAATTAAAAAGATTAAACATACATCATTTGAACAATTGATTAAATCATCTGAAATTAAAGATAAAGTAATTGTTGATATTGCAGTTGGTGATGTTAAAAATGATATTAAAATAAAGGGTAATGAAAAATTAAAATTACCAAGTTATATAATAAAGACTTTCCATAAACTGCAAATTTATAATGATGAAACACATGCTAATTTGGTAGAACAAAACACTGATAATAATAAAATTGATATAACAACAGATGATTCTAAAAAGGCAAGTTATAAAATTAGTCAAATGGAAAATCAAAATAATGATAAACGTGATGTTGTAGATGATAGAGAAGCTTTGAATAGACTTTATTATGTGCCTGATATTAAAGATGTTGAACTGAGTGGATGGGTTGAAAAAACTAGTGGTATTTGGGTTAAATATAGTGATCATAATGATAAGAATTCAATAACTGCTATTGACTTATTATTTGGTCATGAAGCAATTGATCCAAGACCAAATTGGAATTTGATTAAAATACCAATTAAAGGATTATCTAACCCACTGGATTTACCTGTTTATATAACATTTAGAAGAGGACCAAAAGAAGATTATAAAAAGACATTATTAAATAATAAAAATTTGAAATTAAATAAAGATTATAAATTCAAAATATTACAAGTTGCTGATTTACATTTTTCAACTGGATATGGGAAATGTCTTGATCCAAATCCACCTGTTGCTAATTGTAAAGCTGATTCTAAAACATTGGAATTTATAAACAAAGTTTTAGATGAAGAAAAACCAGATATGATTGTTTTAACTGGTGATCAAATATTTGGTGATAGTTCTCCAGATTCCGAATCATCTGCTTTTAAAGCTTTGGCTCCATTTATTGAAAGGAAAATCCCATTTGCTATAACTTTAGGTAATCATGATGCTGAAGGATCTATCAAACTGAAGAAAGAAATTATGAGTTTATACAGTGATTTACCATATTCATTAGGTGTTATTGGTCCTGATCAAATTGATGGGTTTGGTAATTATGTTGTACCTATTGAAGATTCCAAAAATTCAAATATTGGTATTAGTTTATACTTTCTTGATTCACATTCTTATTCACAAAATCCAAAAGTATATAGTGGATATGATTGGATTAAAGAAAATCAATTGATGTATATAAAAGAAGAATCAGCATCAATCCATGAACAAGTTGAAAAATTTGATAAACAACATTTATCAATGGCATTTTTTCATATTCCATTACCTGAATATAAAGATATTGGAAATAAATTGATTCTTGGTGATTATAGAGAAGGTGTAACAGCACCAAAATATAATTCAGGTACAAGAAATTTATTAGAAGAAATTGGTGTTGATGTTATTAGTGTTGGACATGATCATTGTAATGATTATTGTTTATTGGATGAACGAGAAAGTCATGGACCTGATAAACCAAATGAAGTATGGTTATGTTATGCTGGAGGTGTTGGAAATGGTGGGTACGGTGGTTATGGTGGTTATATAAGAAGAGTAAGAATATTTGAATTAGATACAGCAAATGGAGACATTCTAACATGGAAACGTAAAGAAGATGATCCAAGTAGTAAGTTAGATGAACAAATATTATTAACAAATGGTAAATCACCTGGTAAATAGAGATAATGTAAATATTATGATTTTTTTTTTTTTTCTCTCTGGTTTGGAGAATTTACGAGTTTCAAATCTGAACTTCAAATTTTACAGTCATTTGTTATTAAAATCATGAATGATGTGGACAAGACTCAGAATAAAGAGTTGAAATCATGGTTGAGTCAATTTAATTGTCAAAATTATTATCAAAAATTCATTGAAAATGGAATTACTATGGATTTAGTATCTGAACTTGATTCAGCTTCATTAAAAGAATTAGGAATTATAAAATTAGGTGATAGACTTAGATTAGAAACAGGTATATCTCAATTAAAGAAAGAAAATTTAATAAATATAGAAGAATTATATTCAAAATTAAATTTAATCAATAATTTATCATTAGGAAATAATAAATCAAATTTAGATTTAAATAATGAAATTTATAATAATTCAAATACTTCAATTAATAATGTATCTACTATACAAAAGGATTTGGCTAAAACTATTACATTTATTTTACAAGATGGATCTGTTAAAAGAGTTAATGTAACTGGATGTTTTAATGCTCAAGCTATAAAACGAAAGATTTTAAAAAAATTAGGTTTTAAACCTCATGAAACAACTCAATTTGATACATATATTCATAATGATCAATTTAATAATAATTATTTGGCAGAACCAACTATTCAGATGTTATATGATGTTGAATTGGTAACTATTTGTTATTCACCAGAACGACTTGAAAAGCATCGAATAATGTTAGTACCAAAGAATCAAACACCAACTTTACAAGCAATTGAAACGAGTAGGAAAATTATGAATAAATATTTTAAAAAGGAAAGAGAATTTAATCCAATGAGTATTAGATCAAATTTAAGAAATTTTTTTGGTCAACGACCTCCAAGTGAATTAATTTCATCAAATTTGGCTGAATATTTTCCTGAAACAAAGCAAAAGGATTTAGAACAAACAGTTCGAAATTCAGTTAGATATAGTGTTCAATTGAAAAATTTACCAAAAAATTTAAATTTTGGTAATAATGGACGTGTATCATTAATGAGTAACTCAACTGGATTGAGAACTCAACGTGCTATGTCTATGACATCTTTATTAAGTCAACAGAAAACCATTGGCGATGTTATGGTGAATAGTATCAATGCAATTGATGAAGCTGTGAATTCAAATGATACAATCTCAGCATTTAATAAAACACCTCAATTTCAACCACCAACTTTCAATGATAATAGATCAATTACAAGTAAAGCATCTACATTGAATAGAATCTCAGTCGCAACGAATGAGGATTTGTTTAATAATAGAAAATCTACAATTGAATTAATAAGTTATTCAGATGATGAAGATGATGAAGAAGATCTTTATCAAATCAACAAATATTATGATGATGAGGGTTCAGTTTTCAGTAATCAATCAAATTCAACAAAACATTCAAACGGTATACCAGAGAATTGGTTGAAAGGTGCAAGAATAGGTTCAGGAAGTTTTGGTACTGTATACCTTGGAATGAATCCATTCACAGGTGAATTAATGGCTGTTAAACAAATATCACTCAATTCAAAAGAGAATTCAAATTTTGAAGAACAACAACAAGAAATGTTATTATTGAAAGAATTAAATCATGAAAATATTGTACGATATTTTGGTTCATCAACAAATAATCAATTTTTAAATATATTTTTAGAATATGTACCTGGTGGATCAGTTCAAAGTATGTTAAACTCTTATGGTCCATTTGAAGAACCTTTAATTAGAAATTTTACTCGTCAAGTATTAATTGGATTAAATTATCTTCATAATGAAGATATCATACATCGAGATATTAAAGGTGCTAATATATTAATTGATATTAAAGGAACAGTTAAAATTGGTGATTTTGGAATATCAAAAAAGATTAGTAATTTAATTGAAGATGAAGAAAATTTTAAAAAGACAGGTAAACGTGAACAATTACAAGGTTCAGTATATTGGATGTCACCCGAAGTTATAAAGAAATCTATATATACTAAAAAGGCAGATATATGGTCATTGGGTTGTTTATTGATTGAAATGTTTACTGGTAAACATCCATTTCCAGATTTAAGTCAAATGCAAGCATTATTCAAAATTGGTAATCATATATATCCTGATATACCAGAATGGTGTACAAATGAAGCAAAAGAGTTCTTACTTAAAACGTTTGAATTAGATTTTGATAAAAGACCAGATGCTGTTGATTTATTAGCTGATCAATTTTTAAATCCATTGATCATGTCAAAGCAGTGAAATCATTTGGTTGCAAAAATCACGTGGCCAATGTTTTGAAATGACTCAATTTTGTCAGTGCACGACTGGGGATAATTATTTAAATATATATGTAATGATTCGAGATATATCATTGTTTTATGTAATTGAGACTAATATTGAAAGTTAATCATCAATTGTAAATCTTGTTTCAACCTCTTTGTTGTTGATGGTTTGGTTTGATTATTATATTCAACGTGGTTATGATTACCATATTCATCAGCGCATTTTATTTTGATTTTTTTTTTTTTTCCTTCTATGATGTAATTAATGAGTTCATTATATACAAGGTCCCATGATAGTAGTACAGAAACAACGACATATCATGCTGGTATGGAAGATGAATATATACCAAATTTGAATTTTGCTGATACTTTATATCAATGGAATAACAATTCAGGGTTAGAATTGTCACGAGCAAATACAAAATCAAGTAGTACTCCAAGAAGTAATGAAGCATCATATTTAGATTTAAATTCATTACATGCTACAGTAGCTCCTCAACCTATCAAAACAACCAATTCAAAGCCGAACCCATATTCATTGTCAAAATTACATGATTTCATGAAGAAAGATGCAAAAGAAAAATTACAAAAGGATGAATCAGATTATATAAATGTAGCTACTAATGGTATTAATAAAAGTAGTGATACATTAACTTCTACATCAAGTGAAGGAAATAAAAATAAAAGAGAATTGGAATCTTCAACTAGGGGGCTTAAGAAGCAGAAATCAGTTATTGATCCAATTACAGGTGATGTAAATTATGAAATGATTATTAATAGTTTACCGCAAAATTTCAATGATTTACCATATTCACAACGAAAGAAATTAGTAAGATCTTTTAGTGAATCGATTGATTATTCACAATTTTCATTATTTGCAAAGAATTATTTAGGTTCTTCAATTGGATCTGATCAGAAAACTCCAAAAAGTAATGGAAGTCTTGGTTATGGTTCAAATAATAATAGTTTTGTTAAAAGATCTAGAACAGGTAGTTTGAATACTGTTGCTGGTAGATTATTAGCACGTACTTCAACTTCAGATTTAAAAACATTGAATGAATACAATAAAACGAAATATAATGTTGATGAAAAAGGTGCATTTGTTTTAGGATATGAATTGGGTAAAATCATTGGGTTTGGTGCATGGGGTACAATTCGAGAATGTAAAGATAACTTGGGTAATATATGTGCAATTAAAATTGTAAAATCAACAAGAAATTTTGGTTCTCAAAGTAATAGTAGATCTAGTTCAAAAACAAATTTAGTTGATAATCATGTTCAAAAATATCCTAAAGTTTTAGAAGTATTTAAAAAAGAAATTTCAATTTGGAAAACATTACATCATGATAATATACTTCCATTGATTGATCATTTAGAAACTGAAGATGCTATATTTTGTATTATGAATAGAATCAATGGTGGAACTTTATTTGAATTAGTTTCATCATGGGGGCAATATAATATTGGAATGAATTCAACTAGTGGATGTTTAGAATTTTCAATTGAAAATCAACGTAAAAGATTATTAAAAGTAATTGATTGTTTAAATCAAATTGTAAAGGCCTTGCTATATATGCATGAAGATAAGGGGATAGTACATGGAGATCTTAAATTAGAAAATGTATTGGTTGAAAAGGAAAATGATAAGATTAAAATGATTTTATGTGATTTTGGAATGTCAAGGATTTATAGTTCAAGAATAAGTAGGAAAGCATCAGTTAAATTTGCAAATAGACAAGGTAATAATACAAGAAAGAATGAACATGATGATTTAGATGATGAAGTATTAATGATGAGAAGTAAATCATCAAATGCAGAAATTAGAAAACCTTATGTTGGTGGTGATTCAAGAAGTACAAAACATTTGAATTTAAATACTCGAGATGATTTAAATATTGGATTGAATAAAATTTTTAAACATCATGGACCTTCTTTACAATCTGTACATTTAACACCAGATACAGATTCACCAACATCATCACCAAGGACATATAGTTATTTTGAACTTCCTAGAAAACATTGGTCTAGATATTCACAACAACAATCAGATGAAGGTATTGATTCAAATTTACCTCATTCTCATATTGGTTCATTACCTTATGCATCACCTGAATTATTACAAGTATCTCCACCACCATTAGGACCACTGGCAGATGTTTGGGCTTTAGGAGTATTAGTATATGCCATGTGTGTTGGTAAATTACCATTCCAACATCAAAATGAACAAAAGCTTCGAAGTTTAATATCTAGTGGAGAATTTAATAAATTAGATTTGAAAAAAGCTTGTTTTTTAGAATGGATATGTAAAGAAGTGCCCATAAAACGAAAAGAAAACAATGATGAAGATGAAGAAGATGAAGGAGTTCAAGCTTCATCATTACTTAAATCATCATCAATGGTTGATTTCAAAAGACAAGAAGAATTGATTGAATTAAAAACACAATTTGATCAATATAAAGATAAATTAGAATTTGAATGGTTATATCAACTTGTTATTGGATGTTTAGAGATAAATATCACCAAAAGATGGGATATGGAAATGATTAATGATTATTTAGAGCTGCATGCTTGATTTTTTAACTGAATGTAATAATAATAATGAATGAGTTTTGTATTTATGTATTTAACGTTGTAATGAAATAATAATAATAATTAAATCTTGATGTAACGTAATTTTCTATTTTTAATTTTTCGCTCTTTGTTTACATTTAACATTCTATAGTTTTTTATAGACATATTTCATTCTTTTAGCTAAGATAATAATGACTCAAAAGGCAATGGCTTCTTTACCACCAGGCTATACATTCAGAAAGTTACAAGTATCAGATTATACCAACAATTATTTGGAAACTTTAAAAGTTTTAACAACAGTTGGTAATATAAATCAAAAAGAATTTGAGAAAACTTTAAATCATTGGAATTCTTTACCTGAAATATATCAACCTCATGTAATAACGAACAACGATGGTGTTGTAGTAGCGACGGGGATGTTGATCATAGAACAGAAGATCATCCATGAATGTGGGAAAGTTGGACATATTGAAGATATAAGTGTTTTAAGTTCAGAACAAGGTAAAAAATTAGGGAATTTTATGGTTTCAAGTTTAAGTCAAATTGCAAAAGATGAAAATTGTTATAAAGTAATATTAGATTGTGATGTTAAAAATGTTGGATTTTATGAAAAATGTAATTTTATCAATAGTGGGATTGAAATGGTTCAACGATTTTAAAAAGATTATATATTACATTACTTATAGACATTATAATTTATCTAGAGCCTAAATTGAATTGTTAGTATTTGAATATCATGACAATATAGAACCTTCATTTACATACCTCTATTGAAACAATTGAATTACCTCTAATTATCTGAAATTTTCGTTAGTCTATCCATCTTTAGTAGAAATTGAATTTATGATACGTACTGTTGATCCGATGCTTAGTTTCTCACCTTGTGATTTCTCTTCCAATGCATCTATTAAAGTGATATTTAAAAACATCTGTAAAAGTTAGTAATTTGTTTAATGACATTTTAATTTGGAAATTTTACATACATCAAATCCTACCAATATCCCAATGACTTTCCTTGTTCCATTCAATTGTACTGAAATCTTCTTATTCATATACTAAAGCATTATGTTAGTATTAAATTCTAAAGTTTTAAAGTTTTCATGAAACGTACTTGTTTGAGTTCAGGCTCAGATACAACCATGATTAATGTTTGATTAATTTTTTTTTGTTTGTTTGTTTCAAGTTTTAAATCAATGAGTGATTCACTGTCTCATGAATTAGATGATTTATTACCTATTTCAAGTTCACATCTTCATTCAGCATTATCACAGAATGAAGAACCTACAGGGAATATTCTAGATATTGGAGGTGCTATTAAACAAACAGACCCCAATTCATTACATTCATTAATTGAAATGAAACAACATCTACTAGAGAAACGAGACGCGTTAGCTAAAAAGAGATCAAATCAATTAAATTCATTAAATGATTTAAGATTAAATCTTCGATATTTAAAAGAAAATCAAGATGAATTTTTAATGGAAGAAAATGTTCAAATTTTAATTAATAAAAATAATAATGAATATTATGAAAAATTAAATAATCAAAATGTAAATGAAGATAATCACATTACAACAAATTTAGGTGTATATCCATCTGCAGATTGGTCAGAAAGAATACCATATTTGAAAATATTTAGTCCAAATTTAGAATTTGATAAATTAAGTACTTATAATGAATATTTTAAAAGTAAATTATTTAGAATTATTCAATTTGATATTTTATCACCAATAATATTTAAAATTAAAGTTAAATTATTCATCGATACAAAAGATGATTCATTAACTAAGATAGATTGTGATAATTTAAAATCAATAATGTTTTTATCAATGAAAATTTATAATGTCATTATACAAAATTATTTACCAAACAAAAAGATCAATATGATGATGTATTCATTGAATTCATTATCGAATTTGTTAAACATTCGAATTAAAACATTGAAAGAGCTTGTTAAAATTTATGAACCACTACTAATGGATTTAGATTTGATTGTGAAAGATGACGATTCAAGAAAATTGATATCATTATATAAACTGATTAATAAATTTGAATTAAGATTAAAAGATTTGAAATTGGTTTTGGTATGGGATATAGTTCTACAAGATACAATCACAGCTATTTGTCAAAGTGAAATTTCTTTATTTATAACTGATTTAAATGATAATCAATATGAAAAATTCAGTCATGTAAATGCAATGTTTCAAAAATTATGTGTTAAATATGGTGTTGTAAATTCAATAGGTATTGTACTTAAAAATTTATTCAATTATCCAAATATGGAATAAAATTATATATTCATTGTATCATTATCTAAATCAAACAGAATAACTTTTTTCGGTATTTCATTTTTAAACTTTTCTTGTAGATTTGTTATAAACCAATCATTACAAAACGTTATTAATTGTAATATAAATGAATTTTTTTCATTTGCTTTATCATAATCTCCTAATGGGAAATAATCAAATTGTAATTCTTCAATATGTTCTTCTTTATCATTTGGTTTATTTAAAGATTTACCAAAACTTTCATACATATAACTTTCAACCCCTTTAACTAAATCATATCTGATATCTTCCCATTCAATTCCAAGTAATTTATTCCCTATTGATTTCTTATATTTGAAATAACGATATAACCAATTACCTAAAATGGTTGTTTTTTTATTAAATGATGCTGTACTTGCCTTTGATGATGTACGTACTTCATGTACCATAGGTTTAGATAATTCAAGTAATTCACATCGATGGTTGACTGCTTCAGTATCTTCAGGTATTATATCCTTGTTTTTTAAAACTGATGAAACATTATACTCTTTAGTTAGTTCAGATAACAAATCCTTGGGGAGTTTTACATTTAAATTTGTATCATCATATTTGAAATTTTTCGATATTGGTGGTGGTGTATTTGGGTTGTTCTTCTTATTTCTTTTGATCAATGGTTGATTATTTGTTTCACTTTCTTGAGGTGTCAGTTGAATTTTTTTCTTCTTATCTTCAATTGTTTCTGATTCAGTAAATTTCTCCTCTTCATGTTCACGTTTCTTACTTTCCTGCTTTTTTGGTTGTTCTTTTTCATGATGATTTTCTTCATCAGCTAAAAATTGCATTCTTGCTTTAAACATTTCATCAGCATATACAACTTCATAATCAGGGTCTTTATCATAAAAATCTTCTTTTTCTTTTGGTATTGGTTCAACTTCAGGTAAACTAGATCCAAATGGATTTTTCTCTAATTCTTCAGGTTTAAAATTTGTTTCCAAATATGTATATAACAACCATAATAATCGTTTAGCTCTATTTTTAGGTTCAATTTTATTATTTACAAATAAATCTAATAAATTAGTATCATAAGGTACATCATGAACTGTATTACTTAATAAAAATAATAATTGTATAACATTTGTATTTGGTTTCCCACTAGGTGGGTTTTGTACCATATCATCAAGGAAACTTAAATTATTTTCTTCACCTTCACAAACTGCTTTAAGAATAGATTTTAATCTTGGTGTATCTTGTAATTGTTTCGTTGTACCACCTTGTGGACCAGTTTGTAATGAAGGTATTGAATGGAATGTACGTAATGTTGATTTCATCTCGGGGACGAAATTAATTGTTGTATTCATTCTACCCACATTGACTAATATACAAACCATTGAAACTGCTTTACCTAATTCTAAATCTCGAATTAATTTTTCTTTTAATACTCTTGAACATTTATTTGATTCTGCCAATGTACGTACATATAATTCACCAAATGTAATCTTGGAATCATTATTACAATTCGATATATTTGATTCTGGAAATATATTTGTAAAACATGGTGTTGGATCATCAAATAATTCTCTCAAGAAATCATATTGAATATCTTTTCTCCAAAATGGTTCACCATCAGATTTCTTCAATGATAATTTAGCATTAGCAATGTTATTTTTCTTCTTCTTCTTCAGTGAAACTTTCTTATCCTTTTTATCTTTATTCTTTGGTGGTGGTGTTGATGTATAATCATCATCATCACCTAAAATGGTTGAATTAACATCTGTTTCATCATTATAATCATCATCATTTTCAATCTCTTCATCATTTTCAGGATTTATTATACTTGTTATTGCATTTGTCTTTGGTGGTACCATTAATGTAGGTTCAGAAACAAGATTTGATATTGATAATGCACCAGTATGATTTGTTGTTTCAAATACATTATTAGAAGGATTTAAATTCTCAATTCCATCAGTAGTTGTTGAATTCTCCGTCTGTTTAGAGGGAGTATAAGTATCATGGATTGGATCGTAACTCATAATTGATGATTTTTTTTCATTGGTACAAATTTGAACCTTATAATGAACAAAAGATTTGATAAATAGAGAAAAAATTGGTAGCAGTATACTGGTTGATAAAAATTGTCTATAAGTCTATAAAATAAATATACCTTTTAATAATATACAAATAAATTCTCTACAACTTTCCCTTGGATTATAAGTCTTGAATCTTTAGTAACTCCAATGAAAGATTTCTCATTTTCAAAGGGTTCAAATGGTTGTGTCCAGATTATTTGATCTTGTTGAGTTTGAATACCATTGAGTTTTTTAATTCGAAGTATTGAATTTTCAATTTTTAAATCTTGATTAGTTGAATCTTGTAATGAATTAATATACTCTTGAGTTATTACATTATTATATGAATCAACTTTTCCTGGAACTAATTCTTCCAATACAATTCTTAATCCATATAATTCAGGAACCCAAAGATCACCCAGTACCATTACTTTCTCCTTTTCATTCTGAACTACAATTTCTGACACTTCAACTTCATTTATCAATTTAAGATCTCCCCAGAATATCTCATAAAATAACGTGGTTGCAACTCTTGGACAAATCAACAGCGTGTCAAACATGGTAAACTTATCATAAAAAGGTTTATTCAATTCCATAATAGATCCATCCAAACTTGTAGGTGTCAAATATCTTGGTTTAATTAATGAATCTTTAAATTGATAATCTGCATTGAAAAATGGTTTCCAATTATAATAAGAAGATTCTAAAAATGAATTTTTCGACTTTTCCCATGGATTTAATTGACAATAATCAAATCTATCTTTAAAAGGATCTTTTTTACCAATATTTTCATTATGAATATCGATATAATTAGGTTGAGGCAATGTGATGTTCCTAAGTATATGTTGCATGGAATATAATGGTGAATTGGAATTATCTAAATTTTTAATAATCCATAATGGATGTGCTTCAGTTGAGAATACCCAATTCTTATTCTTCATAAAATCTTGATGTAAAAATACTTTATCTTGTTCATCAAATAATAAATATAAATATTTTAAAGTTTCACCCAATACAAATGTTTCCATTCTATTCTGTCTAACCCCATTTTTAATATTTTGTAATCCACATAATCCACATGGTGCATAATATTTTGTTTTCAATAATTTTAAAACTCGTTCACCTATGTTTAAATACATGGGATCTTTTGTAGCTCTATATAAATAATATGTAGATTCAAAAAATTCTGGTCTTAATGGATACCATTCTAAATTTATTGCATCTTCAGATTTATATTTCTTTTTCTTTAATTTCCTTTTTGAAGAATCTAAATGTTGAAACATCCATCTTTCTGGAATAGATTCGAAATAATCCCATATCTTCATATAAACTACATGTGTTTTCACTGCGTCTGTTAATTGTCCTGTTAAAACTTGTAAACCCGACCAAAATGCACTTAAAGAATCGATCCAATCACTAAATATAACCCCATCATTAATATTTACATTGGGGAAAATCATTGTCCCCGTACCACCTTGACTCAGATGTGTAAGTAATGCCTTGTATGAAGTTTTAAAAACATGCCACATATAATCATCATTAAATATAATAGCAAATTTAGCTGCATATTCATAAAATGAATCTATGGAAGCACCAATTCCGGATATAGAATCTTTCCATTGATTTGATATTGGATCAATTGTCATTGGTAATAAATTTAAATCAGATTTAGATGACCATAATTTCCACCAAGTTATTGAAGTATGATATTCAAATTGTGAATCTCCAGTTAATCTAGATAACAATGTGAATTCCAAAATTGGAGTTGTAGCACCAGATGTACATGCATCCCGTTGTAATGCTGGAGGAACTGAACTTAGCCCCGTTTTCAAATTAATTCTAGGAACAGGAATATTTGTTGAAGTTTTATAACTAGGTATCAATTTCAATCCTAAATCATGAGCCATATCTAATAAAAATCCATCATATTCTTTAACAATTTCAAACATTTTTTCATAACCTTTAACATTATTATTTTTAAAGATATCTGTCAATATTAAATGTGCAGATAATAACCCACCTAAATGTCGTATAGCAGTTTCAAATACTTGAACAATTGTATTTTGATCAAAAAATCCAATTTGATTTTGTTTTAAATAATTTAATACAAATTCTAATTGATCATATTGTTCCATAATAATTAATGTATCTAAATTATCCAAAATTGTAGATGAGATATTCCCCATTGCATCATTTCTAACTGTATTCTCGACATTTTTAAAATCAGGTCCATATGGTTCACAAGTTATAGGTCGAACTTCATCATATGGAAAGCCAAATTTCATATATGAATCCCAGCCATGAATAAATAAATTTTTAGTTTCATTTGCTAACACACGTAAATGTTGTGGTGTGAATGATGAGTTAAAATCTAATGATTCCAAACAATTAGTTACACTAAATAGTAGAGCAACATGGAATATGAATAGCATATAAAAATGTATTTGCTGTTAATTGAAAATTCTAAAGATTAAGATCAAACGACAAAAATATAAAGCTGCTACCGACTGCAAACCACAATCAATTACTAGAGATGTTCAATTTCAAGATGCAAATTTATATTGTCTATTTACCAAAAATTCTATTAACTTGGGTTATAATTCTACCCACACCAAACCATAATGTAATAATAATTAAAAATAAGTTTAAAATAATAATTAATAATCCACTCAACATGAATCTTGGTGCAAATATTTTCCACACCATCAAATGTCTTCTAAAATGTGCTGCAAAAATCAAACTACTTAACCCTGTAAATAAATAATATAATATTAAAGTTGTAATATTTGTAATAATCTGCGATAATAATGCAATTGGTTTTGAAGATGGATTAATTTTCCATAATGTTATTAAAGGTATTGATAATGCAATAATGAAAAATGGTCCAAAAGTATTTAATAAAATATTTAAATGTGTAAATGGAAATACTATATTTTCAGTTGTCATAAATCCTAATTCCCATTGAATTGATGGAATAGTTGCTTGATGTCCTGTACTGAAAAAATGTTGAAAACTTAATAATCCAAATATTATTGGTGAAATTAAATTACGACGCATTTGTAAAATTTCAAATAATTCTAATAATGAAAGTATTTGAATAATTAACATGCTAATACTAATAGCTCCAATTGGTTTTGTGGTTAACATAATAGCAACTGTGAAATTTAAAACTAATAAGAAATAAGATGATCCATAAACATTTCCATAACCTAATATAACAGCTGTTTTATTTTTAACATCATCATCCAGTGAAATATCATTATCAAATTGTTCATCTTGTAAATCTAATTTAACACATAATGGACCTCTTGACCAACTGAAATTTGCAAGTATTAATGATATAAATAAAACTAATCTTGCAATTGCAAGTTTTAAAGATTTAATTAATGAGGATCCAATCACTAAATCTAAATTATGAAAATATTCATTATTTTGAACATATTCAAATGTCCAATAAATTGAATTCATAAGTAAAATGAATTTCAACCCTGTTCCTATCCATAATGGAGCTGCTGAATGATATGAATCTGATAATTTATAAAATGATATAATTGTTGCTGGTAATAAATATGATACACTAATTAATAATAAAATTGTCCACCAATTAGTGACAAATGTAGTTGTACAATAAGGTCTTTGTTCTTCACGACATAAATTAATCATTGATACAATTCTTGTTAATAATGTAAAAGTGATTGCATGCAGAACACCCAAAATTTTTTGCTTTTGAGTTAAATTTGTATTTGTTAAACATGAATGAATACAACATGCACCAAATGATATTAAAAAAAACGAAATCATTGAATCTTCCCATACAATATAAGAATTTGATGCAAAGATTAAACAATGAAACATGACAAATAATATACCCATGAATGACCATGTATTAAAATTAAATCTGAAAAAATCAATAGTTTGATGAATTAAAAAATTAATGCTAAATCTATCCATTATTGGAGCCCAAAATCCAATCACCATACCTAAAGCTGCACCAATCGATAAACAAGTTTTTAAATTAAAATCAATTGGTTTGAAAACTATATAAACTGAAGAACTTAATACTAACCCCATTATTGTCATTGCAACTACTGATCCTATAAATTCAAATGACATGGTCAGTACTCTAACAGCTGGAATTGATCTAGCATATGTGATTATAAAAGTTAATGCAAGGAATAAAATTCCAATTCCAATGCTAATAAATTTAAGATCAAATCTTGCCCATAATTTCTTACATTGTTCCAAACTTTTAAATTGATATTCTTTAGATTGATTAATGAAATTTTCTCCATTTTGTTGAATTAAATCATAGTATTCATCAATTAATGAGGTAGCTAAATTTAATGTCAAATCTCTAAATGATTTTATTTGATTAATTGCAATTTTAGAAGCTGAATACAAGTTTGATACACTTTCAAAAGCTTCATCAATTGGAAATCCAAGGTTATTAAAAGGAATTGGTAAACCCAACAACAATGATATTGTAGGAACTAAATCTATTTGATTCACTTGTCTATAATTTTTACCTAAATTAGATATATCATAAAATTTATCATCTTTTTTCAAAAAATTATGATTCTTTGAATACATAAATAAAGTACTTTCTAATTCATCTGGTGAGTCACCTCCATGATTACCGGTTGAATCCATTCCATGATCACCAATCACCACCAACAATGTATCATCCTGTAATTCACCAACTACTTTTGTAATTACATCATTCATTTGATTTAATTTTTCCTTCATTGTATAATGTTTTGGTCCATATCTATGACCTACGTGATCAACACCTAAGAAATGTCCCACTAGCAAATCCCATTTGGTACAGTTTTCTTTCGAAATAAGTGGGTATAAATGTTCTATAACTCCATTATCAACAGTATGAAAATCCCAAACATTTAAAGAATCATATGGAAAATTCAAATCTTTATTAATATAATCACTAAACAATGCTTGCCAAGTATCATCTCCCATGAATGCAATACTCTTGTTATTCTTATGTAATTGTAACAACCAATTATCTTCATCTATTGAATCACCATCAAAATTAGACCCTGCGTCGATAAATGTAGGTAACGAACCAGTAGTTAACCCTTTTAATCTTTGCAATGTTGTTGTTGGAGGATCAGCAATAAATTTTAATAAAATTCCATTTTCAGTTTGAGATAAATCATATAGTATAGGAAAATTGTTGTGAAAATATTCCTGAGACTCCGGTATTGGAATTACAAAATCAAATCTTAAAGCGTCTATAACTAATAAAATAGCCTTATTAAATCTAGGTTCTAAACAATTATTTTCTCCAGTTAAATTATCATGACATGTTGAGATATTCGGGAGAACATTTCTTGTAAGTAAAAACCCCAGTTTAAAAAACCAAACACCTATAAATTGTGTAATTGCAAAAAATATTAGTACAATTAAATAACCAATAAATGTAAATTTTAATTTTTGATGTCTTATTTTCGACCTCGTTAGTATTGGTGTATTCATTGTCTTTTGTTGTTGAATTGGTGGTGATGATTGTTTGGTCATAGGGTCATAATCTTGATCCATCTTCTATCATGGAAAGAAAAAAAAAACAATCAATAAAAATAAACATTTCATTTGACAATGAAAATCAAAACAATGAACAAAAAAATATTACATTATATATTTATACTCTATTCTATACCTTGATTGATTTGATTTAAGAAATCTTGTTCGAAATCCGCGTGACTCATTAAATTGTCATCTCCATTACCATCGAAATTGTATAAATCACCTATATCATCATTTACAATTGCCAGGTGATCCATATCATTATCAATATCGTTATCGTTGAACAAATTATCCATACTTAACGGATCTTGATTCTGCTCTTCGTTCTGATTCTCTTTTGGCGTTTCTTGTTTGGATGATTCTGGCACTTTTGTATTCTCAAGTGATTGTTCTTCATTATCATTATTGAATTGAAACATGTTGTTCATATCGTTGGTGTTGGATGAGTCTAGGTTAGTCGGGAATTGTGCAATATCGGGATTTAATCCACCATTTTGATTTGTATCTTGATTCTGTGGTGGTGGTGGTGGTGGTGGTGGTGGTGGTGGTGATGGATTTGTCTGTCTTGGATTATAATCTGCTGGTGCCTCTTCAACTTTTACATTTGAATTTATATCTTTTATTGATATTGAATATTTTTTGAAAGCTGGATATGATTTATACTCTTTCAGGTATTTCTCCTTGTATTCATTTAAAATCTCATTTATTTCCTTTTCTAATAGATTAGCTGTTTTAATTTCAATATTATTTTCTTGCTGTAATTGACTCAATTTTAAAACTTTATCCTTTTGAAATTTATATTTATCAATGTCAAACAAATAAGCTTTATAGTTAGGATCATCTTCACTATCCATAATGAAAAGTTTCTTTTTTAACTTCATATCCATATCTCTCATCAAATCCAAATCACCAAAATATATATCTTCAGGTTTCAAACTATCATATTCACTTTCACTTCGTTTATTTATATTTGGATATAAACTAGGTGGAATTATTTTATTGGTATGAACAAGCTTTGACGTTATGTTTTCAATATATTCATGGTTTGTTATGTATCTGTACAATGCATCGTTTCGAAAAGATAACAAGTCGGCTTCATCGTGTAATTGAACACCTACTTCTTCTTTAATACTATTTGGAGGAGGATGTTGAGAATGATGTTGCTGATGTTGTTGTTGTTGTTGTTGTAGAAGATGTTGTTGTTGAAGTTGTTGTTGGTAATGCTGCTGTAAATGTGGATTCCTAATTCCAGCTTGTGCTTGTTGTTGTGCTAACCCTTGTTGGGTCTTCTTATTCATACGACCTTTTGGTCTTCCAGGTTGTGGCATAATAGTATATTATACGGAGATTAAATTTTGTCAACTTTTTTTTTCGTTCGAAATTAGATAACATTGTAACTACTAACAAAGAGACTATTTTTATGATTTGATATAGAGAGTTTCAAAACAGACATATCTATCTATCATGTCTATGTGTCAAAATTTAACGAATTAAATCTTTTTATAACTTACAAATAAATACAATTATAAATCAAATCTACCATTTATAAACTCATAGTCCATTGGATGATCGTCATCAATTTCCATCTTTTCTTCTTCTTCTTCAATTTGATCATCATCTATAACATCTTCATCGGGTGGTAGATTAGGATTTCCTGGAATAAATGACCCTGGACTTTTAAATGTATTCATTCTTAATGATTTACCAAAATGATCATCCATTGTTGAAGCGTCGACATAAGTGAATCCTTTAAAATTGGCTTGTACTCCTGGTGATAATGGTGTTGAAGCCATTTCCATTTGTTTTTTCAAAGCTGTTGTTGATTCAGATGTAAATTCAGGATCAAAATTTGATGTATCAGTTTCTGAACTTAAATGAGGTTTAAAAGGTGGTGGTATAGATTTTGATTTTAATAATGTCCAATCAATATCAGCAAAAAATGGATGTGCTCTTAATTCTCTTGCATCATTAGTTGCACCTAATCTATGTTTTGGATTTCTATTAAGTAATCCTTTAACAAATGATCTACCTTCTGGACTCAATACTTCTTTTGGAAATCTAACTTTTCCAAATGCAATATTTTTATACATTTGTTGAGTATTATCAGCATAAAATGGTGACCAACCACATGTCATTTCAAATATCAAAACCCCTAATGACCAAAAATCAACCATTTTGGTATATCCACTTTCATCCAATAAAACTTCAGGAGCTAAATATTCAGTTGTACCACAAAATGTATTTGTTGTACCATCATTATTCAAATTTGCTTTTGATAATCCAAAATCACATAAAGCTATATGACCATTTGCATCCAATAAAATATTTTCTGGTTTTAAATCACGATAAACAATTCCATTATCATGTAAATGTTCTAATGCAAGAACTAACTCAGCAATATAAAATTTAGCACGATCTTCAGAAAATCTACCTTCTTTTTGAAGATGCCAAAATAATTCACCTCCTGACATATAATCAGTAACCAAATATAAATCAGTTGGAGTTTGAAATGAAAATTTTAAACCAACAATAAATGGAGATGATGTTGTTGAAGTACGTACCAAAATGTTACGTTCTCCTATAGTATGGGCAATTTCTTTCTTCTTGACAATAACTTTCTTTGATAATACTTTCATTGCATAAATTCTTGATGTATCCTTTTTAAGAACTTGAAATACTTGACCGAATGTTCCTTTACCTAATAATCTTAGAAAATCAAAATCATCAGGACCAAAATTCTTTTTATTAAGTGAAGTATATTCCCATTTAATCAAAATCGACCCTGAAACTCTTTCACCAATGACTCTTGCACCCAATTGTAACCATTCACTTGTAGATTTTTTATTTATAGTGGTTTGTGGGAAAATTCTAACGTGACCCAAGAATGCATCATCTTTTGCTCCATCATAAACTGAAATATCCAATTCTGATTTTGATCCAACAACATCAAATAATGCATCATGGTTCCATATTGGATTGTTTGATTCTGCAGATAAATTTAATTGTGGTGTTGACAATTGTCTTTGATAAAGTTGTGGTCTTTGAGAAACTCCACCTTTCATTGGAACTGCTTTGGATCCGTGATTCGCATTGTACATGTTTTTTGATTGATTATTGTTAATATGAGATTGTAACATTGGTGATTTACCAAAAGAATCTGGACCATTTGTAACAAATTCAGAGCTTTCAAAACTGCATACAACGTATGGTTGAGTAGCTTGTAAATCTTTTGCTTGTATTATAGTAACTTTCAATTTACCTTTTGGATGTGTAGCAGCCTTTGAATCCGGATTGATTGTTTGACCAGTTTCATCAGTGGTTATAATGACAGGATCTTGATCATATTGATGTTGATGTTGATGCGACTGTGGAACTTGCAGAGAAATGTTTTGTTGATATTGATGTGGATGGTTAAAATTATGATAATGTTGAATATCGTTTGTTTTGAATGTTTGATTTAAATAAGATTCAGGATTATGATTAGTTTTGGTTGTGGTTGTTCCATAAACAGAAGAGTTATTTGATACAGGTGTAGTTGGTGTAAGATTCACTAGACCTTTAGGCAAAAACTTGTTACCTTGCTCATCACCATAATGATCATAGTGTTGTTGCTGTTGTTCTGCATAAACATGCTGTTGTTCTTGTTGTTGTTGTTGTTGCTGCTGTGGTTGAAGATTATTACTAGATGAGCCACCTTGAGATGAAGAATCATCTCTTTTGTGGAAATTACCAAAGCCAAATATAGATTTTGCAAAGTCAGCCATTGTTAAAAGTCAAAAATATTTATGCAATAATAGTAAAATGAGTAGGAAATAAATAAATAAATAAATAATATAAATGATAATATGAAGTGAAAATTAAAAGTTGATTAATAAATGTTGTAATTAAATCTATCAATTAAAAAATGTCTAATATAATACGATGTAAGGATAATAATGAATGAGTTGAATGGTAGTAAAGTATAATGTTGTAAATTACTATCACTACTACTAATGTCAATAAAGGATGATATATATGATATTCGAATTTGTTAAACGAAGAATGAGAAATGGGTTGTTGATTGTTGATGATGGAATGAAATGATGGTAAAAAAAAGTCCCTAAAACAAAAATCCCAAAGCGAAGAAGTGAAGAAGAAGAAGACAAAGAAAAGACAAAACGGGAAAAAAAAAAAAAATTAAAATAAAATAAAATTAAAATTATTAAATCAAACAACTTTGTAACTTTACTAAACCCAGGCTCTACTTACTTAAAAGAAGTTCATATTTGATAGTCCACTGGTGAAATGATTAGTAGATAAGTTGAAGACAAAACTTTGCCTAAAAATTCATTTGTTAAGGATTAAAATTAAATCGAATTTATGAAACAATAGTATTGTTGATGTACAAATACCTATTATAAATTAATGATTATCAACTATTAATTTCTATTTCTTAGATTATAATATGTGTGTTGTTCTACTTATGAACATTAAGCTTTTGCAAGATCAATTTCATACGATACGATCTATACTATATAAGTTTAAAAATAGCATCGGTTTAAAATCATTCCATAACGGCCAACATTTCAAATTTCGTCACTACCTTATCTATTCACAGCTACCAGTCAATTTCCACTTATTTAAACAATCACATCATGTCATTGATACTATGTAACTGTAATTGATTTCATATAGCTTTCAAATAAAACAGAAATTGATAAAATATGTGGTTGTTAATATGATCTTAACTATTTGCAACATCTCAATGTTTTATGCAGGACCATTTTTTTTAATCTTATCAGTTCACATATTTTTTTTTTATTTCTTTTTTTTTTTTATTTTTATTTGGTTTACGCTCGGTTAGATTATCCAACGGTTATTCAGGTCTTGATTATTTTCACAAAATTTCTCTACACAATTTTTAATCAATACCCATAAAAAGTGTACTGTAAAATGGTATGATGATATGATTTAATAATCAGACATTATTTAAGTGAAATTTACTTGTTTTTGCAAAGAATTGGGTCCAAACCATTGTAAAAGTATAAATTTGATTAATTTTTATCAGTCAGCAAACAAGTTTACTCTAGCAACCTTTATTGATATATTTTCCTAATAAACATGTTCTTCTGTCAGATTAGATTTTTCAAATAGTAATTATTAATAGAAAGATCGGTGGCATAAAATTATAATTATCTATTCCAATATCGTGTTCTTTTTTTTCAAACATTGTTTATTATCGTTTATTAGATTCTAAGTTTCTTTGATTACATTGAGTAAATAATTCAATGGCTAGTGATTTGAATCAAATAATGGTTATTGGTGAAATCGTTCAATCAAATACCCAGTAACCTCAAAACTTAAGTTAGGTTGTTCCTTAAATATTCATGTTAGAAATTTATTTCATTAACAATTTTTAAACCCAAAATTTACTGAATTACATGATTTTAAACATTATAGAACAATTGAACTAATCATCAACGTTTGTAGAAAGATGCTTTTTCTTTTCAAAAAACAAAATAAAGCGTACTTGATTTTAATTAAATTGTAATAATTTAAACCCTAATATCCAGAAGTAGAGCTTTATTATATTACGAATAATAAGCTATCACTCGAACTTTGTTTGCATGGTTCAGAAAGCAATAAGTGAGTTTATTTTGCAACCAAATCATTCGTTGCGTGCACTCAACAATTAATACACGAGACCTGAAAAAAAATTCATCCATACAAAACAGACTTGTCAATCATCTGAAGATATAGATTATGATTGGTTTGAGATCAATCACTAACAAGACACATTCATTTGTGTTTTCTAAATTAACTAACTCAAATATACTTTTGAATCCATTATTTTCAAGGAATTTTTCAAGTTCATTTGTTAATTTCACTGTTAAAAAAGCCGGTGGTATCAAATATGATCAAACTTATAAGATTACAAAGCAAATTTACAAGATTGATGAAAGCAAATACGAAGTTGGTCAAGCACATCCAAAGGGTATAGCAATACCAAAAGAGATTCCTCAGTTTCCTAAATACAAATATGAAACTAGATTTTTCAAAAGACAAAATTATGGTTTATATGGTGGTTTGCAAAGGAAAAGATCAAAGAGTAGTAGTAAATTCTTGACCAAAAATTTAAGATGTCATTTACCAAATGTTCATAAAGCTTCATTATGGTCTGAAATTTTAAACAAGAAAGTCAAAACTAGAGTTGCAACTAGAGTTTTAAGAACATTAACTAAAGAAGGTGGATTGGATAATTATTTATTGAAGAGTACATCAGCAAGAATAAAAACTATGGGATTACATGGTTGGAAATTAAGATACAAATTATTATCCAAATTGGAACAAAATGAAAGAGGGTTTGTTGAGCTACCCGATGGTACAAATAAACCAATTTTACATGTTCATAAAGATGGTAGAAAATTCACTATAAAGAAGCAAGAATTGTTACCTATAGTGTATAATGAAGTACAAAAAGACAGTTATTATCCAATCAAACAATCGGTTTTAGAGAGAGATTATTCAGGCTTATCATATGAAGCATTGATTGATAAATTAGATCAATATAAAGTTGATTTAACCCCATATACTGTATAAATATATATTAGCATCTGTAAATAAACAAAAAATAGCCCTTAATTATTTCACGTGATGCGCACAACAAAAACCTAATTTTATTGTATTACATAAGCACTATACTAACAAACTAGTCGCACTAACAAAAATTAATATGCATCGAAAAATTTTAATTAGTTTCATTTTACCAATACATTAATTACATTAACAATGGCTAAGTCAGGTATGTTTGAATTAAACATAGAAAGAAACGGTCAAACGAAAGCAAGATATACAAGATAATATAAACAACTACATTTTAAAAACAGCTATCAAGTTGGATTATAATAAAAGTCAACAAGATTATGATATTTTCAATTTAAAAGATACTCATCACAACATTTGATTGGATTTAAAGATACCATAGAAATAGAATACATTTTATTGATCATGTTTCATTTACAAGGATAAATTACTAACTGTTTATTAGGTATTGCTACTGGTTTAAACAAAGGTTTCAAAACCACCCCAAAAGAAACCACTCCAAAAATCTCATACAGAAAAGGTGCTTTATCTAAAAGAACCACATTTGTCAGATCAATTGTTTCAGAAGTTGCTGGTTTAGCTCCATACGAAAGAAGATTAATTGAATTGATTAGAAACTCTGGTGAAAAAAGAGCTAAAAAATTAGCTAAAAAAAGACTCGGTACCCACAAAAGAGCCTTGAAAAAAGTTGAACACATGAACTCCCTCATTGCTGAATCAAAAAGACATTAAGTTATTTCGATGATGCTGTTTTAATTTAAGATAAGTAGAAAAATAAATAATGATTACTTGTTGTACGATAAAATTTATAAGTATTTGTAGAAAAAGATCATCATATTGAATGATATGTAGCATAATAATAAGATCTAATTAAGTGTAAATGCAATTTAAATAGTTTTATATCACAAAGTTTGGTTGGTATTTTCTGTTGAAAAATTCAATAATTATACAACTTCAATTCTAAATTAATGTTGCGTACCTGTTCAATTAGTACACGAAGTTTCATTAGATGGAGTAGTTCAATACCTCCATCACATTTTTCAAATCCAAAGCATATACCACAGACGTTTACTCAAGATAGTCAACAACCATACAATACAGTTAAACAACAACCAGTGCAACAACAATTGCAACCCGTGGCATCAACAACTTCTTCAACCAATGAAAGTTCAATCAAAGAAATCACATCATTGATTGCTATGTTTGCATTAGCATATATTACAATTGATAATTATACTTCAAGGATAAAGACTGAAAAATTACATCAAGAAACAACAGCAATAAATTTAAAAGCATTACAAATTCAACAATTAAATTATCAAAAGGATAAAAAACAACGAGATTTACAAATCATTAAAGAAAGGAAAGAAGTTGCCAAAAGAGATTTCAAAATGTCATTACATATAGCAATGTTAAGAAAACAATTGACTGATTTAGGTGTTGAACCAATTGAATTAGATAAAGCAGTTAAGGAATTTGAACTTAGTGTTAAAGCAGACAATTCAATGAAAAATGTATCCGGACAATATCTTTGGATTGATGATACATCAGATTTCAAGAAATATCTACCTGATCCAATGGAATATGATAAGATTAGAAAGAATGATAAATAAGGTGAAGTTAAGTTAGCAGTCGTGTATATTTTCACTATTTTCAATCATTATAAAAAGAGACCATCATTTCTAAAATCAAAAGATTTTTCTTTTCTTCTTTTCTTTCTTTAAATACAATGTCTTTTAACATTGGCGCCCATTAGAGTCACGGTTTATATGATTTCTTCTACATATAATCTTTTCACTATGTGATATTATTCGTGCTCGGGTTAGCCATAAATCAAATGTTTTTACCAGCCTTGTTTTGTCGTGTCTTTTTAGATTGAATGAATTGACTACGCGGTTCTAAACTAACAAATTTAAATATATTTATTCTAATAATTTGGCATCTATTTGACCTAATGATCTTTGTTTTAATTTTAATTGTAATAAATTGAATTTAGGACAACAAACACTTGAAGCATCTTTACCTTGGGTTTCATAAAATTTTTTGCAACATTTATATAGTTCATCTATATGTTGTGTACATTTAGATTCATTATATCCATTTGATTGTAAACAATTTTGAATAGCACAAGCTTTAGCTTTACAAGTTTCATTAACTTGTGACATTTTGAAAAGAAGTTAGTTGAAGTTGATATTTTTTTCTTTGAAAATTGCTACAAAATAATTTAACTTTATAAAGAGATTCTAATATCGTACATTGTCATTATTCATGAGTCAACACTTAATCTATCTAAATCAGTATGATAATCGTCATCATCTTCGTATTCACTAGGTTCTCTAATTACTAAAGGAACAAATTGTTTTGCAGTTTTTTGATCTTCTTTAGTCCAATTAAACTTTAATATAACTCCACTTACAAATACACCAACTAATAATGTAATCAACCCCCAACGTGACAAATTCCATCTTAAACTTTCTATTTCTGATCGTATTGCTGAATCTAATTCTGAACTTATCTTATGATTTGTTTCTTGAATTCGAAGAAACATTTTTTTGGAATTCAATGTGTTTTCCAGTTTAGCATCATTTATAACCACTTGAGAATCATTCTTCAAATATAAAAAATCATTATTTAATTCATCTGATATTGTTTTGAAATCACGTTCTAAAATATTAATCAAAGCCAACAATTCATTTGCATGCTGTTCTCTAGACCGTGTGATATCAACTCTGATTTCTTGTTGAGCACTTTCAAAGAAATATTGTTCACTTTCCAATTCATGCTTTTGTGAATATATCGTTGATAATTTTGATAATTTAGAATTCAATTGGAAAATCAATAATGATATGATTTGATCACTTTGAGATTCAGTGAATCCAGCTTGTTTTAATCTGGAAAATACAGAATAAGTGTCTATATATGGATCCAAATTGTCAAAAATATCAGTTAAGAAATCTTCTTTTGACGAACCTTCAGGTATAATCTTACCTTGGCCAGGTACAATATTATCATTTAAATGACTATTCAAAATATCCAATGTAGAATCTGGAGCCTTACTAAACGTTTTCTTATCTTGATCTTGTAATGTTTCTGTCGGTTTCGTCTCTTCTTTCTTCTTCAATTGTTGTTGATTCAAGTATTCTGCTGTAGATTGATCTAATTTTTTGTTATCTTGTAAATATGTTGATGAATTTGAAAAAAATCGTAGTAATTTGTTTTTATCATGCAAATTGAATTTGAAATTGGTCCCACTAGTATGTTTTAAGTTGTTCACCACATTGAATAGTAGTAGATTATATTTACTTATTATCAAACGATTCATCATTGGCAAGATAAAAAAAAATTTGTACCGCGAAATAGAAAAATGGTAGTAGCAACCGAGTGATACAAAATAGATGAAATTATGATATTTATTATTATTATTATACAACCAATTCATGAGTACTACTATTACTATTAGTTTCAATATGTAAATTTGTATTTAATCTTTTAATTGCATTAGCTAATCTGGCACTACGAACTTCACTTTCATCTTCATTTGAATTTGGTTTTTCAACTGTTGGTAAAATAAATGGAAATTCTAAAGCGTAGATATATAAACATCTTGAAAAGAATGGAAATCCAAATTTTAAATGTGAAAAATATAAAACTGATTTGATTTTAGATTCAATATCTGAATCAATACATGAATATCCAAATAATTTATTTTTAATTCCAGTGAAATCAGGTGATGTAATTAATTGAGAAGTTGGTGGGAATTCTTCATTAAAAATTGAATCATTTGGTTGTATATCATTTTGTAAAATCTTTGATGATAATATAGCAAAATTGGTTGTACGAATTCTATGATCACATAAATAAACAGTTAAAACTTTACCAGCATTTTCATCATTTAATTCATATAAATCAACTTCATCGTCATTTACAACAAATGTAGTTTTGGAAAATTTATCAACTAAAACAACTTTTGGTAATAACCTTTTGAATTTCTTGAGTTCACTTGGATCACAAGTATTAGCCAAAGCAACTAATTCAACCAAGATTGAGTTTTTAATCGAATCAATATATTCAATATTACCATCCCAACATGTACCCAGATGTTCATAAATCGATAATTCTGAAATTGTAGAAACTAAACAACACCATGTTATGAATCGACCAATTTCACGTAATAATCTAACCCTTTCAGCTGCAATATGAGTCTTACATTGTGTTTGATATTCATTTCTTGTAGCCAAAATGTATTGAATATCTTTCTTTTCAGGTACTTTGATTTTCCTATCTGCATCTAAATAAGGTTGTGGTAACTCAGGAGGTGGTTTTAAATGAGGTGGATTACAATGTAATATTAATGTAATTGAACTTGGAGTGTTAAGTTTGGGGATATATTGTAAACATTTACTCAACCCAGATGGTGTATTTGATTGTGGATAAAACGCTTTCCATAACAACAATGGAATTGATAATAACAAGGTTTTGTAAAATATAAATTGATCAAGTATGCTTTGATACCAATTAAGATTAGGGTTGAGTTCATATTTGAAATATTCAATTTTTAAATCAAAGATAAATATTTGTGATAATTTTATAAAATTCATAATGAATTCTTGGATGGCAAACATAAAGAAGTAACTGCAGATTAAAACAGTCAATACTTTCTCTAAAACATTGATTTTAAAATAATCAAAAGTTGTATAGTTTTCTTTTGATGAATCAAGTGCATTAACAACATTTGGTGAAACTAAACCTAGACCAGTGGCGGGTAAAATTTTGGATAACTTTTGATTTGAATTTTGAAAATTGGATTTATCTTTACTACTAAATGGATTTTGAAACATGGTTGATCTAGTATCTTTTTGATTTTAAACAAACGATAAAGATTGAATTGTGTTGCAAAAAAATTCAAAAAGTCTCGCAAATATTTTAAAAATCTCCACAAAATCTTTATACCAAATTCAATTCGAATTTAATATTATACTACAATTCTAATTATAAAAAAAACCCGTCCTTATATTTTTATTTATCTATATACTTTATTTTGAATATTTTTATTATTGATGATTTGTAAATTAATCCATTACAACATCTTGTTCTTCAACTTCTTTTAAAACTGGTGCTGGCAAATCAATTTCTTCAGTAGTACTACTTTCTTTATCTTCTTCAAAAGGTACAACATCAATTGCAAATTTATTAACTGAATCTGTAGTTTGATTTTCATTTGGAATAACTAATTCTAATTCATCATCACCAACAAATTTAGCTTTGATTTGTTCAAATTTAATTAACTTGTCAAATTGGAAATGTTTTTCAAAATAAACAAATTGATCATCATAATCTTTTTTCAATTTTTCTTCATCTTCTTGTATTTCTTCATCTTCTTGATCTGATAATAAATCTTGGATATTTATTTCTTCTTCTTCTTCATCTTCATTGAAACCAGTCCAGTTAGCAGTATCATCTTCTTCATCTTCTTCTTCAACATCATAATCTGCATCATCTTCTTCGTTGTAGTTGTCCAATTGAGTCAAGATTTCTTGTTTCAAAGCTTCAAAATCAGCTTCGTTGGATTCTTCATCTTCATCTTCATCTTCATCATCTTCTTCATCTTCATCATCATCTTGTTCTTCAACTTCAACTTCGACTTCGACTTCATCATCTTCATCATCTTCTTCTTCATCATCTTCTTCATTGTCTTTGATTGAATCGATTTCATCTTCTTCAGCACCATTCAAGTTTAATTTACCTTTAATAACTAATTCGTTTTCTTTTTTCAAAAATTCAATTTTAAGTTCATCTTTAACTAATGATGGAAATCTAACATTCAATCTGTATGTGTTGTCATCAACTTCTTCCAATTGATAATCTTGGCTTCCAGCTAAATCTTCAGTCAAATCAATTATTGAATAGTCATCATCACTATCATCAGCTAATAATAATTCATCATCTTCATCATCTTCATCGTCGTCTTCATCTGAATAATCAAGATTTCTGTAAATAACTAAACCATCTTCTTCATCGTCATCTTCATCATCTTCGCTGTCAATTTCAAAATATTCGTTACCTAAATCTATAGATTCATCTTCTGAGCTTGAACTTTCTTCACTGGATGCTAATTCATCTTCAAAATCTTGTCTGACATTTTCTAAAACAATTTGTTCTCTAACATCTCTAGGTAATATTCTTAACTCTGATTCTGATTCTGATTCTGATTCTGAATCTAAATCTGAATCTGAATCTGATTCTGAGGTTGATTCCAAGTCTGAAGTTAAATCTGAGTCTGAATCTGATTCAGAAGATTCGTTATGAATAATATACACTTCACCTTCTTCATCACTGTCTTCTTCATCACTAGAATCTTCTTCGTCATCATCATAATAAGCAACAATTTCGTTATTTAAATCAACAAGTTGACCGTCGTTTTCTAATTCTTCTAACAAAATATCTTGTAATTCGTCATTTAAATCAACAATGTATTCACTTTCTGAATCAATATCACTTGCATCGACTAATGCTTGTTCAACTTCACTATCATCCAATTCACTGTCTGAATCTTCAGAGCTGTAGTCAATTAAAGCTTGTTCAATTTCACTGTCATCCAATGAATCATCACTATCTTGATCAAAAAAGATAACTTCTTCGTCATCTTCAGAATCGTCATCTTGATCGAAATAAATTATTTCATCTTCATCGTCATAATCACCTTCTTCGCTATCTTCATCAAAATAAATTGGAACATCAATTTCCTCTTCATCTTCAACGTCTTCATCGTAATAATCTGGTTCTTCTTCAGAATCGTAATAAATTTCAGGATTAACTTCTTCTTCACTTTCGTCACCTTCACTTATTGGTTCTTCAACGTATACATATCTTGATGGTTGTTGATGATAATAACTTCTATATCTCTTCTTAGACTTGTCATTGTGTCTCTTTGAATAAGGATTTGAAGTACGGAAACTCTTCTTATTGTATCTGTTTCTAAAAGACATTGTGCTGTGTAATTTGAAACGAAAATTTATGAGCAAAGAATTATAATTTTATATAAATTTCTAAGATGAGATGATGCGGCGCAAAATTCTCCTAATGCATAAATTGCCACCAGAATAGATTTTCAGACAATTTAAATTAATGAAAATTTGTTCTAGAAGAAAAGGTTTTAAATGGTTGTAAATTATGAACGGCATTGGAACCGATATTTTAATTATCAAAGTTCAACACAATGATCTTGTTTTATACAATTCATTGTTTAAAATACAAACAACTTCGATTTTAATGAAATAATGTCAATCAATTGAAAAATTTAACTTCAGTCTCGCATATATAGTTTTAAATAGTAAATTTGTTTAGTCCTAATAGTCAAAATGTGTCACTCGTATATATCAATTTGCATCCATCTTAAATTAAATTTTATTTGCAACAATGCACGACCACGAAAACTATAAAAGAAAGCGAAATCCTTGCAAACCTTTTTTTTTGAAATTAAATCTCTTTGCCTTTTGGCTTAGATCCAGTGTAGTATCTGTTCTTTTCAGTGTAACAGCTGAAACGTCATCATTGATGACTTCATTTATCATACATTTTCATTAATGTTGTTTTATTTTTGGATTTCACGTTGATTGGTTTTAAGTGGGCTTGCTCACAATCAATTTACACAGTGTCGTTGCTACTGTACTATTACCGGCTTCTGACGCAAACAATTTTATTCATTTTTTTTAAGTTGTATCGTTGTGATTTAGTTTGATTGAACTAATTATCATAACGATGATTTAATAGACTTGATTAAAATTATTACTTTTTATTTTTTTTTTTTTCTTATATCAACTAAAAACTTTATGTCACTACGGTTTGACAGTCATAGAATATTGCTTGAGTATTATAATTTAAATATATAAATATAAAAGTAAATGAGTGAACCCTTTGGGTCCGAAAACCATGATGACTTAGAATCAGATGATTCACATATAATCGATAATAACCTATTTCCAACTTTGCAAAATTCTAATAGTCACAATCAGTCATCTTCGGACTTGAATTCAGCTGAATGTTTTAAAAATGAGTTTTTAAAATGTACTAGTCATAATTCAGAAGTTGATTTGTCAACAGCATCAACATACAAATCTCACTCAATATCAACCCTGGATAACATCTCATTGGAGTCTAAAATTATAGATAAACTTTCAGCAGTAGATAAAAATCATGATTCATCTGAAAGATTCCATCTAGTGAGATTATACGAGCAGTATAAGAAGAAAGAAATCAAAGAGGAGTATAATAAAATTGCATTGGAAAGTATGAAAAACAATTATGATATCCCCTTACAAACTATGAGTTCTAATTCCTCATCAATTTTTAATTTATCCAAACTCAATGACTTTGATAGGTTTGTTAAAGAGTCAAGCATAAATGAGAAAATTGCAAATAAATTTTATAAATCAAAGCCTGAACATTCAAGAAGTGTTTTAAATGTGGTTGATGAAGGAGATTTGGCTGTGAATTTTTATGCATCCAACAACGATAATAATATTCATAAGAAATACAATAGAAATGCTATTTGGAATAAAACATTAGATTCATCACCTGTTGCATCCAAGTCAGATATTAGCGATTTGTATTACCCATTTACGTCACCTGTTGAGACTGAACAAATGCTACAAAGAAAATTAAGTGTAAGGCATTTACAAATGATATCACTTGGTGGAACTATTGGAGTTGGATTATTTTTAAACTCGGGAAAAGCTATCACCATTGCTGGTGGGTTTGGTGCTCTTTTAGCATTTATCATTGTTGGAGTATTAGTTTTATTTACAATGATGTCATTTTGTGAAATGGTGACTTTTGTTTCTGTTATTGATGGGGTATCAGGTTTGAGTTCTAGATTTGTGGATGATGCATTTGGATTTGCTACTGGATGGCTATATTTTTTAAGTTTTTCATTTGGAGTTGCAGGTGAAATTGTAGCTGGTGTGATAATGTTATCATATTTTCCAAACTTGAATACAGTTTCAAGTAAAGGTTCTACAGCGGGCTGGGTAACTTTATTTTTGGGTTCAATTGTTACAAGTAATTTAATTGATATACGAGTATTTGGTGAAATTGAATATATTTCAAGTTTGATTAAAATGAGTTGGGCATTAGCAATGATGATAGTTATGATTCTTTTGAATCGAGGAGTTTTTAATACTGATGTTTTGGGATTTAGATATTGGACTTATTCAAAATCAGATTTTGCTGATAATATAATATTTGGTTTATTTCGACCGTCATTTAATTTACATGATACAGGAACAAATCCACCTAGTGAAGGTATTCAAGGTAATAAAGGTAGATTTTTATCATTATTAACTGCTATTTTGGTTATTAGTTACGCTTATAGTGGAACTGAAATCGTTTGTATTGCAGCATGTGAAGCTAAAAATCCCAGAAAAGCATTACCTTCAGCAACACGTAGAGTTTTTTGGAGAATTGTTGTTTTTTATTGTTTATCTGCTTTCCTTGTAAGTTTGAATGTTTATGCTGGTGATCCAAGATTACTTCGATATTTTCTGGGTGAGTCTGCTATACAAGAATCTGAATATGCAAGTAACATTGCTATTGCGAAAACTGGTGGTCAACATTGCAATTTCGATTCTACAGTTGTTTCAGGTTATGGAAGTGGAGCACAATCTCCATGGATTGTTGCTCTACAACTGGCAAAGCTTTGTCGTTTTAGTTCAGTTGCAAATGGTTTTTTAGTATATTTTGCAGTAAGCTGTGGAAATGCTCAATTATATGTTAGTTCAAGAACAGTTTATGCTTTAGCTTTACAAGGTAAAGCACCTAAATTTTTAACATATTGTAATAGATTTGGTATTCCTTATAATTCAGTTTTATTAGCAGGAAGTTTAGGATTATTATCATACACGTGTGTTTCACAATCAGCTACATCAGTTTTTCAAAATTTAAATAGTGTGATTGCATCTTCAGGTATATTTGTTTGGTTTGCAATGTGTTTGACATTTGTTCGATTTTATTATGGTTTAAAACGTAGACCTGATATTTTACTGCGTGATGATAAATCATATCCTTATAAATCACCATTTCAACCATATGCTGCAATTATTGGAATGGTTGGAACAGCTATTATAATATTAAGTATGGGGTTTGTTGTATTTTTAAAAGATGAATGGAATACATTATTTTTCTTTTCAAGTTATGGACCCTTATTTGTTTTTGCATTGTTTTATACTGGTTATAGAATTTTTAAAGGTACGCGTATACCAAGCTTAGATAAATTAGATTTTGATTCTGGACGTACAGAAATGGATAGATACATTTGGGATGGTGGTAGAGACTATAACAAACGGAATTTTAAAGAAGTTTTAATTAAATGGATATCAAACGTATTTTAATATACAAAGTTTTAAGCGAGATCTGAATAATTTCGCTTAATTAGGAAATTTGATCGATAAATTTTCAAATTTTTTTTTTTCTCTTTCAACAAACCATACAGGGTCTACTAATTAAACATGACTTGGAAAGCTACTGAATTGTTCTTTCAAGGGCGAGTAGTTAAACCATTTCTACCAAATGAGAAGTTTCCAAATTTGAAAAATTCGAATTATAAAAATTTATTCCCAGGAGATGAAATTTATATTTTTGAAACTAAAGATGGAAAATGGGGTCGAGGATATGTTATACAAAAACCACTTCCTAATGATTTCATAGTAACTTCAGTTAATTTAGATGATTTACCAGTACAGAAAGTTTCAATTGTTGTTTTTCCTTTAAAACATGTTAGAATTGATAATGAAATTCCATTTGATGAATTGAGAGTTAATAAAAGTTTAAATAATTATTCAAATGAAGCATCAACTGTGCCATCAATTAGAGATTCAGAATTGGAATATAAAGATGCAACAGGTAATTGGGACGATCAATTGCAACAAACAAGAAAAAGTGAACCACCTCATTTACCAGTTAGAAAAGATCAATCAAAAGAAACTATATTAGATGAAATGAAGTATTCTTTAGAATTGTTAAACTCACATATATTCACTTTATATTCAATTGGAGAATTTAAATTGTTTAAAAAATTGACAAAAATCTTTATTGGATTACATGAAACTAGGGTGAAATTAATCAATGATTTGTTAACTGATGATGAAGCTCAAGTAGCAAGAGAAACAGCAACATTCTTGTTGAATAAAATTCCTAAGAAATTAGCTTCGAAATCTTCAAGATTGAATTCAAAATCGTATGATTTGGATAATGAAAATACAGATACTTCGGGTTATAAATCAATTTTGGCTAGAGATGCTGAAACTGGTGAAGTGTTAACATTGGATACTAGTACACCGGCTAGAATTGCATTAAATAATCAATTAAGTTCATTAGTCCCTAATTTTCCCATCAATGCTCATCATAAAATTGGTAAATATTCATTGATTCCACCAAAGAATAAAAATTTCAATCATGAACCACCATCACATATTTTAGTTGATTTCAAATCAGTTTCTGGTTCTTCTGCATATCAACCACCCGGATTTGCAGGTATGATTGCTTATATGTATATTAGAACAAATAAGAAAAGATTAACAGAAGCATTTGCAGTACATACAAATTCAGTTGATGATTTAGTTCAAGTTGAAAAAATCAGTGCTGCTTTATTTAGAAATTTACCAGCAAGTGAAATTGATAATAATAGAGTTTATTTAGTTGCGGTTTTAACCGAAGAAATTGATATCAATGTTAGAAATAATCCATCATCTTCAATTAGTAGAGTTAAAAAGGGTGTTGCAGCTGGTGTTGCAGATATAACAAGAATATTTTCCAAAAATGAAGGTTCATTAAAATCTGGAGAAGCTCATCATTTTTCAATTAAATTGTTTGGATCATACGTTAATAAAACTTCGAAAACTCATGATAGTAAAACAGTTGTAAATAATGGGTGGGGAGAAGTTGTTGATCGAATTATTTCAGGTACTTCAAATGGAGTTGCAGTCAATCCAAGAGCTGAAAAATTAGTTGTTACAGTTAAAGAATTCAAACATCAATTTTCAGGTAATAATTCAACAACTCAAATTTCTTCATCAATACCAATTTCAAGAATTAAACCAATATTTTTTGATCCATTAGCTGAAAATTATGAACGTATTTATTTGGCAATGGGCAAAGTTTCATTATTAAACAGTAATGCAAAAGATGATTTATTGACTTTTGAAATTAGTACACCACATAATGAAATGATTACATTTGCAAAAGCTTCAAATCAACAAGAGAAAAGATATTGGCAATTTATTTCTGTATTTCCTGGTGAATCAATTGGAGAAATTGTTAAAATAAATGGTGTTACTTTAAAGAATAATTTTAAAAAATTACCAAAAGATGATTATGTTCTTTTATCATTGTATGTCAACGGTGTATTAGAAGGTGAAGGAAAATTACTTTACAAATCAGGTAATAAATTAGTGGAATATAATAAAAGGAAATTTCATACAGTTGAAATTATTTCACTTGCACATAATGTTCCAATGGCTCAAATTGAATTGAATACTGAATATGTAGGTAAAGTTTTTAATTCAGATAGTTCAATAGAAAATATTTTCCAATATGAAAGATTATTTCAATCAGGTCAAAAGGGTATTGATGAGTTATCAACTTCTTTAGTATCGTTTACAAAATTAGAGATTGGTCAATTGGTAAAATATTTTCAAGAATTGTTAAGTTCATTGTATGGTATAATTGATATTTCATATAATCATTCAGGTCCAAGTATAGAGATATTACGTAATAATTTGTTCAAAGCTATTATTCATTTATTAGATACTGTGTTTGGGAAACAAGAACAATATTTACATTTGGTTGATGATTTCTTGGCTAAAAATTCTAGATCAGATCAAGTTGGTACATTCATATTCAATAAAATGAGTGAAGTGTTTGCAATTGCACAATCTAGTTGGAATTCAGTTTCAAGATCGGTTTGCAGAATAATGTCAATATTGATGAGATTATCAATTTATAAAATCAAAGTTATAACAAACAAAGAATCATATATGAAATCATTTCATAATTTATTTGTAACTGTTGCAAGCTTTTTATCAATTGATTCAGTTGCTTTAATCGATGATCAAGTTTCAGTGATGGATATTGTTGATTATGTTTTTTCATTTAAAGTAAATGTAGAAGACCTGAAACTTTTACAAATGATGATTGCTTTTATTAATTCAATTGGTCTTAAAGGTTTAGGAGTAGATGAACAAATTTATAATGGAGAAACAGATCAACAATTATTAAAACAACATAAAATTATTACCAACAAATTATTATTGATTTTAAGATTATTAAATACATCATTGACTAAGAATGAAGAAACTCAACGAGTATTAATTTCAAATTCAACACGTTGGGCGATGGAAGTGTTTTTAGGACCAACAGATGTTGAAGCTACAAGATTGGCAAGTAGTATCATGATTTCAATTTGTGATTTATTATGGAACAAAATTAATAATGAATCAGCATCACCAGATGATATTGAATTATGTTTTTCATTAGCTAAGTTTTTACCAGCTTTGGCAAGAACTTTCATTAAATATAATAAGATAACAAGAGGTAACGGATCATTTAAACCAAAAAGAACATTTACTCAATTGTTCCCCATGTCATACCCATTTGATGAATTCTCAATTGATTCAGTAGTTAATGATGAAGTTGTAGTTGAAGTTTTAGTTGAATTATCTATATGTTTTGTATTTGTTGCAAGAATTGGTAAGAAAGCAGCTGGTAATGAAGGATTTAGTAAAATATTATCAACAAATTTACAACATGATTTTTTCAATCCAGAAAAATATTTGGCATCAAATTTCCAAAGTGAAGATATCTTAACTGTTATTTCAAGTATAAGATATTTGAGATTAGGTAAATATTTCCCTGAAGATAAATGGTTATCATTGAGTGCTACAATCATTGAAGGTAGTTTATGTGCTATAGAATTGATTAGACCATTGATTTTGACTCATCAATTACCAGGGTTGGATCAATCTGAATTATTTGATAGAACATTATGGGGTAATTATCTTAAAAGTTTATTAAAATTGGCTATTGTACCAAGTGTTGCAGTTGAACATTTATCTGATGTACCTAAACGTGCTTGTTATGCAATTACAAAGGATGTACGTAGTAGAATATCATTTTTAATCAATGAAGCATGGGATGCATTAGCATGGGATTCAACTGATGAAGATATTATTAGATTTAATTTGAAAAAATTTGGTGGTTATCAAGTTGAGTTTATAAATGATGAATATGGTATATTATCAGATTTGATGTTATTTGCTTTACAAAAAGATCAAGAATGTCAAGAAGTTGCAGTTAAAATATTATGGTCAGTTATAATATCTGAATATATTTTAAGTGAAGATTTAAAAGAAGTTGAAAAGCAATGTTTATTAGGACTTTATGAAATTTATCATAAAGCATCTTATAAACCATCAATTGAAGATCAAAAGAATTTCTTTGAAAGATTAAAAGTTACAATTAGAATGGATCGTGAAGATGTTGCATTTAATATGATTTATGATTTTATTAATAATCTTTCAAACTTTTGTGCTACATTGAATTATTATTCAAGTGTTCCTGTTGGAATTGAATTTGATGAAGATAGAGCATTTCATGAGATTAAATCATTGGCACAAATTAAAAGATCAGGTAAACCAGAATTATTTAATTCATATATTAATGCCATGTATGAGAAAAACATTGCAAAGAATGATTTTGTTCAAGCTGCATTAAGTTTAGAATTGTTGGCATCGACATATGATTGGGATCATCATAAAATTGTAGCACCAAGTTTTAGACCTAAATTTCCTGAACAATCTTCATTTGAACGTAAAGAAATTTTATATAAATTAATAGCAAATAATTTTACAAAAGGTCAATCATTGGAGAAAGCAGCTGATACATATAATGAATTATTAGATTCTTATAATGAACATACTTATGATTTGAAATCATTTGCATATGTTCATAATAAATTGGCACAATTATATTTAGATTTAGAAAGTTCAGATAAATTAACACCCAATTTTTTCAGACTTGAAGCTATTGGAAGTGGGTTTCCAGATTATATGAGAAGTACAGCACAAATTTATCAAGGATTACCATTCGAACATATTACTTCAATACATGAAAGGGTATTAAATATTTTCCCAGGTGCCAATATAATTAATGATGATTCTGAAGCTGAAATATTAAGAGAACAAGATGTTTCAGGTAGATACTTATACATTAAAAAAGTTGAACCAACTTATGAATTTAGTGATAAATTATTCAATACTTCATATGGTGTTAGATCATATGCTAGAAATAAAGATTTAAGAAATTTTGTAAGTTTGAAGAAAATTCCAGGTTCAACATCAGTTTTTGATTTATGGACAGAAGAAACATCTTATCAATGTTGGTTATCATTTCCAACATTAATGAATAGAAGTTTTATTAAAAGTTCAAAAACAATTAAATTATCACCATTGGATAATGCAATTCGTACAATTTCAAATAAAAATGATGATTTAATGCAATTGGAAGCAATGATCAATGCTGCTATAAAGGACAAAATTGATTTTACACCATTATTTAATGATTTATCAAGACAATTAGCTGGTACAGTTGATGCTCCAGTGAATGGAGGTGTTGGTCAATATAAATTATTTTTCAATGATTTTAAATATGAAGATAATGATGAAAAATATGGTAAAACAGCTACATTAAAAGATGCTTTTAATGATTTAACTATTATTTTAAGTAGATGTTTGGTTTTACATGGGAAATATGTTCCTGTATCAATGAAAGCATCACATGAAGCTTTAGTTGATTTATTTCAAAAAAATTTTAAAGATGAAATTGAAAATTTAAAAATTGTTCAAAATGAAAAGAATTCATCATCAAAAGTTTCAATATTTCAAGATAAACGATCAAATTCATCAATTTATGGTCCACCTACAACTCAATCAAGTATAAGGACACCAAGTATTACCAATTCCAAACCACCAAGTACACATAATCAAAGTTCAATAACTACAAGTTCAAAAGATTTAGATCGTACATTATCAAATTCATCATCGGTAGTTTATACTTCATCCGAAAAGTCAGGTAAAACATCAACCAGTCGTACTTATGCTGGTGGAGCTTCACCATTCAGTGGATTGTTATCAAGTATACGTACAATCAGTAATTCAAGTAGTAAATCTAAGCATACCAACAATGTATTAGGCAATAATGGGTATTAAATAGTTTAATGTATAATATATTATTCAAATGTGCACGAATGTAAAAATTTCAACAGACAAAAAAAAAAGAAAAGTTGAAGTCAAACTTTGAGTTTAATAAGTTTAAGAGTCTAGAAAGTTAGAATATCAATATGTTTAGATCAGTATTACGTACAGTCAGACCAACAGCTTTAGCTAGACCAGCTATGTTGAAAGCTGCTCAACAACCAATTCGTTTCTATGTTACACAACCAATCACTAAAGATGAAGTTATAACCAGAGCTTTTGATGCTTTGAAAACAGTTGCTACATTACAAGAATCAAATATCTCATTAGAATCATCATTCCAAAAAGATTTAGGTTTAGATTCATTGGATACCGTTGAAGCTTTAGTTGCATTGGAAGAAGAATTTGATTTGGAAATCCCAGATAAAATTGCTGATGAAATAAAAACTGTTGGAGAAGCTGTTAATTATATTTACGAAGAAGAATCAAAGTTGTAAACCAACAAGGTTGAATCATGAAAGTTCCACAATCTTGATTGGTTTGAGGCTATCAATTTATTCTTTTGAATTTGTACATATATATATAAGAAACCTAATAAACGGTTGAAGTAAATCTCAGTCAAGTAGGTAAGAACTCTATCATACTTTCATGTAATAGTTGTTACGTTAGTAATGGTTAAACCTTTGATTTAATTGGTTTAAATTGGCACTACCAAGTTCGTGTATTTAGTACACACTTTGCATCACTTAGTAATATCAAATAACTTAATGTCTAACGAGGTCAAGGATAATACAATAGAAGATAGGTTGAAGACTACAACTATAAACGATGAATCCTATATATCACACACTGATGAAGAAGAAGAGGAACTAGAATTGGATGAAGAGGCAGAAGACAATGATAATGGAGCAATTCAATATCCTGGAACTGTTTTACCTGATAATAATCAACAAGAAATCATAGCAGATCAAGATTTAACCAATGATTTAGACTTGGATACTGATTACATTGATTTAGTGCATTTGAAAATCTCATCATTAGAAGATTTACAACTTGAAAGATTCAAAAATCTAGAGAGTTTATGTTTAAGACAAAATTTAATAACTTCAATTGTACCGGTTAAAGATTATTCAAATAAATTAGAAGAATTGGATCTTTATGATAATAGAATCAATCATATTTCTTCTTCAATTCAACATTTAACAAATTTAACTAATTTAGATTTTTCATTTAATAGAATTAAAAATATTAAAAATATTGATCAATTAATAAAATTGGAACAATTATATTTTGTTCAAAATAAAATTAAAGAAATTAAAAATTTGGAAAAGCTTACAAATTTAGTTAATTTAGAATTGGGTGGTAATAAAATTGAAAAAATTGAAAATTTAGATACTCTAATTAATATAAAACAATTATGGTTGGGTAAAAATAGAATACCGAGATTTGAAAATTTAAATAATTTAATTAATTTAAAAGTATTATCAATTCAATCAAATAGAATTACAAAATTTGAAGGATTGGAAAATTTGATTAATCTTGAAGAATTATATGTATCACATAATGGTATTGAAAAGATTGAAAATTTAGATAAAAATATAAATTTACAGGTATTGGATGTAACATCAAATAAATTAAAAAATTTACAAGGTTTAAAACATTTAACTAAATTAACTGATTTTTGGTGTTCATATAATCAAATATCATCATTTGAAGAAATTGGTAATGAATTAGGTAAATTACCAGATTTGGAATGTGTTTATTTTGAAGGTAATCCAGTACAATTAAATAATCCAAGTGCTTATAGAAGAAAGATAAAATTATACCTTGGACCATCATTAAATAAGATTGATGCTACATATGTTCACAGTTAAATTATGACATGATTGCTAAAAATTAATTAGTTTATGATACGAAATATATAAATGTAACGATCTGATGTTTTTTCATGTACAACCCCCTTAATGCAGATTCTTGCTGCAAATGATAAAATATAAAGTTGCAAGTTATCCAAACTAACCAATATACAACTTTTTAATCATGTATTCCTGGTTTGATCAAATTGATCGTGATGTAGAAAGCATGTGGAACAAAGCAAGAAAATATTCTTCTCAAGTACCTGCAAATTATAACCCAAGACATATTACTGAAGGTTATCATTCACCTTCATTTTTAAATCATCCATTTGGCCAATTGTCATATAAACCTATGGATACTTTAGCACCTAGGAAAACTCATTTCATGGATGATTTTTGGAAGAACGTCCAACGTGGTAAATACTTCATTGGATTTGATGAAGATTTACAAACAGTTGAAGAAAATGATAGGTACCTAGTTACATTTGCTCAACCAAATTTATCAAAAGATAATGTCAAGGTTGATTTCAACAAACACGAGAATGAATTGATTATTTCAATTGATCAAAGTGAACAAGATCGATTTGGAAGAGAATCGTCATTGACTTATCATTCAGCAATGAAATTTAGTTTACCTATCAATGTCGAGGATATCAAAGCTGATATTTCAGAAGATGGTATTGCTTTAATTTTACCAAAAGAACGCTCAGATACTGAGGATACAATAACAATCTCTTTGAACGAAGCAATAGAATCTTCAAAACAACAAGCCTCGATAAAGAAATAAGTCACTTAATCGATTGAATTGTGTTTTACATAGTTAAATATATATAATATTATGATTTATTTTTTTAGCAGCCAACAGGACAAAAAAAGATTCTTTTGCAACTTAAAATGTCCACAAACGTAAAACATGGTTTTGAACAATTACTTATCAAAATTAGGTTCTTCATTGATAAATATGTTTTACATACACCACCGGAATCAAATAATTCAATTTTTTCAAACATTGATTTAATATCACGCATTGAAGATTGTAATAATGAAGTGATTCTATCATCAAGTATATCACCTAATAATCAATTTTATGATAGCACTGGTCAAATTTCTCCAAACAATATAACTACATTTGAACAATTATGTTCATTAATCGATCAAGAAATTGAAATGATTGAATCAAAAGGGAAAATCAATCGTGTTGTTTCATTATCTACGTTACCAACTATATCTAATCAATTAGTTTCAAAAAGTAACTCTCCCGAAAAGGATATTGATTCAAGAAAGATTTATAAAAATAAGAAAATTATTGTTGTTCGAAAGAAACGTTAAATATGTGTGTATTAATTTAGTTTATTATCTTCAACTTTATAATTATCCAACACAACTCTGTATATAAAGGTTGGTGCAAACCCACCAATGTTTGTTATAAAAATGTCAATCAACTCTGGTGGTATATAAGCTTCTAATGGATTTGTAACTACTTGTACATTATCAATTAATTTATAATCATCATAATTTAAAACTTTACCAGAATTACCAACTTCAATCAAATCATCTTTTGTAAATGGATATAATGGTGATAATTTATATAATCCCGCAAGTGCAAAAACTGGAGTCTTATGTTCTTTTGCACATTCAACAACTTGTGAAACACCGGAGTTTGATAAACAACCTCCATTTGCAAATACCGCATTTGTACCTATTATAACTTTACCAACTCTTGACATGACAGCATATGTAGTTGAATCTGGAATTAAAATTGTTTCAATATTATTTTCAGCTAATTTTTTAACGAATTTATGAGATTTCTCAATATCATTTGGATAATTTTCAGTCACCAATACAGTGAATTTTCTCTTTTGTCTTGCTTTTATAAGAAAATGAAGTACTGAATCTGAATTTGGTGTAGTAGTTAATAATACTTCATTATCATGGATCAAATCACCAATCATATTTTCCAACCCTTCATTTACATTTGATATTTCATCAATTAATTCTTTAATTCCTTGTATTATAATTGATCTTAAATCTGTTGTTTTTTCACGTGGTTTTGTTTCAATTGATTCCTTCTTTTTATTTGTTGTTGATAATAAACTAAACATTGAGCTCATCATGGGGAAATTACCTGAATCATTTGAATTTTCATCATCACCTGTTTCTTCTCTAATTATAAATAACACTCTTCTTATGATATTACCCGGTATGATTTTTCTAGGATATGATTTATGTATTATCAAACCTACTTGTCTAATGATTTCGATTAATTCTTGTGGATTAGACCATCTTGATGCTGATATGACTTTCATTAATATTTTGGCTACAACTAATGCTGTATCTTTATCACCAGTAATTTGATGACGCTTCAAACTAGCAATCACTGGATCTATTAAAACATGTATTTCAGGCGTTATAACATTTTCATTATTACTCATGATCTTTAGTATAGAAAATTTTTTATGTTTTTGTTTGAAAAATTTAGTACTCAGTAAACTACCCATATAAATGTCAAATTTCAATGATGAATTGAACAAGTCTTTGAATTTATTATATGATGAAGCTTCGACATTTGATATATCAATTGAGTTAATTCAAAAGTTGGCCCAACAATTGAAGTTTGAAACTTTTATTGAAGATAATAATTTTCAATCAATAACATCAACAACATCAAAAACAAAAAAATTGACAATTGCTGCTTCATCTATATTGTTAGATATAGATTTTGAAAATGATTCTAGCATAACGGATGTAACTATATCAATCAATGGTACAGAGAATAAATTTATTCCTAAAGAAAGTCATGTATCCATTGAAAATAATAAAATCATTTTGAATCAAGATTTGAACCCAGTTTCCTTTATTAATAAAGTTGAAAATTCCGAAAAATCAATAGTTGAGCATGTAATACTTGAGAATTTGACTGAAAAATCTAAAAAATTGAATAATTTCCCAAAGAATTTGAAATATTTGGCAACAATTGATAGTTTTACAAATGATAATCAAGATTTGTTTCTTTATATTGAATCTATATCATTATTCTTATACACCATATGGAATTTGGAAGCTGAAGTGAATAAAAATTGGCAATTTCAAGCTGGATTTAATAATACCGTTGGAAAAGTTGAAGTACATAATTTAAAAACTAACAAATTAGGGAATTTTATCACATTTTGGCAAGATTTTAGATATATCAATCATGAATATCAGAAACTTAAAGACACTGAAGATTTATTAATTGGGGAAACATATAGACTTGAATTGAATATAGTACCATCTACTTATCAAAATGATTATTTACTTGAATCAAAGAACCAAGAATGGGAAGTAAATGACAAAAAGTATCAGATTGAATTTAAAAATCTAATAAAACCATTAGAAAATGATAAAAATTGGTCATTAGCTTTGGAATTAAATCATGCAATATATATACCAACAATTGTATTGGAGTATCTTGGATTTATAGAATATGATCAAGGTACATCAAAAAACCCATTGGCTAAGGATATATTTGACAAATCGAATAACAATGAAGAAATCAGTCATGATATCAATATGAATTCAGCAACAGTGAATGTATCATTAAGACATGAATTTTTATATAAATTTATACCACTACAAAGATTTAAGTTTGATAAATTAAAACAACTTTCAACCATAATACCGATATTAAGAAATTTTGCTGTATTAACCAATTTGTATATGACATTATTTGATCCAAAGAATAAATCACATACTTTTAATAATAAAAGAAGAAGACGTAGTTCAAGAATGTCAATTAGTGTTCAGGATAAAGATTTGACTGAAGAAACTAAAGAAAAATTAAAAGAATCATTAAAACTACCTAAAGATGTAACAGATGAAGAAATTCTTGGTTTAAGTGCAATATCTGAAACTGCAAATTATTCAACTATTCAACCAATTAAAGATGAAATTGATTTAGATTCATTTATGAACAATGATGATCAAACACAACAATCTACAAGAGAAGATTATATTGATTTCATATTAAATGAAGTAGATTTAATCACTGGTGATATAAATCTTTCATTTGATACAAAAATCTTATCAAAACATTTATTTATAAATTTCAAAATATCAAATGGTGAAATAAAACTTGTTAAAAATGATATGGAATTAGATTTAGAAGTCAAATTTATAAATGCATTAAATTTTACAGAAGATTTATTAATTGCATATAAAGCAATATATTAATATATACATGAAAGATCTAAATTTTTATACCAATATGAATACTTGCAACACCGAATGTTAAATTTTCATAACCTGGTTCTGGAACGTAAAATCCAGCTTTTTCTATCATTTCTTTAAATTCTTCTTGTTTTGGGAATTTTCTAATACTTTCAACTAAATATTGATAAGAGTCTCTATCATTAGCAATCAATTGACCCATTAGAGGTAACAAACTAAAAGAATAAGCTTGATAACCATAATCAATCAATGGGTTTTCAACTTGACTGAATTCTAAACAAGCAAAAATACCACCTGGTTTTAAAACTCTATAAGCTGTATTTAAACCAGCTTGAATGTTTGTGAAATTTCTTATACCAAATGCTATAGTATAAACATCTTTTGAATTATCTTCAATTTGATCCATGGTTTCACCATTTTGAACTAAGAAATTAACTCTACCTGAATCAGCCCATTTTGTCTTTTGATATCTTAATTCACCTTCCCTTAACATATCAGGATTTATATCTGCAACAGTCATTCTTGATTCATAATCACCAAAATTTTTCTCAGCATTTTCTAATAATCCAAATGCAATATCACCTGTACCACCAGCAACATCAAGAAATTCTAAAGGTTCAGACAGGTTTGGTCTTTTCCCAGCATTCAATTTAGAAATGAAATGACTTTTCCATAATCTATGTACACCCATTGACATAACATCATTCATTAAATCATAATTGGATGCAACTGATGAAAATACACCACCAACTAATTTCTCCTTGTCATCTTTATTCACTGTTTTAAAACCAAAATGTGTTGTGTCTGTTTTAGTTGAATTGAACCTCAAACATGTTTGAATTGGTCTTAATGATTTCCCAACTGACCGTTTAATTGATTGTTGAAACATTGAGTTGGCTTAACCTTATGATTATTTTTCTGTTAGAGAAACAAGAAGTTTTTTTTTTTCCGTATTCTATATATATTGAAGATAAACTATTAATATTATGCTTGGACAACTCTAACAGTGTTGGAGTGACCTGAACCTCTAGTCCAACCTTGGACTGTAATGATTGAATCACCTTTTGAAATGATACCTAAATCAATGGCTTCGGAAACAGCCCATCTCAATCTATTTTCAACATCTTCTTGCCAGTTTGCAGCTTTTTCTTTATCATATACAAATGGATATACACCTCTGTATAAATGTGAATATTTGGCACTTCTTTCATTTCTAGTAACCATCAAAATTGGAACGTCTGGTTTATATTTAGAAACTAATCTTGCTGATAAACCTGAAGTAGATAAAACAACAATAGCTTTAGCATCTTGTTCATAAGAAGCTGAAACAGCAGCAACGGCACAAGTTTCACTGGTTGGGGTTGGTTTTTTGGCTAATGTTCTTAATTCATTAAACAATTGTGGGTAAGCAATAGCTTTTTCAGCAATTAAACAAGTGTTATGCATCATTGAAACAGCTTCAAATGGATAATTACCTTTAGCAGTTTCACCTGACAACATAACACAATCAGCACCATCCAAAATGGCATTACCAACATCTGAAACTTCAGCTCTGGTTGGTCTTGGGTTATAAGTCATTGATTCCAACATTTGAGTAGCACAAATAACTGGCTTAGCAGCTAAATTACATTTAGCAATCAATTGTTTTTGAACAACGAAAACTTGTGGAGCTGGAATTTCAATACCTAAATCACCTCTGGCAACCATAACACCATCAGTTTCGGATAAAATATCATCGAAATTGTTAACACCTTGTTGATTTTCAATTTTAGCAATAATTTGAATATCTTTACCAGCTTCACCTAAAACTTTTCTAATTTCTTTAATATCATCACCAGTTCTAATAAATGAAGCAAAGATCATATGAACATTGTTTTTAACACCAAATCTAATGTCATCTTTATCTTTTTCTGATAAAGCTGGTAAATCAACATCAGTACCTGGTAAATTAACACCTTTGTGAGAACAAATTTTACCAGCATTAATTGATTTAACTTTCAAAGTTTTAGCATCAACAACTTCTAAAACTTCAAATGATAAAACACCATCATCAATATAAATGATTTTACCTGGTTCAATGACTTTAGTAATGTTTTTATAATCAATATACATGACTTTATCATCTGATTTCAATTTAAAATCATCATCAGTAGTGAAAGTCATTTCGTGATCAGGTGGAATTGGATAATCTTTATCACCAACAGTAGTACCAGTTCTAATTTCTGGACCTTTAGTATCTAAAGCAATAGCCAATGGTCTACCTCTATATACTTCTTCTGATTTTCTAGCATTATCAATGACTGATTGATGATATTCATAAGAACCATGAGAAAAATTCATTCTGACAATGTTTAAACCAGCTTTTCTCAATTTAACCAAAACATCAACATTGTTAGTTTTTGGACCTATAGTACCAATAATTGATGATCTTCTTAAATATTTATGAGGAGTTTGTTCAACATTTAAGTTTGATAACCAAGATAATGAGGAATGTGACATCTTTGTAAGTTTATAATAATAATCTCTGAATCAATTCAATGAAAGAATAAAAACAATAAAAATTTCAACTGAAATAAAGAAAGGAGAAAGAATAAAATAAATATATATAAGATGATGCGTGTTGGAAATTGACTTTGCTTTATTAAGAGAGAAAATTATTTTTTTTTTTTTTTTTTTTTTAATTATAATTTTTTTTTTTTTTCCTGTCTCGGCTCACTGTAATACGAGAGATGGTGATAATGGGTGGTAGTGGTGGGTGGGTGGTGGAACATCGGATACCACCACCTGTTTACTATCTGTTTACAATCTGTTTATTATATGAATGGTATGGTATCATCATCATCATCATCATATTCATATTCATCATAACAAATCATACTATAATTCTATAACTATTACATGTTTATAATTACATCGATTAAAAGGTATTATCATCTAAATTTATACTTGTTTCTAATGTTTTTGCAGCCATTAAATACTAGAGTGTACTAATGCCACCAAATGTAGAAAACATCAAGTGTCTATTGAAAAGAATATTGAGCTCAATACAAGGATGTACACATGGTTAATCTTTTAAGCTCTCTTTAATTTAAAAATTTCAAATTCTTTAAAGATTAGAAAAAATAAATAAAAAAAAAAAAATAAAAAAAAAAATAACGTTTCGGAGTTTTTTCCGATGATGAATTATTGTTCCATATAATAATAATCACAAAATCGGTATAATAAAATTATTATGAGATTCTTTCAATATATCTTCTATATTCAACAGATAAATAATAACCATTTGAATTGATTGAGACTATTTATGTAATTTGATCAGTTGATTATTATTATTATGTATATTTATTTCACCAGGAGGCTACCATAATTGGGATTTTGAGTTAATTTCTATTTTCATCCACATATTAATAAGGTTATCTATGCATAATAACTTCACATTTCAGTTTGCCATCATCGTCTAAAATATTTGAATGTTGCAAATTTTTCATATCCATTGTGTTTAACCAAGATTTAACTTCTTTAATTAAATTATTAACATTCTTAAAATGTTTAATATAATCGTCTCTATTATTAAATTCAATAGTTGCAAATAATTTATCTCTACTTTTCAAATCATTCCAATTGACTAACATTGGTCTACATCTTCTTTCAATATAAGCAACAAAAAAGTATTCTGACATATTTTTTGACAGACAATTTTTACATTGCAGACATAGTGATTTCTAAGTTTATAAATACCAATTCATGTAATAATCTCCCTTCTTATGGGAGAGTATTGAGATTTCTTATCTGTTTAAGAATTGATAATTGTTTATGTTTAAAGATGTCGCTACCCTTTAGTATCAGTACCCCTTAAAACCAGAACCTTCTTCATCAAGATATATAAACAAAGAGATATGCGTTATACATGAAACAATAGCAACATTTTAGTTATTTGAACCTTGATTGCATGTCACTATCCCAAATCAATTACATATCTTTGATATACATTATCAATAAACATGTTCGAAAATGGATTGAAAACTTATACTTTTCTAAACTTCAGATACATCAAGAGTACCTAGAATAGGATCATTGTCAAAGAAAAAGCTAGTAGTAGACTTACTAAGGAGTTATTAAACAGATTTTGACTACAGATAATACTTGTGAAAGTAACAAATGATTATTCAAAATTGATCAAGTTTCAAGTTGATAATTTAGCCGTATAGCTCAATGGCCACAATCATGAAACCCCTTCAACTTGTACCTCTTGGAACCGTACTTCTGTGATCAAGAGTAATGCCTATTTGGTTAAAATTCAAATCATTGCGACATTTTGCAACCACTACAATCAAATTTAGAGATCTTTGGAAAACTTTCATGAATTAAATTTTATTTAATAACTAAATAATCTCAATGTATTATAATATCTATCGTAAATGATAATTTGTTATACAACTTTCATTCAAGTAATTTATATAATCTTGTAATCTTTCATCAAATGATTTATTGAAATAATCAATATTTTCTTTATTTAGTATCTCAGAACTATCATGACAACCAGTATTGAAACACTCTCTTGAACCATCTTTAGTATTGGTGGTAGTATCTTCGAATATAACTATTTTTTTAGCACTCATTCTTTAATTATGATTTCAGTATTTGAGATATTTACATCTATTTGTAGATTTGATATTATTTAGCCACATCTTTGAAATCTATACTTTCAACACCATCATTGATTAATCATTGCAGACAATATCAAATGATAAACCCTCTTGTAACAAGACGGGATCCTGATTCACTACTAGCCCTTTGAGACAGGTCTGGTATGTCGTAAACTTACTCAAATTGTTCAAATCATAAATATCATTGATGTTAAAGTGATAAAATCTAAAATACTTGTTGATAAAGACATACATTTTGTCAATTTTGAGTCATATTCATTTCGTATCTATGATGTTTTGAAATGTTAAAAACCTTTGCAAACATGACGGGATCCTGTTTCAACAACAACCTACTGAGATAGATGTAACATGTCGCAAAACTACTCAACTCGTTCGAATTAATAACAATTGTAAAATTAAGCAAAACCTGTTGATATACTTCTATATTTCAGACGATTTGGAACCATGCCATTCGGACCCACGGCTGTATTTCAATGAACGCTATACAACTTGAAATGCCCATGAATTCATTGGTTTTTCATAGTTTTTAATGATCTCCACCTTTCGAAAGCAAGTTATCAGGATCCTGTTTAAGAAATGGCCTAATGAGACAGGTCTAACATGTCGTAAAGTTACTTGATTTGTTGAAAGTGAAAACAATAATATCAACACGTTGAAATACCATTCTGTTCACATGTAAAAGTAATGACTAAAATTGAATGAAAAGAATAAATGTTCAAACTGTGAAATTCTTTAAAATAAATTCTTTGATTCAATCTGAACATTAGCAACTAAAATTTTAGATCTAGCAATTTTCAAATTTAACTTTCACAATCAAATTTTTAAATAGTTCCAAATAGAATATGCAAGTAAATAAAGGTCTTCGTTGTTAGATTAGAAGTGTTTTAAACATGGAGAATGGGGTATTGTTTTTGTTGATTATAATTGAAACATTTTTCAGCATTCAGATGTATGCGACTTAATTTTAAATTTGCATTATAATATTTTAGATTTCATTTAAATAAATGGTTGTTCCAATAATAGTAGGTTTGGGTGCCACTATACTAGCCTTAACAGCAAAAGTAACAATTTCAACATATAGACAATTCTTACATTTGACACCAGCTATGATTGCCACCTTAAATAATATTAAATTAACAAGTTTTGATGATAATTTTTCAATAAATAAATTGGATCCAAATTATATGCATTATAAATTCCTAACGTCGAAATATCCAAATAAACCATTTTCAACACCAATGACTGAACAAGAAGCATTGTTAATTTTGGGTATTGAAGGTGATGATATTTTAAATGTTAATAAAGAAATGGTTAGAAATCGATATAGAAAATTAATGATTTTAAATCATCCAGATAAAAATGGAAGTTTATACGTGTCACAGAAAATCAATGAAGCAAAAGATATATTGGATAAAAGTTACATGGTGAAGAAATGATACAAATGTGAAAACCCAGCCCAGGGCAAAATATTATACACCTGCTCGATTTAAACTGTCAATATCAACATTTGAAACATCTTTGAACCCATAGAACTCGTGAGAGTATACTCAATTAATGAAGACAATAGTAATTAACACTAGCCAAAGTTATGCTTTGTTGTGAATCCAAAGCTATAGATATACAAATTAATATATAGACTATTTAATTATCTATCAATCTTCAATCCTTGATACTACAAGAACTTCATGAGGCAAAACATAAGTCAAATTCATCAATGTTGTAATTAAGCTTTTGTGGTTATTATTACATCAAATCTAAAACTATATATTGATTTGAAAAAATAGATTAAGAAACTGCAAAAATGGTTCAACTAAATTCTGAATAAGATTTATTATTAACTAGAAGTAGTAAATTCTACAGTTGTGAATAAGTTTTTGGGGAATCCCTTTTTTTTTGTATTTTTAAAATTTTATATAAAAACTATTAAATTAGTCAACGAATAAAAGCAAACAGTATCATAGATAAACCTAATTACATGATGGTACAACTTGATGAAATAACACCATGACCGGTATTGACAACAACATTATCTTTTGAACCTTCTTTTTTTGATGAAGCATTGTTTGAAGAGTTTTGAGCAGCCATTGTAAATTTATTCGAATTGATTAATGAAGAGAAGATTTATTTTAGAGGAGATTTATCGTCTTTATATATTTGATCTATACGATCATTACCCAACAAGAATTCAACTTGTACGATAAAATCAAATGATATTCGGAAAGATATGCCATCATAAGATTTACAAATTTTTATTGTAATCTTGGTTTTTGCAACTTATCATCATAAATGTGTTGCAAGAAAAATTTCCAAATTGGTCAGTTGCAATAGAAAAGTTTCAAACACAAAATCATCAACTCTATTTTTTGTACTACAAATTAAGATTAAGGTATCGTAAATTTTGAATATGGGTATTTTAAAACGTGTTCAAATTTAAATCTAATTTATTGACTCCATAACAAGTAGGCTATCTCGAAAATGTTTGTGGGGTAAACTTTTTGGTTAAATTCTGGTTACTGATTTGTAAGCTTGTTGACATTTTACAGCTTAAAGTGTTTCAAGCAAATTATAGTAGTATACAATCGTTGATTTACTTCTACTATGTTTTGGTTTTTTACATTTATTGCTTTAACTCTATAGAAATCTCATGTATCTTTAAGTTAACATCTTTTTAAGCTCAGTATTACATATTTATATCACATCGGTTAGAAAGTCTGCAACCATCTAATATGCAATTGTACATTTATAATCTTTTCGATAGTTGAGAATCTTAAATCTAGAGAAATTCCAATCTACATTAGTTATAATTTTTTGGGGGAAACCCCTTTTTTGTATTTTTTTAAGTTTTATATATAAAGTATTTGAAATTGTGTTGACCGAATATCGAGGAGACAATCATCGAAGCAATCTGTGTAAATCCAATTACATGATGGTACAACTTGAAGTAATAACACCAGCACCGGTACTAACAACAACGTTATCTTTAGAACCTTCTTTTTTTGATGAAGCATTGTTTGATGAATTTTGAGCAGCCATTTTGAATTATTTGATTTGATTAATGAAGAAAAGAAAAATATGAGGAAATTTTCAGTCATTTATATACCTAAGTTTTCTCCAACAAGCATAGTGAAATTGTTTATTGTTGAATTAAAATTTACTGTTTTGCAGCTTTTGCAATCTTGGTATGCAAATTTAAATGTGTTGCAAAAAAAATTTCCAAATTAGTTCACCACAATGTGGGAATCACAAAATCATCCATGTTATTGATCAACTCTATTTTTGCATATGTAAACCGCTCTCGTAAATTATTTCAACCGTGCTGGATTAGGAAATACCCGCATAATACTGTTGAAAACTTTATTGTAAACAAATTTTGGTTAACCTCTAAGGCAACATTGTCACAAAGCCAAGGTTTCTTCAATATAGAGGTATATTTGATAAAGTTGTTTCAAGTATAAGGAATAAAGTTTTAGAGGATTATCTACAGGTGTTGAATGTTTGGGGAAAACCCTTTTTTTTGTATTTTTTAAATTTTATATAATATAAAGTATTTGAAATTGTATTGACCGAATATCGAAGCAATCTGTATTTAGCCAATTACATGATGGTACAACTTGATGAAATAACACCATGACCGGTATTGACAACAACATTGTCTTTAGAACCATCTTTTTTTGATGAAGCATTGTTTGAAGAATTTTGAGCAGCCATTTTAAATTATTTGAATTGATTAATGAAGAACAAAAACTATTGGGAATTTCTAACCCTTTATATATTCAGTCTTTTCTTAACAATCATGATGATATTGATTATTGTTGAATTGAGATTTATCTCTTTTTTGCAGCCTTTGCAATCTTGGTGTAAATATGTTGCAAAAAAAATTTCCAAATTGGTCCACTACAATGTAGGATATCCTTTTGAATCACAAATTCAGTCATTTTATAAATCAACTTTATTCTTGCATATGTAACCCGCTCTCGTAAATTATCTCAACAGTGCTTGTTTAAGAAATACCCGTAATGTACTGTTGAAACATTTACTGTATATATTGGTCAACCTTAAAGGCAACATTGGCCGACTTTTCTTCAATAATAAAATGTAATTTGTCAATTTAGTTGTTTCATGTATAAGGAACATGGTTATAGAGGATTATCTACAAGTGTTGGATTTTTGTCCAACATTTAGGGCAACATTTTCACACCAGATTTCTTCAATATAGAAATGTTGTTAATGTTTTTGTTTCAATTATAAAAAATAAAATTATAGAGGATTATCTACAAATGTTGGATGTTTGGGGAAAACCCTTTTTTTTGTATTTTTTGAGTTTTATATATAAAGTATTTGAAATTGTGTTGACCGAAAATCGAAGCAACAATCATCGAAGCAATCTGTGTAAATCCAATTACATGATGGTACAGCTTGAAGTAATAACACCAGCACCGGTACTAATAACGACATTGTCTTTTGAACCTTCTTTTTTTGATGAAGCATTGTTTGATGAATTTTGAGCAGCCATTGTAAATTATCTGATTTGATTAATGAAGAACAAAAAATTATTGGAAAACTTTAGCCCTTTATATATTCAAGTCTTTCCCAACAGGTATGGTAAAAATTGAATATTATTGAATTGAGTTTTATCTCTTGTTTTGCAGCTTTTGCAATCTTGGTATGCAAAATTAAATGTGTTGCAAAAAAAATTTCCAAATTAGTCCATCACAATGTGGGAATCACAAAATCATTCAAGTTATTAATCAACTCTATTCTTGCATATGTAACCCTCTCTCGTAAATTAATCCAGCAATATTTACGAAATGCCCGAATAATACTGTTGAATCATTTTAGTGTTTGAACAAATCTTGGTCAACCTTTGGGGCAACATTGTCACAGCCACGTTTCTTTGATATAAACGTGTAGTTAAATTAATTAAAAAAAAGGTTAGAGAGAATTATCTACAAGTATTGAATGTTTTTGGGGATCCCAATTTTTTTGTATTTTTTGAAGATTTTATATAAAATGAAAATTAAGTAATAATAAAAGCAATAACCATTAACCATTAACCATCAATATCATCATGTAAATTACATGATTGTACAACTTGAACCAATCCATCCTTTGTTAGTAAGGACAACCACGTTATCTTTTGAACCATCTTTAGTTGAAGCGTCTTTGTTTGAGCAAGTTTGAGCAGCCATTATAAAATATTGTTAATTAATGAGATTAGAAAAAGTAGATGAATTCGAGTTATATTTATATTCTTTATTTGTAATTGTCAAATATACAATTGTTCCGAAAATATTAACATGAATATTAACATGATTTGAAATAAATTGAAACATGATCTTGAGTGTTTCAAAATTGATTTTTGTTGATTGAGTTTTCATAAAGTATCAAACTTATTACTGAAACTAGCATCAACAAAGACCATGTCCATGCCATGACTTGTTTCAAACAATGTATCTTCTTTCCCAAATTTGTAAGTTACAATCTAACTGCTTGAAATACAATTCAACATGATTCAAGATTTGTCATTTACATATTCTGAAACTACAAGAATTTCCAACTTTGTTCAGTACAATAAAACTGTACCAGGTTTAGGTTTCGAAATTACCTAATTAGGCCACGACAATAAGAGAAAACATTTCAATACAATTTTTAATACATTTTCAATCTATATTATTAATGTCCATTTGCTGAGATTGAACCATTCATAGATTCAGGTTCAATCTTTTGTTGTGCTTGTTCTTTACCACCTTCGAAATTTTGACGTACTCTTAAATAATGTTGTAATTCTTCAGCTGATACAGATGGGATTAAATCAGATTGAGCTTTTATAAAATCTTGCATTTTAACAATTACACTTGTATCAAGTTCAGTTGCAACATTATCGAACCACCATCTAGTATTAACTTGATCTTTACCTTGATTTATCAATTCTTGATTATATTGTTTAATTTTTAAATCTACTTCATTTGCAATTCTAGTCATTGCATTCAACATTGAATCTGAACATAATGCATAAAAATCAGCACCTGTATATGTAAATGTACATTTTTCAGCAATCTTATTTAAATCAACTTGATCATCCAATGTAAATTTCCTAGTTAATGCTTCAAGTATTTTAGTTTGCTTTTCATTTGTATCTGATATACCCAAATATAACATTTTATCAAATCTACCAGGTCTTAATAATGCTTCATCTAATAAATCAGGTCTATTAGTTGCACCAACTACAAATACTCCATCACCACCTTCACTACTCATACCATCTAATTCAGCTAATAATTGTGATACAATTCTATCCATTACACCACCAGAATCTCCTTGATTACCTCTTTTTGGTGCAACTGAATCTAATTCATCAAAAAATATAACACAAGGTTTTGCATCTCTTGCTCTTTGAAATACTCTACGAACATTAGCTTCTGATTCACCAATATACATATTTAATAATTCAGGTCCTTTAACTGAAAAAAAATTTAATGAAAAATTAGTTGCAATTGCTTTTGCTAATAATGTTTTACCAGTACCTGGTGGACCATAAAATAAAATACCACTTCTTTTTTTTAGACCATTATTAAATAATTCAGGATGTTTTAACGGCATATCTATGGTATCTAAAATTTCATCTTTAACTAAGTCTAATCCTCCAATATCTTCCCATTTAACATTGGGTATACGTGGTGCACCAATTGAATCACTAAATTGATTTCTAGCTTCATTAATAGCTAAATTAAAATCTTCAGGAATCCATTGTATAACCCCTCCATCACCTATATTAATTAAATTTTCAACTTTAATATTTAATTCAGATGATAATTTTTTTAATCTTTTAATTGCTAATTTTTTAGATTTTTTAATTATAGATATTAAATCTCTTGGTGTTAATCCTGCTGATTGTAATGCTAAATTTTTATAATTTATATCTTTTCTAATTATAAATGGATATGAATTTAAATTTGTTGATGGAATTTTAAATTTTTCAATTTGAATTAAATGTTTGAAAATTTCTAATCTTTCATTTTCACTAGGTACACTAAATTCAATTGTGAATTTAGTTAATGATTTTAAATTATCATTTAATTTATCAAAATCATTACAACTCAAAACAATGACTAGTTTAGGGTATGTTGTTAAATAATCATTTAAAGTTTGAATAATTTTTAATGATAATGAAGTATGAATTGATGAATTTTGATCATTATCATCAGTTTTAGGACATAAATTTTCAATATGTTTTAAATATATAACATCTAACCCTTTATTTGTTGTTGTTGGAATATTTGCAATATATTTATCAATTTTCCCACTTAATAATCCAATAGTTTTCAATTCTTGACCTGGATTAAGGAAATCAAAACAATCTAGTTCAATTAAATTTAATCCCATTTCAATACATGTATTACGTACCAATGTTGTTTTCCCAATTCCTCTACTCATTGATGTTAATAATATTGAAGTCTTTAAGTTAATCTTTGAACTAATACATGTTTTCAATATTTTTTTAAAATCTTGTGCATATTTAAATTCATTTGAATTGAAATAATTAAAAATTGGTGGTAAATTTAAATATTTATACCATTTATTAAATTGATTAGGTGGTAATTTTGAACTTTCAACCCCTGATGAAACAAGTAAAGTTTTAGTTGGATCGAGTAAAAATTGTTTAGTTCCAATTTCATTATTACCTTTTGTATCAGTTATTTTAAACCATGCTACAACATCTGGATTCCCAATTGGTATAACATCAAGATTATCTTGACTCATTTCTTCATCATTATTCTCTTCATTTTCAGTTAAATTATCAAACATGGTTTTACTCAATACTGAATCTATCACCACTGGGATAAAATCTCCTTGTTTAACACATTTTAATTGTTGAGTCAATGTTGATTTTAAACTTGAAAAAATATTCTTTTGATATGTTTTATCCATAGTTATTTGTGAACATATCCTTGTAATAGTTACTGATTCTGCAATTGGTAATAAATTTGATATATTATTCTCATTACTTTTCTCAAGTGGTAAAAATTTGATTATACTAGATGAATCAAGGTTTAAATTGTATAATAATATTGGTGATAAATAAGCAAATCCAGTTTTAAAACTTCTTTGTGGTTCAATAAATGTAAAAATTCGTACAACAATCATTTCATCATTAGTTTTTAAATAAATTAAATCACCATTAAATATAGGGAAATTGAAATTTATAAAATCATTACTATTCACAAAAACAAATAAATCCCTATCATCTTTTTGCCATTTTTCAGGTAAATCTTTTGTATTGAATCTTTCAGGTAATGGTTCAACATTGAAATTTTTCAGTGAATCATTAGTTTTGATTTTTTCAAATTGTAAACTAGATGAAAGATATAATGATAAATCCAAATCATCAACTTGAATCTCTTCTTCTTCTTCTTGCACTTCATCTTGTTCAGATTTAACCAATACTATATTTGTAGTTGAATCAATCTTACCTTGAGTTATAGGCTCACATAAATCCACTTTCCCATTGATCAATCTTATTTTATCCTCTTCATTTAAAATATTATCATTATGACTAGTGAATTGTGTTAAGATTTGTTGTTTTAAACTATCTTGACTTTTTTGATGTAATAAATTATAAACTTCATTTGGTACTGAAATGAAAACTTGAGTCAATAAAGGTATATCATGATAATCTATCGATTTAACAATTGCTTTATTTAAAGTTAACAGGTTATTATTGAATTTAGACAACAAATTTGTATTATTAATTAAAATTATTGAATTTTGAGTGTCAAAATTGATTTTATTCAATTTAAAAATATTGAATTTGTTGAAATAATCTTGTGATCCAAGTAATTTAACTATAAGGTATCTATTTTCAATATCATGAGTTGGTAATTCTTCATCATTATCATTAGGGTATAAAGTTTTATAAACATCAACTGAAACTTCAATAAAATCATGTTTATTTAATGAGGAATCATTTATAATTTGAACATCAGTGATTGAAGTATATGATTCCAAATGATCTTGTATCTCGTGTGTTCCATTCATGGTATCAATCTTTGATGGCATAATGAAACAAGATTGTAATTAATTTTTGAAATTTTTCAAATGTTGGAGAATAAATGAAGAAGAAAAAAATAAATCCGCTGGATTCATTCATGCGTTGAATCTTTCGTATTGTGGGGGAGGGGAGACAGAAAGAAAAAAAATACGCTACCGGTTGTGAATTTTATCAACCCCATTTTGCAACCTTCAAAATCCATTCAAAACTATGCCAACTATGCCATGAACCAAGCTTTTCAAGCTTTTACACTCATATAAAATTTAAGCTATATTGGTGTTTCAAACAGATTAACGGATCATTTTGCAGTTATTTGATAATTTTACAAATATTCTTCCTGAAATGCAATTGTTATAAATAAAAATTAGATCTCAAAATTCAATAAACAAGTGGTGACTCTTAATTATGATTGACAAAGACATCCATGTCAAAAAGTACCAGGTTTAAGTGATATTGCACTCGGTAAATGAGAAAATATGACTCAAAATTCTTACAGAACGTGTAGCTCATCAAAGGATCAAATGCTTCAAACTTTATACAGAAAACCAAGTAATTAGTACTAGCTCTTACAATGAGTTACAATAAGTTCGGTCAATGTTAGTAGTATAAATTCATTGAATTTTGATAATTTTGCAGCTATAATAAATTAGTCGTGTATCGGCTACCAATATTTTTTCAAATCAAAATTTCAATCTCATCAAAATAATTTTTCAAACAAACTTTCTTTCAACATGTTATTCTTCTTTTGATAATCAACAATTTGTATGTTTTTTTACAATCTTTGAATCATTTGATTTTAATTTTATATGATGATAATTTCTTTTATTTTTTCAATACCAATTGACGAGCTATTATACTTATAATACTTTCGTTTTGAGAGTATTTTAATTGCAATGATATGGTATTTATAGTCATAGTTACACTGATCCATGAAATTAATATTCTCAATGAGTTATGAAAGATTTGTTGTACTAACTAAGAATAATAGAATAAGTAGAATATCAATATACTATAATCTTTAATCTTCCCAACTCTCTCATAAACAAAGTTTCTACTTTCTAGTCAATTTTCATACTCATCTAGTATGTTTCATTAGAGATCTTTCATTCTACAACCTTCAAGATTCCTTATTAATGCTTTTTTTTTATTTTTATTGTACAAAAACTATCTAAATCTTTAACCCATAAATTATAATAGACTTTGATAAATTTATTCTTCATCTTCAACAACAACGGTGTTTAAACCTTTTGCTGAAGCAACAACTACTGGTTCGACGTAAGCAAATAATTTTTTTTTAGCATCTTCTTCATCATTTCTTTTTCTTGAAATTCTTAATCTTAATCTATGTTCAACACCTTGAACACCTCTTTTCCAAACAACAACATTCAATTTTGGATCTAATCTGACATCAGTGGTACCCATGTGTAAAGTAGCGAATTTTCTGATTTCTTTCATAGCTTTTGGAGCTCTCTTTTTGAAATGAACACCATGTAACTAGAATTAACTGTTAGTATATAAAATTCAAATATTTAAATATTCCATCCCCTTGGGTAGATAAAAGTTCAAAGTTCAATATTTCATTAATTAATAAATTCTGTCGTCGTTATATAAATCTTCAGGATATGTAAGAAAATTGGTAATCATTAAATGTCAAACTTTCAACCTTTATTTTAATACTCTGGGAAACGAAGGATGGGGAATTCTCTTGTATAATTCTTCTAGTTCAAATGAAAACATACTCTTTTATGTAAGTTGATGGTATATTCTCTTGTAACAACGTCTTGTAAAGCCATTATGGATTGATTAATAGATTTGAGTTTAAAATTTCGTTAATAAATTTTTTTTTCACTGTATAATGCGAGAGACTACACTCATTAACTTTGGTTAACTATGGAGAAGATATTATTATACGCGCATCACGTGCATATCTCATTTTCACATACATTTCATTAGGGCTACAGACACTTATATACACACTGATTATTCTAATCCATAAACTTTACTTGTATGTTTACACCAATTTGAATCTATTAAATCACAACATTTAGATAGTATATCTTTTGATTCATTGGTGATTAAAGTTGGATCATTTATTAATTGTAATTTATCATCAGATGTAGTTGTAAATTTAAAACTTTCAAAGTTATTACATAAATCAAATATACCAATCATTGAATAAATGATTCGATGAGTTATACTACCATTACTGATTGATTCCAAGAAATCCAGATTTGTACTAATTGGTTTATTTGTTTTCCCAACTGATGCAATTGCAAAATGTAGACAACTTTTTGAAAAATCAAGTAAATTTTCAAATTGTATTGTAGAATCATTTTTAATTAATAATTCTATATATAAAAGTATCAATTTTAAATTTGATTCATAAATATTATACTCTGATGATTTCATGAGTTTCAATTGATCAAGCATATTATTCAACATTGAAATTAAACTTAAATATTGTTTATTCATTAATTGTACAATTATAACATCAAAACTTAAATTTTGACAAAATAATTTTGATTGATGATTAGTTTGATTCCGTAGTCTTATTTGATAAGTTAATTTATAAATCTCATTGATTAATACTTGATTAGGTAAATTTTTTAATCTTAATAATAATATTAATAATTTAAATGGTATTTGATCATTATTATTCTTTGGTAATGGTAATATACCATTGTTTATCGAGGTAGTATTGTTATTCTCCAATTGATATAACTTGTTGTTTAAATTGATAGCTTCCTTCTTAGCATAATTCAAATTATTATTAAATAAATGTAATGTTAATCGAATATACCATAAATTTAATTGTTGTTCAATTGATGAATTTGGTAACTTTAACAAGTAAAAGCATTGATCAATTAAATGTGGATCATATATATCTTGTGATAAGTTATGATAAAACTGTGTTAGATCAATATTATAAACATTTGTTGGTAATTTCAAAAATAATGAATCTTTTGATAACATAATTTGATGGAGAAAAAAACAATAACCGTGAATAATAATGACATCAACACATTCAGAATTATTAACACAAGCTAAACAGAATCAAATTAATGATTTAAAACAATCACAATTATATTCAAAACAATTGGCATCACTACTACATTTAATAATCCAAAATAATTCAAATGAAAATTCAATAATTATTGATAAAATTACAACTATTCATCAATTAAATGATGAAATTAATTTACAAATTAATGAAAATATTTCCAAAAATTATCATCAATTAATGAAATCAAAGAATAAATTAGAGAAAATTATTAATCTGTGTAATAAATATATTCAAGATATTGATCAATTACAAAAGAGACTGGAATTAATTGATCAAGATTTACGAATATTGGAAAATACATTAAAATTAATACATAGATAGATACAAGGTGATCATCTCAAGGTAATCCTTTGGCGGCTCGTTCCCATTTCTCTTCAGCTATCCAACCACAATTAATAATTGTTATTAGATCAGATAAATTTATATGTTTATCATCTTTCAATTGTTTATTCTTTTCAACCAAATTTGTATAAATTTTAACATAATTTTCTTTTGATATATTAGATATTGATGAATTATTCATCTTTAGTTGTGCTTTATCATAATCATTACATGTTAACCATTTATTTCTTCTATATTCCCATAAAGTATAACCAATATTTATATCTTGATTGGTTTGTGAATAATTTTTCTCAAATTCTTGTCGTAAATCAGTTATATTAATATCATTAAAACTTACTTCATTAGTAGACGATACCGCAGTTGTAGTATCATCTTCATCATTAAAATCACTAAAAGTATGCAGTTGTTGTTGTTGTTGTTGGTGATGCTGGTTTCTAATAACATCTTGTAAAGTGAGCTTTGTATTCTGTATAGACGGTACTATTCCACTTTGCATAGTTGTTGTAGATTTATTTTGATTATCATTTATGAATTTTTTTTCTTCAAAATAATTTAATGGTGATGATGATGATGAATTTATGAAAATATCATTTATTGAGTCATCATCATCTGAATCTGAATCATTCAACATTTCATTTGAAATATGTTTTATCTTGGAGAAAAGTATTGAAACTTTTTTAAAGATATTGAAATGTGATGAAGATGAAGTTGAAGTTTTCGTGGTTGTATTAGTTGTATTAGTAGTTGTTTGTGGAGTAGTAGTAACAAGTGAGGATGAAGATGCGGGTGATGAAAAAGTATTTTGTTTAAAATTAGTCAACGATGTCTTTAGTCTTGGTATAGATTGTGATTTATGTAATTTTGAAGTTGTGGTTGAAGTTGAAGTTGAATTATTACCATTTCTTCTATAAATCTTAGCTGGAGGAGCTAAAGTTGAAGTAGATATTGTAGCAGCAGTAGTCATTTGAAACCAGGAAGGGAAAGTAAAGGAAAGTAATGAAAAACTCTTGTATAGTAAAAGTAATAGTTCTAACTGTCAATATAAATATATGTAATCTGAATCAACTGGAATTGAATTGAAAAGAAAAGATAACAACAACCAAATCAAAGTTTAAAATATGAAGTTGATATATAAAACAAACAAACAAGCACTAACCACCAAAAGTTAAATTAAATCAAGTAAATGTGAGTAAAAGGAATAAATGGATATATGCTTAAATTTTTAATTTTTAATTTAAAAATAAAAAAAAAGAGAAAAAAAAAAAAAGAAATATAAAAATAAAATAAAATATAAAAAAGTACGACAACTACAACAAGACCCTAATGATCAACTTGTGGGTAAGTAATTTATAATAATAATAATAATTATAATGTGACCATATAGTTGTATATAGATGAAAAGTACGATGATACTCTATGTATATATTTATCAATGTGTTATTTGGATGATTTATCAAAGAATATTGCAGCCAAAAAATATAAATTTTAATCATCATCATCATCATCATATCAACCTTGGCGCCAATTTACAAAAAAAAAAAAGTTATGATTGATTATAAACTATATTACAAATATTAACGTAAAAAAGAAATAACCAATTGTTCCAGGTTGGTTAGGAGTAAAACTGATTATTTTAATTTAATCTTTTTGGGGTGTTGATAATTTGTTTAAATCGGCAAGAAAAATACGTCGCTGTACGCTGACTGACACTTACTGCCCCATACGCCGACAACGCTACCGCCAATACCGTGTGATTTCAAGTTAGATAATATTTTTTTTTTGATACGGAGGAACGGCCAATCAGGAACAACAAACAATACCAAAAAATAAAAAACAATCATCATAACATTAAATAATAGAAATTGAAATAGAAATGGTTTAATTGTTTCTTTCTTTTGATATTTAATTTCAGCCGCCTCATGTACAACAAAATTGATAAACTTCTGTTGTGTGTATTTGATGAAAATTAAACTAGACATGAGACATAAAGAGTGAAAATATATTTCTATACTCATGGTTATGGACCTTGTTTCAAACTTTAATTAAATGATGAACTAATTGATATGTTGATTGACTGATATGTTGATGATCTCTTATTTTTTTACATGATTAATTTCCTGTATCGCTTCCCCAACAAATTTAAAAAATTAAATTACGTGCATAATCTAAAAAAGCTACCATATGAGATTTTTTTTTCTTTCACGTGACGTTTTTTTTTTTTAAATTCGTTATCTTTAAAATCTAAGATATTTTAAAATTTATTATCTACAAGTATATATTGATGAGTATTAAATCTATACCTTCTTTAGTTGATCCAGTTGTTTATCAGTTACTGCTGTTGTTGTTGAATTTTTTTCTTTAATTTTATTATAAATATTTACATCAAATTTCCATCCATTTTTTAAATTATTTTCTTCTTCATTTATTATATAATCTGTTTGTAATTCTTTTGTATATAATTTATGAATATTTCGATCATTAAAATAATTATTTCGTGTTTCCCATTTAACATTATATATAGTATATGATAATCCATTATGTTTTGATTCATTTATCCAATTTCTTGAATTAATATCATTTGCAAAATATCCATAATATTGTTTTAATGGTGGTAACATTAATATTTCAACTGATAAATCACCAAAAACACCATGATCCACACCTTCATTATCTTCTTCTTCTTCTTCATTGGTGTTAATTGGTTTGATTATATCTTCCTGGGTCCAATTTGAATTCCAGGTTTTTAAATCTAATTTATCATTGAAAAATCCCATATGTAACAACACTTCTAATATATTTGAATCATCAGTATATATACCACTTGCACCTCCCCATAATTCTCGTTTCAATAATTCATTATTCAAATCTTGTTTAAACTCAATTATATATCGAAATGGTATTTTCACTTCAATTACACTATTCATATATTCAATTGGTAATGGTGGTAAAAATGGAATATATTTCACTTTTTCATAGGTTGAAGAATCCCTCCTTTTAATGTATAATTGTTTAATATGATTGAATTCTTGTTGTAGTTTATGATCAAGACCATACAATTGTTTATTCTGTAAAATATCCCATGTCGTTGTTGGATTATATATTAATGTGCCTAAAAATCGCCTTTTGGGACTCAATTCTTCTAACAATTCTTTAATTGGTGTTATGTTCAATTTAGGTGGAGGTCGTTTAACAAATTTCTCCCTGGTTGTAGATTTTGTATCCTTTGCTTTAGGATGATGATGATGGTGATGATGATGATGATGAGCTACATGATGATGGTGATGATGATGATGGTTGTTATTATTTGAAGTTGGTTGCTTCTCCGGTTGAGAAACTTGTTGCGATTGATAATTAACAAATTGATATTGTGACAGTTGTGATTGATCTTTCTTTTTCTTATTTGGTGTTTGATTTTTTTCTTCATTTATTCGTTTTTGTTGTGGCTTAATTGGAGATGGAGCTTGTATTGTTGATGTCAATTGTGGAGGTGATTGTAATGTAGGTTTAGTATCATTAGATGGGTCTGTAATTGAAAATTGAGATGTAAATGATGATTGTGTGGGTGATTGATGATAGTTGGAATATTGTGAATCTTGATATGGTTGATTGTTTGATAAAAACGTCAAAGGTGGTAACCTTATCTCTTGTTTGTTTGTATTATCAGTCATGTAATATTGTGTCTTTGTTAAGATTATGTTAATTTCTTGATTTCCCCGTTCGATGAGCAAAAAAGCTGCTTAATTTTTGATCTTACTTCTAAATTGTAAACTTTCAATCACAAATTTTATATTAAACTAAATTGTTGAAACTATTCGTTACAATTGATTCTACTAGATATTATGATATTAGCCAATTAAAGCAAATTGATTAGAATTGGATTATATTTTGTTTCGGGGTATTTCAATTAATACCTTAGTTTAAACTTTTTTCTTTCCCATTTTTATTTTTTGTGTTGACTTCAATACATCGGTTGGTATACACGACTTTATCATGATATCAAATGATTATAAATACTTAGATATATATAAATACTTAGATATATCATCGAATAAAAATGATTTTATGGATTAAATGAACATACTAGTTTAAACAATTTATTTTATTTTAATTTTTTTTAGTGAAAGATCGTTAATTTCATTTTAAAGTTTTGTGTCCATGATCGTAAATTTTTAGCTGCAAAAAAATATGTCAAGCGCTACCCTGCCCTACGCAAAACTAGACACTGATTAACCATTCAAGATTTTGATAAACGAAGAAAAGTATGTGTTGATGTGTTGATGTAATTGACCGTGGTGCTAATTTATTTGAGCTTAAACTTGTTAATTACTAAAAAGTTGAATATTATTGTTTTTAAGCATATGTCAAAAAATTCGCTTAAAATTTGCAAAATTTGTGTAAACAGTCTAGACTACAATGTTTATCAACTAAACTCAGGCTTGCATACAGATGTAGGTTACATCATATAATATAATTTTAAAAAAAGAGTGAATAATCATAGATTTTAGAATTATGAGTTAAAATAAATAACTGGTCATTAGTATGAGTTGTGTAATAATTATCAATCTACAAGAATCTAAACTTAGCTAATTTCAACAAAATTTTTGTTGTTTACAACGCGGTTTTTTAAAAATTCATTCAGATTTATAAATTGGGTTACGTATTTTTGATTGGCTGCAAATTTATGCTTGTGTTTTAATTCAATTTGTAAACAAACATAAATCTCCAAGACACCATTTAAAATTCTTTATTTATTATAATTGAATGGAATATAATGAGAAGTTTTTAAAGTTAAGCTTTTTGAAATAACCACATGTTTTAATTTAGTTAAAAAAATCGTGTGAATTTTGTAAATCTTGTTTTTCTTCTATTCCCACTAAAATTTTTCTCACTATATAAATTTTATAAATTCCAACAACTTTTATAAGTTTTTTTTTTAGTTTGGTATCAAATTTATTTGATTTGCTTCATAGTTTCTGGTATTTTACCATTGACGCTCATTTGTTTATCACGGAAGTTGATTGAAAGTTAACTTTAATGTTTTTTTAACATATCGTTGAATTGGTTTATTAGGATTCAACGATTAAATTAATTAAACAATGTTTTTGATCTTAAATCAATATTCATATTTGCTACCATTATGCAGCCATGGAGATTGAATTGTTTAACAATTCTTGTATCTATGTCTTCTTATGGTGAGTGATATGTTTATCCATGGTGTTATTTGAGGAATAAATACTTTTTCAAGCCATTCTAACGCAAATTTATTAGTCGTCCATCCTTTTTTATTGGCTCCAAATAACCACTTTTCGATTTGTTTGGGATTACCACTGGCTATAGTATTGAGACTTTAGATGAACAATTGAAAGATGATTCATTTAGTATTTCAGATTGAAATTCTTTTCAGTTTCAACTAGTGTGAAATTGTATAAGAATAAATTCAACTGAAATATCTTGTTTATTGACTTCATTATGTTTGTTTAATGATTTCAAATCCTTTTGATTATTATTAAAGGTGATAATACTTGACCTCACGCACTAATACATTCAACAGTTGTTACTGATTCTCGATTTTCGTTTTATCCAGCAATAATCTGCGGTTTGTCCTTAAAGTTTATAAAATATTTATCACAGCATTTGTTTATTTTGATACCAGTTTCGTCCATGTTCCAAATATTAGGCTATTTAATGTTTTAGCTGTACAAGCTTCTTCGAATAAATCAAACCATTTATCTATGAGATTAGGAGATGTTTCAATCTTTTTGAGTCGATACATTCTGTCCTTTTCCTATTTAATTTGTGTCTTTTTATAAAACTTTCCGCCCAACTCCTTTTAGTATATAGAATTTTAATTTACAACATATATATATCGTTTAAATTTGATTGTAAGATATCAATTGATTATCAGAGTAAAGAGTATTTTTATAAATAATTAAACTTTATTAAATTTCTATAAAATTAAAAGGTTCCAAAAATTAAATATCGTGAAAACGAATACGAAATTATTTTACCGTCCTATTAGAGATACTAGATTAATAATCGATGACTTAATCGAAAAACAGATGGAAATTTCAAATAAATCAATCAAATTGCTTCAATTCATACAACTAATGGAAAACATTTGAATCACTTTATTCAAACTTGTACAATCAAGACCATAAGATCATGCAAATTCATAATCTTACTTCTCAATTGATCAAAAAATTGACAGTAACCAAACTTAATCCACCATTTGTTGAAAAATACAATTTGTTATTACAGATTTTCATACATATAATGATCTTAAAACCTGTAAATATTGTAAGCATGTATTTTCATCAAGTTCAAAACGAGCCAAACATATGATTATATGCCCAGTTTCATATTTATATGAATTATATTAAGATGAAGTCCAAATGGAAGTTTGACCATAAAATGGCAATTGTTGTTATTATGAAAAATTTTGGATATTTACTTACAGGGAAAGTTGAAGTTTATACTGATCATCAACCTATTACTCAATTACAACTGTTGAATTTTATCAAATGTTAAACCTCAAGGGTATAGTTTATTTCAATGGTGTCGTATGCCCTTCTGGTATTAAAACTGCTCCAGCATTTTTTCAAATAGTTTTCAATACAATATTTAATGAATTATTAAACAAGATTTGTATCATTTATTTAGACGATATTTTGATTTTCAGTGATTCATTGGAAAACCACATCAAACATCTTAAATTAGTATTTGATAGATTAAATCATATAACTTAAGATTAACTTATTGTATGGATTTGAAATATTAGAAACATTACAATATCATTACAATATTCAAGATTGCTTCTAACATCAACCAAACGATCAAACAATAAGTTGAAGCAAACAAAGATGAAACATAAAAGTGGCAGTTGGAATAATAATGAAAGAACTTTTGATAAAAATAATGGTGAGAAAAGAAAATTTAAATGAAGGGAAAAATGGACTTTATATATTACTTTTTTTTGACTGCCAATTTTCAAATGTGGGGAGTTATTTTACAATACAAGTATTATTGTGACCTATACCTCAATAAACTAATTGCAACGAAACATTCTTTATGATGAACCTTTTGATTGATATATCTTCTTTATTCTTTCTTCTTGTGATATTGATAATTAAACACAGGATCCAATGAAAATTGAGTTGCAACCTCTTTTACAACCAATATCAAGCTATAATACGTGTCATTTCACTTCATTTGGGATGATTTTTAATCTCCATACAACTGTGGAAATTAGATTGATGGATTAAATTTTGAATTACAAACATAGTTTAAAATTATAATTTATAATATATATTAAATAGTTTGAATTTGCTCACTGTAAGATATGATTCAAGTATAAGAGTAAAAAGAATATTTATAAACAATTAAACTTTTATTAAATTTCAATGAAATTAAATGGTTCCAAAAATTAAACAGTATGAAAGTAATATTATTAAATAAACAAATATAAAATCATAGAATCTTTCAATAAAACATACAAAAGTAGCAATATATGTGGAATATCTGTCAAATTGGTTTAAATCATACAACTAATGAAAAACATTTGAATCACTTTATCCAAACTTGTACAATCAAGATCATAAGATCATGTAAAATTCATGATCATACGTCTCAATTGATTAAATTATTAGTGACTAAACTTAATCCACCGTTTGTTGAAAATCACAATTTGGTAATGGATTTGATGAATCCAATTACTAGTAAGTTAATGAATACTAACAGATTTTATTTTCATATGCTGAAGATGATTTAGAATCGATTGATGATTAGCTTATACGTTGGAGCATATTTAGGAGATGGATTGTAATATAGCTAATTCCGTATCAGATAGAAACCCAAAATTATCAAAAAAAAAATTGATCATTGTACCCACTTTTTCATATTTCGTGAAAACTTGCAAACGATATGATAAAAGTATTTTAATTGTTGCTGATAAAGAATTGAAAAAAGTTTTTGTAAAACTTCTTGAATACATGTTAAATGAGGACCATAAAATATATTTTGGAGCAGGTAATGTTAAACAAAAGTCAAATTTCAAATATTCTACTCGTACAATATTCATTGCGACTTGAGATTTTAGTGACACATCAAATGTTAAACCTCAAGGGTATATAACATAAGATTAACTTATTGAATGAATTTGAAATATTAGAAACATTATGATATCGTTACAATATCATCAAGACTGCTTCTAACATCAACCAAACGATCAAACAATAGGTTGAAGTTAAAACTTGCTCTTTCATGGAAATTTTCAAGTTTATATACAAATTTAATACGAACAACTTTGATAGAATTTTTAATTATGGGTGATTTCAATTACCGTTCTTAATTGAACCATTTCAACAACATTAAAAAAAGCTTAATTTACAATAACCCGGATATTTACTCTCATATTTTTCTTGGTTTCTTTTTGTACCATTGATAGTGACCTAGACTCAATATGTTGTTCCTTTTACAACCAAATTTGGAAATAACGCTTGTCATCACCTTTTAATTGATTTAATTTATAATCTATTATTGTGTAAAGTTTGATTGTGCTGCACTAAATAGGTAATTTTTCCATGTTTCAAAGTATCAATTGAGGCTGGTGTTATCTTTATTTCTGCATATCAAAGCTTTGTGGCAAATTTAGTACTATGTAAATGTTTTAAAACAGAATTTGAGTTGTAAATTGTGTAATGATTTTTTAAATTGCAGCCATCTATTTCAAAATCTCTTTTGCAGCCAAATTAGGCAATAAACATTTTATGCTAAAATTTTATCTATTGATTATACAGTTTTGTGTTAAGTTGAAAGTAAATGCAGATAAAATTGTTGCCCCGTTGCCTCTTTGCCCCAGTTTATAATTGAACTTGCATATGGCTGAAATTAAAGGCAGCTTTTTTTTCAAAACTAGAACAAATAAAAGATAATTCAGCTTTAAAATTAATAAATACAAACTCTACACCATAATAATGATATTGAAGTTATTTTCGAGTCCAAATTGTAAAAATTAGAGGAACGAAAGCAGTTTATATATTTTAAGTATTGGTAGATTCGAACCTTTAATTTCTTTGTTTTTCTGACTTTTGCTCGTTTTGTGTAACATGAAACGACTTAACCAAATTAAGTAGTGTAAAGCAAACAATATTACGTAATATTTGTTAATTTCTTACGTAATAAGTATTATGTAACAAATCTACTCAGATTACGTAATATAAGATATAAATGAGACTATAGACTAAGTAAGGAAATCAGTTTACCAAACTAAGAAGTATGACATTCTTGGTATAATAATGATGGGAGTTCTAATGTTTTTTATTTTGATTTATATTTTTACAGTGATCCAAAGATTGGTAAGTATTAATTTAAGATATTTTCAGTCACAGTTCTCTTCAATATATGGTTTTATTAAACTACAAGATTCATTGTGCATTGTGGTAAACTATGTCTACCTAGTGTATATTAATTATCAACATTTATAATGAATTATATCACTATCATTCTTTATTGCAAACATACCATAACCTAACCGTTTATTACATACCGTACATAATTGTTTACTTGAATTGATTTCAAAACTTTGATTTTGTAAAATCATTAATTTTTTTTCTAAATTTGAGTTCCCAACTTTATATAATTGATTTTTGATTTGTTTATCATGAGTTGTTTTATTATTATTTTCAACTTTGTTAGTTAAGAAATTTGATATTAAATTTAATTGAAATGAATTTGGTAACACACTCAAAATTTTATCTATTGGAATTTTCAGACCATGCATATTCAACAACTTAGATATAAATTTAGTATTTGTTGTATAATCAATTAATAAATCTTCAAGTAATTTAAAAAATAAATTTGATCCAATTATATGATTATTAGGTCGGTTATAAATTTCCAAACAATATTCCATTGCTGAATCTAGGTCATTCAATTGATTAAACAATACATCTATTGATTTCTCATGTTCTTCTAATCTCTTGTATGCATATGTAGTTAATCTTAAAAATTTATCATCTGTAGTTGGTAATTCCTTTAAAATTGGCCATGGATCAAATGATGTAGATTTCGATAATAAATGAGTCAATTTTTCATAATCATCTTGATGATATTCATTTTTGATTTGTTTTATATACAAGATTGCCAATTTTGTTTCAAATTTAGAATAATCTTTTGTATGTTTGAGGTTCTCAAATAAATCACTTTGATAAACTAACCATTCTAAATATTCAATAGCTAAATCATTTAATTTATGATTAATGAAAAATTGTAATACTTTTGAATTATCATAACTTTCACATTCATATGAATCATTCATGAATATTAATTTACAATTTTTTTTATCCAATTTAATTACCCATTGACAATATTCAAAAATTAATAATAAATCTGCATTTGTTAATTTCGTTAGATATTTAATTGTTAGTTCTGGACCTTTCAAATAATCATCTAATTGATTATCTTCTTCATTTGAATGTTGAATGAATTCAGTATCATGACTTAATTTATATAACATTTCCAATGCATCTTTATGAAGGTTTCTTGTATAATAAAAGTCCAATAGCTCTTTAATAAAATTAGGTTGTTTGAAATTCCGTTGTTGTACATGATTATGAATATTGTTTAACAAACATTCATTAACAATTTTTGAATCACAATAATTATTGGGTAATCTCAATAATGGACCAAGTAACATTGGTTTACAATGGAAATAACATAGAAACAACGATGTGTCAATGATAGTTGCAACATCTTCAAGTTGATTGGCCAATGGTGGATATATCTCTCTTGGTTTAATTTCAACGTTTTTCCATTGGATAATAGATTTATTCATAAATGTAGATAAAATCCTTCGTTGATCAGTCAAATATATTATTAAATTGTTAACAGCTTTTAAAAACTTTCGAATATTTTGATTTTTATTTATACTTGAAGTTGGAGATTTTTTTGTTGTATCAGTTTCATATTCAGAATCGGATATTAAATTAGTTTCCAAATCTTGAATTGTGATTCGTTTAACTATACTAGTTGAATGCTTACCATTCAATTCATCAATTTCATTAAATACTTGTACTTCACCATTTAAAAAATCAGGAAATAATTTTAAAACATCACGAAATGATATTAACCATTCTGAAGCTATATCAACCAATGATTCATGATATTTCATATATGATTCAAATAATAAACTAGCTTTCAAAGTATACAAATCTCGTAGCTTCATCAATCGATCTTTCTCACTGACAAATATTCCATCTGTAACATCTAACGAAGTTAGTAACAAGATCGCTTTTTCAATTCCAAGAAATTTTAAATCATTAAATGGTGTTTTATTTATTCCATTAATATTTTTCCCTGATATTTTTAAATATTGATCAATTTGTGATTCAAAAAATTTGATTTTGAATTGCAACACATAAGTTCCAGATCCAAAACTGATGACATCATTATATAAATTTATCGGTATAATTGAAGAATTAATTTGATGATTGAATTTTTGAATCACATCACCTTTTTTAAAATCTATAATTTCAAATTTTTTGGGATATGTTACTAAAAGATATATTGGATATATAAATTTTATATCAACTGGTACAGCTGATAATTTAATTGGTAAAGTTTGTAATTCTTGATTTTCTTTTGTTAATGTTATTATTGTTGTATCTTTAATTAATAATAGATTATTTGAATCAATTGGTATTGTCCATGTTTGTGGTCCTGATGATGATAATGTGAAATAACTGAAAGATGTAGTATGACTGATTTCTTCATTTATACCAATCAACAGTAGATTGAAAGTATGAATGTTTAATAAATAAAAATCATTGACCAACCCAATTATAATTGAATCTTTATTATACTCATTAATTGTTTTAATCTTATCTTTGGTTGTAACCTCTTTAATTTTCTCAAATTGAAATAGATTCCTTGATTTATTAGTAATATGAAATATTATAACTTTCTTCTTATTCGATACAATTAATAATTTCCGATCATCATTGTCTTTAAAATATAACGAATCTGTAATTTTCAAGTCAATTGTGAAGATTTGATTTATATGATTACCCACAATTTCGTAAATCTTGAAACAATCAATAGTTACAATCAAAATGATTAATTTTTGTAATGTTGAAGATATTGGTAATATTTTTATTGAATTGATTACAGTGTTAGCTTTTGTTATATTTTTAAATGTATTTATCAATGAATAATGATTGTTTTCATGAAATAGTACCTTTATATCAGTGAATGATTTTAATGAACGGAAAGATCGATTTGATGATTGAGGTTTATCTGAATCTAGCAATGGTATTTTTGAAATTGAATATATCAATAGATCCCCATTGTTTATCCCAATGAATAGAAATTTATCATTTGTTAATATTGCCGAGATCTTGTAACTGCTACTAGTATAATTGGAAGGTATTCGTATTCGATTATTTGGTTCAATTAAATCTATATTCATCATGGTTAGAGGTTTTTTTTAGACAATGGTAGCGTTTTGTATATTCTATCTATTACTTAATAAACTTATAGTATTTGAACAATATTTGGTAAGATGATCTAAATTGTCATTTATAGATTGATTCAATGTGATGTAATTGTTAATTTCATCATTCAACAGTTGTTCATTTTCATATTGATGTAAAATATCACCATGATTTCTTAAGAAAATTGTGAATAAAGTTTGAATAATTTCGAAATTTTGTTTTTGCTTTAATCCAAAATTCAAAGCTTTGAGGAAATTAGTCAATTCATCCAATGGTGGTATTGTGTTTAAAGATCTAATTTCTAAATCTAATGTTGATGGTGGTAGATTTACTAAATAAGTTATGAATTCACTATAATCATTTGATTCACTTGATTCACGTAATTTTTGAGTAAATTCACTTTCAAATGTTTGTAATTTCCCATTATTTGATAATTTCTTCAATCTACTTTGTTCAATTTCTTCAACTTCAATATTATCTTTTTGACCATTTTCAGCAACTATAGCTCGATCACCAACTTTTTCACCAGATAATTGTAAGAAAAATGGCGCCTTTTCAGGTTTTTTAACTTGTTCTTTTGGTTTATTTCTTTGTTTGATATTATCTAAATATAACAATGTGTTATATTTATCTCTTGGACCCATTGATAATGTAACTAAATCAGAATTAATTTGCTCAACAGTATTATAAATTCCATCAACTGATAAGTTTTCATCTTCATCTAATGCACCATCTAATAATGTACCATCACCAGAAACATTTGGTAATAAAATATTTGAAAATTCTTCTTCTTCAACATGTCTAGTTGATATAGCTTTAAATTGTGCTCTATTTGTCCATAATGATATTCCATTACCTTGAACATGTGTTGTAGCTAAGAAATCTCCAATTGGTGAAAATTTAACTTGTGTTGCAACTATTGGTAAAATAACACCATCTATACAACCACCAGTTGGTAAATCCCAAGTTCTCAATGTTGAATCCAAACTTACTGAAACAATCCATCTACCATCAGGTGAGAAATCTAAATCTGATATACGATTAGTATGACCAATTAAATTTCTGACAACTTTTTGTGTTGTTACATCAATTACAACAATTGATAAATCATCCAATGTACATGCAATTAAATCTGATGATTTATGATAAACCATTGAAGTTATAGGTGAATCCAATTGTAATTTACCTAAATATTTCGATTTACTAAAATTATAAAATCCAACAATTCCATCTAATCCACAACTAACCATTTTCCTATTCATACCATCAATTGCTAAACCTGTAACACTATTTTTATGTAAAATATATTTCTTACGTAATAATCCAGATTGTAAATTATATGAACCAATACCACCAAGTGATGAACCAACTAAAGCAAAATTCCCACATTGTGAAATACATACTGATTTACAATTCCCATTATCAACAGTTTTTAAAAAATGACGTCCAACTCTTTTATTTGTTAAATCCCAAGTTCTTGCAAATGGTTCATCTTTATGACATGTGATAACATTTTCCCATTCACCTTGTCTTGAATTTGAAGATGATATATTTTCAATTTCAGGGAATTTATCACGTAATGAATTCACTTGTCCAGCTTGTCTCTTACCATCTTTTGATTTTTGTAATCGTTGTGACATTTCTTGAGCTTGTGCATCTTTACGTAATGAAAAATTCCAAAATGATCGATCTCTTGAACCACTTAATAAGAAATGTGATTTATCTTCATCAGGGAAATTGATTGTTGTTGGAGGTGCTGAATGTCCACCTCTTGATCTTAACAATCTTGGTGGTGAAACAATACTTGAATTTGAAGTAGATAAATTAGGATCAAATACGAATTCTTTTAAATGATTATCTCCACCATTGGTAACAAATATAGGTTGACCATTTAAAAATTGGACTTTTGATACACCACCATGGGTTTCTTTATGTGCTTGTTTAATTACATGTACCCTTGATTTTTTATTTAAATCATAGAAATATAGATCTCCGGTATTAAAACTTGCAACCAAATGTGGTGAACCATCAGTTCTAAAACTGATTGAAGTAATTTTATCACCATTTTCTGAACCTGAAGTTTTAATCACATCACCTAGGAATTTCCCCTTTTTTAAATTATACAAAATTATATTTCCTGAGTTAGTACCCAATGCAACTATATCTAAAACAGGTGCTGATTCAATACATGAAAGTGGTTCATTGAAATTAACTTCTTTATATAATAATTTCCCTGAACGAACATTGATAATAAACAAACTTGAAGTTGTTGTAATAACAATTTTATTTAAATAAGTTGGTGGATGTAATAATCCAACAATTTCTCCATCAATATCTTTATTTACAACTTTAATCACAGTATATAATTCAGTTTGATACTTCATACCTGATTGTTTCTTAAACACAAAAATGTTACCTTCAGTACAAGTTGCGATTAAATATTCACCAAAAGTAATCATGAAATTAACAGTTCCATTTGTTTCACAATCTAATTGATGTTCTAATCTACCTCTTTTGAAAATACCAATTTGATTACCATATGCAGCATAGACATAGTGAAAATGAGTAGTCAAACAAGATATCTTAGTTGGAGTTTGCAGTTGAGATACAAATAATAAATGTAAAGTTGATAAATCATAAATTTGAAAACTTTTCCCAATTGATGTAACACCATAAAAGGTCTGACCTAAAGTTCCAATTGCAAATGGGGTTGAATCAGTGACATTTCCTAAAACTCTGAATGGACTGAATATCTTAGATGGTCTTGTAACTACCTTCCCATCTATTTTCCTCCTTTTGAAATCATCCATTGTATAATTTTTCAGATCGTAATTTTTTTTGAATTCGCGATGAGTATTTAATCAAGTATGTCAGTACAAGAAAAGAGATCTATAGAGTTAGAAGATAAACAAGACTTGAAAAAGGCCAATAACGATGCTTTTACCAAAGGTATAGCAGCTATTAAACCTGAATTCATAGTGAAATCAGATAGTTTGAGTAATAATGTTGAATATAATGATGATGAAGCAGAAGGTGGTGATCGTGGACAAGAAAATGGAGACAAGAAACAAAAGAAGAGAAATAGAGGACAGAATAAGAAACGAGATTTGAAACAAACCAAAGGGGCCATTAGATTATGTCCATCATTGATTGATCCAGATCAAAATAAAACATGTTTTGCATCAAATGATAAAGAATGTAAATTTTGTCATGATATAGAAGAATATTTAAATTCAAAACCAGAAGATAATGATGGGGTATGTCCAGTTTATGAAGCATTAGGATATTGTCCTACTGGTATTAAATGTAAATGGTTGAAATCTCATTATAACAAAGAAACAAAGCAATTGATTAAAGATTTAAATAAATATGAAGCTCAACAACAATTGAATCATGAAGTTAATATCATAAGTAAAGATGTTAAATTTGAATTACAAAAAAAGAAATATAATCATGAATTAGCCGATCCTGTAATCAAATATATCGATTCATTAATTGAAACTGATGATAAAGAAAAACTTGAACAACGTAAAGATAATGCAGCTGAATATAATGAATCTAATTTCAAACCAGGTGAAAAGAAAAGAATTAATCTTAAAAATGCAAAAATTGTATCACCATTAACTACAGTTGGTAATTTACCTTATCGTAGATTAATGAAAACTTTAGGTGCAGATGTTACATATTCAGAAATGGCATTATCTAAAGAATTACTGATGGGTCATAATCCTGAATGGGCATTACCAAAAGCTCACATTAGTGAATATCCAGGATTTGGTGTACAAATAGCAGCTTCAAGACATTGGTCAGCTGCTAAAGCATGTGAAGTATTAACAAAACATTGTGATTCAATTTCAGAAATTAATTTAAATTGTGGTTGTCCAATTGATTTATTATATAAATCAGGTCAAGGTTCTGCATTAATGGATTCACCAAGTAGATTATTAAGAATATTGAAAAGTATGAATCTAACATCTGGTGATATACCAGTAACAGTTAAAATTCGTACTGGTATAAAAGAAAATAAAAATACAGCAATTAATTTAGTTACTCGAGTTTTAAATGAAAATAACGTTGCTGCTATAACATTACATGGTAGATCTAGACAACAAAGATATACAAAAGAAGCAGATTGGAATTATATTGGTGAAGTTGGGAAAGTTGTACAAGATTATAATGAAAAGCAACAAGAAAATAAAGAATTGACTGATGTACAACCAACTTATTTCGTTGGGAATGGTGATGTATATAGTCATGTTGATTGGTATAATGGAGTTGAAATTCCTGGTGTTGATTCTGTAATGGTTGCAAGAGGTGCATTGATTAAACCATGGATTTTCCAAGAAGTTGAAGCACAACAACATCTTGATAAATCTTCTAGTGAAAGATTGGAAATTTTAAAAAATTTTGCAAATTTTGCAATTGAACATTGGGGTTCAGATGAATATGGTGTAAATATAGCAAGAAGATATATGTGTGAATTTTTAAGTTTTACTCATAGATATATACCAGTTGGAATTTTAGAAAGATTACCACCTAAGTTAAATGAAAGACCACCTAAATGGATAGGTAGAGATGATATGGAAACTTTATTAGGTTCAAGTGATTATAAAGATTGGATTAAAATTACAGAATTATTCTTGGGGAAATCAAGTGATGAATTTCAATTTACTCCAAAGCATAAAAGTAATTCATATAATAATTAGAACTATACATATGATTTATTTACAATTTTCTTGATTTTAATTCTGATTCATTTTTATCTAAATCAATTCCACTTGATTTAATTTCACTTGTAATTGGTTCTTCCAATTTAGAACTTGATACATTATCATAATCTTTTGATAAACTAGTAGCTTGATTTTTTAAAATATCTAAATCTTCATCCTTTTGAGCTAATTCCTTTTTTAAAGTTTTCAATTCAGTTGAATCTTGTTCATCAGTTGTACCTGATTGTTTTAAATCATCCAATTGATCTTTTGTTTGAATCAATTCAACAACTAATGAATAAGTTCTTGTTAAAATTAAAGTTAAAAATAATGTAAATCCACATAAATACATATTTCTTTGAGCATAAAATCTACGTGCTTGAATTTCAGAACGATCATTCATTATTGATGAACCTGGATGAGCTTGTGTTGATGAATGTAATTCAGATGTGACTGCATATACTCTGTTGACTGAATCAATGAATAAAACAGCTACAAACCCTAAAATACATTTTAAAGCAATTTGAAATTGTTCATTTCTAAATGGTGCTGAAACAGTAGTTAAAACTGATCTTCTAATTCTTCTTGGATATGGTAATGATAATATACCAAAGAATAACATCTCAGTAACCAATAATCCAAATACTAAATTGTAATATAATGCCATTTTTGTCTTAATTGATGATTGAATAAAACTAATTGATAAAAAATAATTGATGGTTTCAAAACCCCAAAATTTCAACCTTATATAATATTTTTTTTTCGATTGCTACGTCATGAAACAATCAAATAACAACTCTAATTTTGTAACCATCTTTGTGTACATTCTTATATGAATCACAGCCATGACTTATTGAACTACAAATTTAGTTGATACTTCCAATTGATGAAGTTGCTAACCTCTAATCTTATTTTTTTGTTTTGTCTAATCTGGCTGCAAAAAAATATAGATTTGCGATGTTGAGAGATTGATTTAATATGCTATTGTTTATTAAAACTCTATTACATACCTAAAGAGACTTTCAATGTAAATGTGACCAAGAATGGTAATGTGATCCATAAGATTGCATATTGACAAATTAATACAATTGCCAAACAATCCATTTGTAAATGTTCTTCACTTTCAGGATCAGTATAAAATGCAGTGAAATAAACTAATGAAGTTGCATTTGGTAAACCAAATTCTAATACACTAACAAATCTAGTTAAATGATCATTACCATACCAACCACCTTTATAAAACCCAGTTACAACACCAACACCAAATATAGGTATTAGAATTAATCTTACTGCTGTAATCATTAATGCTGTTTTCCAAAATCCTGGTGGCATTTTTTTAACTTGTAATCTTGCCAATGTTGCACCAACTAAAATTAACCCTAATGGAACTGATGCAGCACCAATATATGCTGTTAAATCTATAAGAAATGATAATGGTGGTAATCTATCAGGTGCATCGGGGATGTGGAATGTTGAATGGACAAATAATGCTTTTAAAGGTGGCGACATTGCAATTGCCATTGATATTATTAATGATACTGAACATGGTGTTGTTATGCTTTTAAATAATCGTTTACAATGTAATTTAAATTTAGATTCTTGTTTCACTTCTGATTCTTCTTCAATAGGTACTGGGGGTTCAATATTATCAATCTTTGATGTTGTTTTATCCAATTCATTATTTTGTTTAATTTGTTGAAATTCAGAATATTCATTAATAACATCAGATATATCTTGAGATTTTTGTTGTCTTAATCTTTCCGATCTAGATTGTGTCATTTCTAATGAATATGGATTACTTGTGATTGAACTTCTCCTTTTTCTAGTTATATTTTCATTTGATTGTAAATCATTTGTTTTCAATTGTTTAACTTGTAAAAATCTTTGATTTGAATCACCAGTTTGTTCACTACTAATAGATTCAGTATCAACAGCAAATTCTTCATCATCATCGATTATATCTGAACGATCTGATTGTTCTTCTTCTTTTGTATTTATCTTCTCATTTGATGAATCTGATATTATTCTTGCCTCTTCTTCTTCTTCTTCTCCATTAATTTCATCACGGAAATCCCATTCTATCAATCTGAATAAACCTAGTGAATATTGATAAGCAATCATAGCCATTAAATAAATACAAATATAAGCCACACCTTTATTACCTTGTTGAGTTGTGAAAATAACACCACCTTGTGCAAATGTTTGCATATAAGCAATTGGTAAATCAGATATATTTGGGAAAATACCAACTGAAAGTAAACCACCTAGCCATCTTTTTGGAGATTTTGTAATAATTGCAGTTAAATAAGCACATATACCACCAAATATAAATAATAATGTAGCTGTGAAAAACATAATACCAACATTTTTAATATCACTTGATTTTAAATTTTGTATAATAATTTCAAATATCAAACATGGCATAATAGCTGTAACAATTGTATCTGATATATCTCTACATGTTGAAACTGTAAGTATATTTCTTTTAGCTAAATAAAATCCTAGTGCAATGATGAAATAAATCTTGAATATCGGTTTGACAGATGAGTAGATGACTAAACTCATCAGTAGATCTGATGATGATGACATGATGATAGATTATAAATAAAAGTGAAAAAAAGTAGTAGTTGTAATAATAGTAGTAGGATGTATAGTTTCTTCTTCTATTCAACTCATGTATCTATATATATTCCATTATAATATAATAAAGTGTGGTTATATATCTATTATGTAGTTTATAAGAATGAGTTATATAATTTGAATAATGAATATGATGATGATGATATATTATATATATCAAGTATATGGGTAGTGTACTGGGAATTAAAAAAAGAATCCATGCAGGACAATAGTGCGGCATTGATCCACCGCCAATTTGAATTATTGTTGCATTAATTTATCCTACATAGCCGTGGGTTTCTGTCGTTCTACTTCTACAACAACTAGTAGATTATAAGAACTATATATCTCTCATATATATTGATATAGATACCACAACCAAAGAACTACCTCTCTAATGTTGGTTGTTTAGAATTTGTCTGGTAAAACGTTTATCTCCCCTCCTTTATCTTCATCATCTCGTAACCTTTATCGGGTTATCTATTTTATCTTTTTCCTTATTACCACCGCTACCCAATCATTTTTTTTTTTTTTCGCAACCTTATTTTTGATTGTTCTCAAACAATAGATGGTTATAGTTATTTTATCTATAATTATACTGTGATACTGTGATACTGTGATGATTTACTACTTAGACTAGTATTACCACTTTGTTAGTGGTTAATTAGCCGTGTTATCCATTTCTTTTTGATTTGTAATTTAATTATATATTGTTTTCAAATTGAGTTCCAATTTTTTTTTTTTTTTTTAACTCAAAGATCAATCATGGCTTAACACTAAGAATGATTAACATGAGTTGATGAATTTTTTGTATCCCCATTTTTGGGGGTTTCTTGTTTACCACATGATGCAGTTTTGTAATTTGTGTCTTTTAAGGTTTTTAATTGATGATTTAAAAATTGATAGTTGTTAACTTGATTGTTTGTCTTTTAAGGTTTAACTTGATGGTTAACTTGATGGTAATTTTGATGGCTTAATCTGATGGTTCTCTTTAAGGTTTGACTGGATATTAACTTGATGCTTAAATAGATGGTTATATGATGGTTATCTTGATGGTTTAACCTCAATTTACCTCAATTAGTAATTCATTGGTAAACTTATTGATTAAGACCTATTGAAATTGAACCGTTACAGGATTGAATTAGTAATTTTGATACCACGTTCAACAATTAAGAACTTTAAATTGTGACATAATTCAATTTTTGTTGTTGTGGTTGTGATATATGATTTTTAATCGGAAATTGATTTGATTGTTGTTGTACCATTGGATATTTAGTTTGATGAGGTGAATATATACTGGTTATAGTAACAATTGAATCGACATCATGAATTTCAACATCATCTAACATATCTAACAATTTTTCAATTTCATCATTTGATAAATCATCCAAACTTTGATTTTTCTTCTTTTGTCTTCTTCTTTGAATATTATTATCATTTGAAAATAAAGATTCTTCAGATTTGGTGGATAATTGATCATCATCTTCAAAACTTGAATTTGAAGCTAATGACATTGGACTATCAGGAGAAATAGTTGGATACATTTTAATTTCATCATTATTGATATTCATCTTCTGTGTTGGTGTTTTCCATCTGTTTAACAACCTAGCTGGTGATCTCTGTGGTACCTCATCATCAATTGATGGTAACATGTTTAGTTCAAAGGTTTTTGAATATACTAAATAATCTTGGAATTCTAATAAATCAATTTGGCTCATATACTTTTGGATAAGGTACCAAAATTATGAGGATGATTTCACTTATATATTTAATCTAAACTTATGTCTTGTGAAAGGGAGTTGATATGAAGCACCGTTGGTTATTGTGTAAAAAAATTTATTACCAAGATAGGTGAAGAATTTAAAAAAAACGAACATCCATGCATGCAGTAGAATAATGGTTCCAATATATAGAAGACAGGATTTACCATCACGGTTTGTAGATCTTCTTATTGCAAGTTGAAATATGTTTTTGAAATGGCTGGTTGAATTTTCTACTTTAATCAAAGTTTCTTCCTAAAACTGATGATGAGTAAACTTTTGATATATTTGACATAAAATACATCAAACTTTTCCACTTGATGAGGATGATGCTTCTCTTGTGGTTGTTGCAAGATCTACAAAAACATGTGGGTTGATATGAAACATTTCCTAATTAGGAAATGTAATTGATTCAGAGAAAGCTACACAAAAGAAAAAAAATAATATACAATATTGTAAATTTCAATGGCTTATCAATTTTTTGATTTCTTCTTTGGAGGTCTATCATCTTTTGGTTGATCATCATCATCTCCCATTTCAGAATCAGAACCTGAACTTTTAGCATCTGAATCATATTCTTCAGCAACATCAGAATCACTACCACTTTTGAAATCAACATCATCTTCTGAATCTTCATCTTCACCTGCACTTCCCATAACAGCATCTTCATCATCATCATCTTGATCGGCTTCTTCTTCCAATGCCTTTGCCAATCTTGCTTTTGCAATTTTTTCTTCATTTTTAACTCTTATATTTTTCTCTTTTGCAAATCTTTCAATATTATCTTGTTCTTCTCTATCTATACTACCAAAAATATGTGATTGGGATGATCCAACTATATTAACTTCCAAATCAAATGTTCTTGAAGCTGCTGATACTCCACCACCAGTTCTTGACATTGTAATATTACTAATCTCACTATATGGAATATATAATGTTGGTTTAGTAACAAATAAAAAGCATCTTTCTAATGGATATAAATACCCTTCACTTGCTTTAACTGAACATGGTATACCTGGTTGTAAAAATCTTGATTGAAATGAACCTGGTGTTATTAATTTTCTTTCAGTTAAACCTCGAAGACAATGTGACATAACTGTATGAGCTGGTGCATCATATTTCTTCTTTAAACGATCTTTATATTTAGATTCAAATTCTTCATCGGTTAAATTGATTTCTAATTCTGTATCTTCATCTCTTGTAAATTGTAATACTAAAAATGGATATCTTGTTTGTCCTTGTCTTAAAGGTGGATCAATTTGTAATATTATTAAATGATGTGTTTCATCAGGCTTTGGTAATGAAAATATCCTTTCAATTTGTTCATATTGAATTTTATAATCATATGTTTTACCTCTTAATCTTAATGATGTTGGATACATATCAATATCATATCTACCTCTAGGAGTTAAGAATAATACATCTCCAAATGATACAATAGCTTCACCAGCAACTTGTCCAATATCAGCTTTATCTTTTAATTGATCATAAAATACTTGTGCTGCATTAATTTCATTTGCATCTTCAGCAATTTCTTCAACTTCTTCACCATCTTCATTTTTAACAATTGTTGTTTCACCTTCAATCTTTGTACCAGGAACATAAAATCTCATTTCAACAATTTCATCACCAATTTTATTATTATCTAAATTTAATTCAATTGATACTTCATGTTTCCCAGTTAAATTTGAATTGTTAATATTATTATATGGTATTTCAAATGATGGTTTATTATGAATATTGAAAATTAATTCATTTCTTGCTAAATCAGTTTTACCCCAATTCCAACCTCTAAGTGAATGTTCACGATGTTCTAAATTGATTTGAAAATTCCTTGTTAATTCTTGTTTTAATTGAGCAAAATCATCATTATCAAACCCATCCAATATAATAACCCCTTTATTCTTGGTTTGTACTCTTAATTCATACCCTTTTGAACCTCTTGACCATTGTGCAACTATAATCTCTTCTCTTGGTAATAAAAATGGTGCATTTTGTTGTTTACTATCTGAAGATTTCCAACCAAGACCTGAATCTGCTATACGCATACGTCCTGAATGTTTGGATTGATTGAGATAAATCTTTTCAAAATCAGTATTAACCATTGTAAGTTTAAACTATGTTGTTGCTGTTAAATGTTGATGAATTCAAACAAGTGAAAAATAAAGCAAAAAAAAAAAAAAAATTATGCTCTGACGTGTTTGCGACATTAAATGAGACATTACAATTAGACACTGACTTGGAATGAGTTGTAAGAGTGAAAAACGTATCTAAGATGAAAGTCAGTAGATTTATTAGCAATTAAGAAATTTAATAGATCAAAGCTCATTTTAAAAAGATCAACATTTTTTCATCCCATGGTAAGTTGCAAAAAGAGAACCTATATAATAAAGTAATGTAATATTTCAATAATCATGATTAGTAAAAGTTGACCATTTAAATAATAGTTAAACCTAATCACTATCTTCAATCAAAATGAATGTAGAAAGGAAAAATCAAAACACTGTATCAAAGTTAAAAAATTCAAAACGAATCTTAAACCTTTCACAAGTAAAATTGAATAATAGTTGAAATTATCTCAAAACAAAAACTGTTATGATTCAAATTTCAACATGTAAGGTTTCAATTGAAATAAAAACGATCATCAAAACGATAAACATTTAATTCAAAGATTCCAAGGTTTTCTACTTTTTGATTGAAATAATTGAAATAAATCAAGATTTGTAATCTTATATCATTATCCGCATAGTGACACATTGTACCGATGGATCTTTAAAAATGATAAGTTTGAAATTAAAATCAAACTTGTATCGGACAACTTAAGTTTATGCGTGTTTTAAGTACTAATTGACTACATGATTTGAATTCAAATTTAGACCACAATTAAAAGAATGATTGAATGAATATATATGTATTGTTAAAACACTTTTTTATACAAATTTGAAGTTGATCGAATAATGAATTAAAATTTTTTCTTTTCTCTTTTTCTCTCTCTTAATTATGTTTAAGATGATGTTGCACCATAAGAATCTGATGATTGATGATTATGACCATCACCGCCTAAAGCAGCATAAGTTTCTCTATATGGGTAGATCAGAATGATATAATAACAATGTAATAAACCAGGAAAGAAACCTAATAAACATAATATAATATTAATTAAGAAATCAAGTGAAAAGAATCCACGTTTGATGAAAACTGGTACTGGTGGTACTATATTGATGATAATTTGTTAGTATTGAAATCTGGTATTACACCCATTTTTGATTCAACTTAATTAGACTTTTGAGCTTATAAATTGAGGTGTTGCGAGTGTTCAGTTGAGCAATGACTTATGTTGATCGAAGGAGCAGTAGTAGTAATACATACAGAAGAACCCAATAAAGACAAGAAACCAATCGTGACCATCCATTGTTGAAAACTAAAGTTGAAAACGAAGTTGAAGGGGGGAAAGAAATTAAAGATTAATCTCTCGAGGAATAATTATATTATTATAAGCAACCTTATCTTGTATGCAGTACTACTAAATGATAATCTATTAATAAGTTTTAATCTATTGATCTCGAATATTTATATTTACGAAACATTATGATATTCAATTGAAGATTAACATTTGGTTCAATTATTTTACTCTCTGAAGACGATATTGTACTATGTCCTTGGCCAGTATGTTAAACTTGATTTTTGAGGGAGAAATTTTAGAATGATTCAGATTTAATAATTGTATATAAAAGTATTCAATTCTTAAATCACATAAATGGTGTTCAAAGCATTGAAAGTGATTTTAAAAAATGGTTTTGTCATTTTAAAATGATTGGCATTCATTATATTCTGAATTAATGAGTTAATAGTTGATTAAAGTGATTAGATTTGATGAACTTTATGACATCACTTGTAAAACCAGGGAAGAAAAAGAAGGAAATACTAATTTTGGTGGCATATATAACTTACCATGGTGTGTTATGTAATCGCTATCATGATTTATTTAATCGGTTTTTAAATGTATATAATTAAAGTCATCTTAAGCTCAAATATTTGTTCATTCAAACTAATATTAATCCTATTGTTTGAAATAAGTAACATCTAAAATATTCAACTATCATATGACTTATTGGATTAGTTAGGGATTGAGAATGTCAACAATAAAATAATAATTCAGTTGTTTTATCAAACAATTTATGAATTTCAAATGCTATCAAGCTTTGCTTCTGCTGCTCAGTAGCTTCAGTTTTGAACAATTATAATCATTTATAACATTTTGCTTCATTTGTGGTAGATTTAAAATCATATTTAAAATGGGTGCAAAATTTTTAGCCCTGCAACGGAGTTTTTCAATTACATAATCAATTACGTAACTCATAAAAATGATTCATACTTTTATTTTTTTTTTTCAGTTCTCTTTATTGAAAAATCATTTAATTTAATTTCTTTATCAAATGGGTGTTAAAAAAGCTGGTGTTTTAGGTGCCACTGGTTCAGTAGGTCAAAGATTTATATTATTATTATCCAAACATCCTGAATTTGAAATTCATGCTTTGGGTGCTTCATCAAGATCTGCAGGTAAGAAATATCAAGATGCTGTTCAATGGAAACAACAAGATATTTTACCAAGTACTGCTTCAGAAGTTGTTGTTCAAGAATGTAAACCAGAAGGTAACTTTTTAGAATGTGATGTTGTATTTTCAGGATTAGATAGTGATGTTGCAGGAGAAATTGAACAAGATTTTGTTTCAAAAGGTTTATCAGTTATATCAAATGCTAAGAATTATAGAAGAGAACCAACAGTCCCATTGATTGTACCAATTGTTAATCCTGAACATATCGATGTTGTTGAAAGAAAAGTTAAATCAAGTATTGAAGCAAATGGTAAAAAACCAGGTTATCTTATATGTATATCCAATTGTTCAACAGCTGGGTTAGTTTCTCCATTGAAACCATTAGTTGATAAATTTGGTCCAATTGATGCATTAACTGCAACTACATTACAAGCTATTTCAGGTGCTGGATTTTCACCAGGTGTTTCAGGTATGGATATTTTAGATAATATTGTTCCATACATTAGTGGTGAAGAAGATAAATTAGAATGGGAAACAAAGAAAATCTTGGGTGGTGTTACTTCTAAAGGTGATGAATTTGAACCAATTAGTGATGAAAAATTAAAAGTTAGTGCTCAATGTAATAGAGTACCAGTCATTGATGGACATACTGAATGTATATCATTTAGATTTGCTAATAGACCTGCACCATCAGTTGATCAAGTCAAACAATGTTTAAAAGATTATGTTTGTGATGCATATAAATTAGGATGTCATTCAGCACCAAAACAAACCATCCATGTATTGGAACAACCAGATAGACCACAACCTAGATTAGATAGAGAAAGAGATAATGGATATGCTGTATCTGTTGGTAGAGTCAGAGAAGACCCTGTATTAGATTTCAAGATGGTTGTTTTATCTCATAACACAATCATTGGAGCAGCTGGTGCTGGGATATTAATTGCTGAAATTTTGAATGCAAAAAAATTAATCTAGAAAAAAAAAAATCAAATGAATAATTTAGAAATTGTTAATGATGAAAATGTAGATTATCATATATTTGAATTATTCTCTGAAAATAACCCACCATCTAATTTGGGATATATAGATAAATCACTGAATAAGATTAATATTGTAATTAATGATGAAATAGAATTGAATATTCAACAATCATTGAGTCAATTATCATCCAAGAATCCACAAGGTACTACAGGGTTTATATGTTGGTTATCATCTTTATACTTCTGTGAATGGTTATTATCTTTGGATTGTATATTCAAATTAGAAAATAAACTTTTGTTTGAATTGGGTTCTGGTGTTGGTGGTATATGTGCATCTGCATTACTGAAGAAAGTTGATAAATTCATAGCTAGTGATCAAAAACATGTAATGAAATTATTAAAACAAAATATTATAAATAATGTTGATTCAATTGAAAGTAAAACAATGTCATCAACTGGTGGGTGCAAAATTGAAGTAATTGAATTTGATTGGGAAAACATCGAACAAGGTAGATATAATTATAATGAGATAAACCAAAGTCTACCTGATGTTATACTTGCTTGTGATACCATATATAATGAATATCTTATACCACATTTCATCAATTCTTTTAAATCAATGTTGAATCATGATAATTATTTATTAGTATGTTTACAACTACGAGATTCAATAACATTGGAGAAATTTGTCAACGAAGTGGTCAAAGATAAAGAACTATCAATTAGTTACGTTCCAAACATATACTTAACTACCCAATTATCAAATGGTTATATAATTTATTGTATAAGATTGAGATGAAATATTTTTATTTTCATTTTTGTTTCTATTTTTTTTCTCAATATCAATTTTATCAACCTTGTATATAATCAATGTCAACTATTGGCAGTTTGACATCTGCTAAATATAGTGATCCACGAAGGAGTGGGAATCCCAAGAAACTACTAAATAAAAATGGATTCACTAATAAGAATCTACTGAAACGATTCAATCAAGATAAAATTAAACCTGAAGATGAAGAATTGGATATACCTACAAAAATCATACCGAGTCAATTACCAATTAAACTACAGGAGTATACACAAGAAGAAATACAACTAACGGGAGATTTATTCCCTAATCCTCAACTGTTTGGGTTTCAAAAATTAAACAAGAATTTACCTTCAAGACCAATACCTAAATATTTCTTTACTCAACCTAAATCATTACAAACACCTGAATTCATCAAGAATGAATGGGATTTTGAAAATCAACAAAAGATGTTGGATTTAGAAGTACAATACAGTGGTAAAGATTTCCAAGGATTATATGAAAATTTACAAAAGCTACGAGATGTTGAACGTAAAAAAATGGAAGATTTAGGATTAGTTGATGCTGAAAATACAAGGAAAGATTTAAATGATGCTATATCATTTCAAGGTTCATGTTTAGATATGTGTCCTATATTTGAAAGAGTACGAAGACAATTGGAAAATAATGTTAAAAATTTAGAAAAAGATCCAATTACAAATAAAATATCACGACAACGAGCTGTAAAAGCATTTTCAAGACCTGCTGCTGGTCAACCACCATCATTACCTTCAGAAGTTCGTCCACCACATGTTTTAGTACAAACATTAAATTATTTAGTTGATAATATAGTAAATCAATTACCTGATTCACATTCATTTTTATGGGATCGTACTAGATCAATTCGACAAGATTTCACTTATCAAAATAGTTTTGGTCCTGAAGCTGTTGATTGTAATGAAAGAATTGTAAGAATACATTTATTAAGTTTACATATAATGGCAGGTACAGATGTTGAATATTCTCAACAACAAGAATTAGAACAATTTAACAAAGCATTACAAACATTGATGGAGATATATCAAGATGTAAGAAATAATAATGGTGAATGTCCAAATGAAGCTGAATTTAGAGCTTATCATTTATTAAGTCACATTCGAGATCCTGAAATTGAAAGACAAGTACAAAATTTACCAAGTCATATTTTTAATAATCCTTTAATTCAATTGGCAATAAAATTCAGAAATTTAATGAGTCAAAATAATGTTGTTGAACGTGGGGTTAAAAATTTAGTTGGTTCATTAAATTATTATGTTGAATTTTTTAAATTAGTTTATAGTGTTGAAACACCAATATTAATTGCATGTTTATTAGAGATTCAATTTAGTGAAATACGATTTTATGCTTTGAAAGCAATGTCAAGAGCTTTTCATACTAAAACTAAACCATTTTCATTAAATATTTTATGTGAAATTTTAGGATTTGAATCAAATGAAAAAATTATAAAATTTTTAAAATATTATAATATAGATATTATAAATGATAATAATGAATTATTAGTTGATTTATTTAATAAAGAGAAATTGGAGAATCAATATAAATTAAATTCATTTCTTGATAAAGCTAAATATCCACCTGTTTATTCACCACAATTGGATACAAAATTGAAAGAAAGTTTTAAATTTTATATAAATCAAGGTAAACCAAATTGTGAATTAAAGATTGATAATACAACATTGATTCAACCAAAACTGGAAACGAAGACGAATTTATTTGTTCAACCAAGTAACAAATTACCAGAAATAAAATTTGAAACAAAACCAGTACAACTACCACAACCAATACCACCACCGGTAGATCCCAAACCACAATTACAATTACAATCACAACCTCAACCCATTCCTTCATTTCAATTTAAACCACCAACAACTAATATATTTGGTAATGATCAGAAACCTACACAACCAACATTTTCATTTCCAAAACAACAACATATCATTTCAAAACCTAATCCACCACCCATCGAACCTAAAAAAGTATCATTTGATTTAATACCAAAAGTTAAAGAGATTCAACCAGTTATAAAACAAGAACAAAAAATTTCAGATTCTAGATTATTCAATAAAGCTTTGAAAGAAGTCAGTGAGAAAGTTATAAATACAACATTTTTAAATGAGTTAGATGAATATTTAGTTAAAATCGTCAATGATTATACAGTAAGAAACAAACGAAATAAAGTTATATCTGGATTAAGTGAAGAATTATATCAAGCATTCTTATCTGAAATTATTTATGAATGTACATTAGAAATCAAAGCATTAAACTTTTATGAAATGAATTTAAAAAGGAATTCGATTAAATTGATGAAAATAAAAGGTCAAAAATTGATTGAAAAATTTAAATCAAAAGAGATTAAACAATTAGAATTGAAAACTGTATCGTTTAAACCACCAAAGAAAAGGTCAAATATAAGTGCAAATTCAAGTATGATTCTGATAAAACGACAACGAATCAAACCAGTTGATACAAGTGATTTAGAAATTAAGAAAATCCAAGTTGATCAATTATGGGCACCAATTGATTTTCATAACTTATTACATTTATATTGTCGAAATTTGAAATCATCAATTGATTGTTTAAATTTGAAATGTTTACTTATTGTTGAAGATTGGAGTTGCATTTATTCAAAATGGTTAAACTCAAAATTCCAATTGAAACCAGATATGAATTTGAGAATATACAAGAATCAAATCAACAATGAGAAAATATCAATAACTTTCCAAAGTTTACCACAGAATAATCAATTAACTAAGTCATTTTTTGGTAATTCATCATTTGTTATATTTGAAACTGGATTGTTAGAGAATAATGATACAATAGTTAATAAACTACAAAAGGATTCAAAAGTTTTGAACAAAATCATATCATTGATTAACAAGTATAGTAATTACAAAGTTCACATTATTATTTTATTTTGGGATGTGAGTGAAACTAAAATATCAATTGATAAAGTATCAAGTTTATTACAACTACAAAATTATAAATCATTTGAAAATTTGTCAAATTTAATCTTATGTGATATGACTATAACAAATGTAAATATTAATAATGTATTAATTGATGCATTGAATAAAATTGCAATTGATTTCAATGGAGAATTAACCAACAGAGGATTGAAATTGAAAATCAAACAAAGAAATGAAACAATACAGAATAATGATACATCATTGATAAATAAAGTTGAATCAAACATGATTGAAAAGGCAAAGAGTTTAAAAAAATATAATTATTTGAATAATCATATAAATCAATCAAATAATTCATTTATACAAAATTCAAATCAAACTTTTAATACATCTATGAATAAATCAATTGTACAACAATTTATAAATAATAATCGAAATAATCTGACAATTTTAAATTCAAGTTTAATCAATATTGGTAATGATTCAATATTAAATAAGTTTGGTAATAAAGGGTTTATCAAAGAGAGTACACCAAATGTATCTAAAATTGATAATTTAAATCAATTGAAATCATTAACTGCAAATATTAAACAAAAGTATAATAAATAATAAATATATACATACGTGTTATTTATAGAGTTACTCGTCAACTCCTGCATGATACCAATTTGAAAATTATATAAATAGACGATTAAATTCTGATTTTTAATTTTTTCTTTCTTCATTTTTCATTCAAATTGCAGTGCTAATTTTAAATGACTTTACAATTCATGATAGTTCGAAGATGATTTGATTTATAAGAGTTGGTTATAAGTGTTATCAAAACATGTCCACTACATTCAATTGAATTTTATCATTTAATAAATGTGTTGGAATTTAGTTTTGATTTTTACATTCGTAATTGATGATTTGAAATCAACTGGGATGACTAAATAACTTCATCATTGATGAATTTAAAGTTATTTATGTCTGTATCGAGTTTACGAAGTTATGTATTTAATATACTGTTCAACTTCGTTTATTTTTATCGATTCCCAAAATGTCTTCGCTTACACATATACCCTTGTTGCAAATATCACACATGTGTTTGTGCATTTTTTAACAATGACATTATATAGATAATTTTTATATAGATAATTTTACCCTAATTTTTGGAAACTTTACATCTTAAATTCTATTTAAGTTAATAAATACTTAGTATACTTTATATTTGTTGAAAACTTTTCTACTTTTATCTCTTATTAGATTTATAACTCCAATACGTGGTTAATCTATTTACAAAAATTCACAAATCAACAAATTAACCCATCAATAAAATGGGACATTTATGCAAGTGGTCAATTTTTATATAGAGTAATTTAATGTTTAAACTTGATAATCTTAGAAATCGCATGGTTTCAGGTATAGCTTGAGTTGTAGATTTGAATTTATAAAAACTGAATTTAAGTTATGATTTCAATACTGGTGCAACATTTTAATCATTGAATTTCAATTATTGCAACACCAAAGCACTGATTGTCCCTTTGATCTGTATGATTTGGTTTATTATGACATCCAAATATTTGATTTCCCGTCAAGTGTGATATACTTACAATCACAATTTTCACGACTGATTTCGTGTCAATCGAGAGTCATTTTACTTTATAATTATCTCACCAAAAGATTGAAACATTTATCAGTTTTCTAAGATTGATTATCAAGATCTGTTGAGCTAAGCCCGCGACAAGTACGATTTTATGGCGCCAAAGAAATTACAAGCTCAGAATCAAGTATAATTCTAATAAAACGACAATAGATCAGACATTCAAATATAAATGATTTAGAGATTGAATATAATTTGTGTAGATCAAGTATTGATCTCAATTGATTTCCATAACTTAATACATTTACATGGTCAATTTCAAAATCAGCAATTAATCAAGGCATTACTTGCTAGTCAATCAGTTGGATCGTTATAAATTAATGATAACATATTTAATAAACTAGAAAAAGATGTAAAAGTTTCAAACAAAATTAAAAAATATGGTAATTACAAAGTTCACATACTCAAATTGTTTTAAGATGTAAGTGAATCTAAAATATTTATTGATAAAGTATCAAATTTATTACAACTACATACATATAAATCATTTTAGAATATATCCAATTTGATTATATGTACTAGAACAAGTACCAATATTAACAATGTTATAATTGATTCATTAATTAAAATTGCAATTGTTAAATTCAGAATAAATCTTTAAATAAATCAGTTCAACAATTTATAAATAATAATCGAACTAACCTGAATAATTTGAATTCAAGCTGAATCAAAACTAAATAAGTTTGGTGGTAATAGTAACAAAGGGTTTATTTAAAGAGAGTACACCAAATGTATCTAAGATTAATAAATTAAATCAATTGAAATCATTAACTGCAAATATTAAACAAAAGTATAAGTAAATAATATATATATATATTTGACAATGTGTAATTTATATAGTCGCTTGTCCTGCATGATACAAATTGTATTAAAAGTATATAAATAAAAGATTATTTTCCCTTTTTTTTTTCTCTAACATTATTGCACCGTATATGTCTGAAATTGAAGAAACATTTTTGAGATTGGCATTAACGAACCATGGTTTTTGTTTAGTTGATTTATAAGAGTTGGTTATTAGTGTTATCAAAACATGTCCACTACATTTAATTGAATTGACTTATTCAATAAATGTGTTGGAATTTATTTTTGATTTTTACATTCGTAATTGATGATTCAAAATCAACTGGGATATGAACATCACGGCGTCAATCAAATATGACATCCAATCTGTCTTCAGAACCAACACCTAAAGAAGGTTCTTTTCTCCAAAGCATGTAGGTTTTGAAACCAAGATGTTGTCTGATCCTGTTTTGAGTGTTCATTCAAATAAATAAAATGATTCAAAGTCTGTCTTCTGTCCAAAAAGTCAAGTCTTTTAAGCTTGTTTTCTATTTCTTGTACATAAAGCCAGTTTGTATTATAATCAGGAAACGGGTGACAGATGATTTTATTTGCTTCTTTGCCAACTAATTCAGTCTCAACAGGATTCTTGAAAAGATTTTTTAAATAATATGCTGCTTCCGTTGATTTTGCATCGCTATTTACAATGACCAAATCTTTATGATAAAATAGTTTGTTTGGATCCTTCATTGTCTTTAAATTTACATCCGTGACATCAATATTAATGACATAATATTTAAACTCAACATGGAAAGCATGAGCAATTACGTTAACGAACTTGAACAAATTTTGAATTGAAGATGTAACAATCATTGCAATAACTTTATCATCAACTATCAAGATGTAATTCAGTAATTTCATCTTGGTAAGATAGTTAGAACTGGTTGTGGAATCCAATTTTATCAATTGAACTACTGATATTTCTGCATATTCTATTCTTGCAACTATGCAGTAGCCTTCATTTCCCAGAACTAAAAAGGAAGATGAATTAACAGAATCTTTTGAAACTTTCCATGATATGGTTTAATACTTTTTAATATACCAACACTAGTCGAATGACAAAGGATATATCCAGCTTTTAATTCACTTGGAGGTTTGAAACCAAATATTGTTAAAATTGGAGCAATTTTCGATACTTTTCGAATAAATGCAGTTTCCCCAATTGACTTGTTATAAAAAATAGTTAACGTACAATCATATTCTTCATTATTCCAAACAACAATTCAACTACAGTGGTATATCGTCGTAAAATAGAATTCGTCAATTTTTCCTGAATTCGTGTTTATGGTTGATGGTTGATATTATAATGGATTTGTCCTGATTACCCTGGTTGGTTGTTGTTTAAAATTTTATATGTTTAAATTTTTAAATTACAATATTTAAAATTACAATATTATAGGAATAATCATGATTATTTAAATTATAATTCACTATAAGAATGGATATTTTTAATCAAACAATCAGATTTGAACCAGATTTGGTTTTCTAGTAACGTATCAAATTCATATCTTTTGAATTTATTTAATTTTACCCTAATTTTTGGAAACTTTACAATCTTGTTAGATTATATTTAATTTAATAAATAATGATTTGTTTAATTTTAATATTATATCTTATATCTCTTGAAAACTTGTCTACTTTTCTTTCAATTAGATTTAAATCGGCAATATCTTGTTTATCAATTGACGATATTTCACAAATCTATAAATCAAGCAGGTAATGATTCTTGACATTTATGTAAAAAATTAACTTTTAAGTTGAATGATTCAATGTGAAATCGTCATCTTCATTGTAGGACTGAAAATAGATTGTCTTCAAATGAAACTTAGATCAGATGAATTAACAAAATTGATAATGTTCAAGTTATCACATCAATACTGGTGCAGATTTTCATTTTTGATTTTTAGATATTACAACGCCAAAGCAGTGATTTAATGTTTGGTACCTTGAATTCGTATAATTTGGCTTATTACGACGACAAATGCTTGAGTTCCCGTTAAATCTTATATAATTACAATTACAACTTTCATGAATCATTATATGTCAATCAATAGACATTTTACTTTAATAATTACACCGCAACATTGAAACACTTATCAAACTTTCAAGATTTGTTATGCAGATTTGCTGGATTAAGCCTGGGGTAAGTAATTTCAAAGCTCTTAAATTATTAAAGTTTAGATCAATTGTAAGCGCAAATTCAGGTATGAGAAATTAAGTAGGTAATCAATTCTGGGTTCCAATTGTTCTCCATAGCTTATTACATGTACATTATCAAGATTTGAAATCATTAATTCACCAAAACATTCATTGGTAATTCATCATTTGTCATATTTGAAAATCGATTGCTACAGAGTGATGATACCAACGTTAATAAACTACAGAGAGATTCAAATTATTAAAAAAATTGATATCAATATTCAACAATATAGTAATTACAAAGGTCACGTTGTTTTTGGACGTGAGTAAATCTAAAATATCAATTGACAAATTATCAAATTTATTACAAGTACATACGTAAAAATCATTAAGAGTTCATCCAATATGATCCTTTGTGATATTACTATAAAAAAAGTCAATATTAATAATGTATTGATATATTGATCAAAATTGAAATTATCAAACTCAGACTAAATCTTTGAATAAATCAGTTGTTCAACATTTTGAATCAATTTAATTCATTGACTCCAAATATTAAACAAAAGTATAATAAATAAATATTTGTACGTGCATATTTATAGAGTTACTCGTCAACTCCTGCATGATACCAATTTGAAAATTATATAAATAGACGATTAAATTCCCTTTTTTTTGCCCTCTTTTTTACATATCACTTGAAAAACTTCCTTTAATGTTAATTTAGTTGTCAGTATACATGTGCTATTATTGATTTATAAGAGTCGGTTGCAAGTGTTATCAAAACATGTCCACTACATTTAATTGAATTTCATCATTTAATAAATGTGTTGGAATTTATTTTTGATTTTAACATTTGAAATTGATGATTTAAAATCAATTGGGATGACTGAATAACTTCATCATTGAAAGTTATTTATGTCTATATCGAGTTTACGAAGTTATATATTTAATATACTGTTCAACTTCGTTTATTTTTATCGATTCCCAAAGAATTTTCGATTTCCTTGCAGCAATAACCATAAAATGGTCATCATTTCGTGAACAGTATTTGGGTTCGTTTTACTTATGGTTGATATTATAATAGATTTATCCTGATTACCCTGGTTGGTTGTTGTTTAAGATTTAAATTACAATGTTTTAGGAATAATCATGATTATTTAAATTATAGTTCACAACAAGAATGAAGTGTTTACAGCCACGTCATTTGGATAAGTACTACTTGTAAATTTTTTGAATAATCTTAATTTTGGATTCTCAATTCAAGTACCTATGTTTGGCTTTTGTGATTTTAATTGCATTGAAACCCCGATAGGTTTTTTTTTTCAAGTATTTGTTCAAATACTACTTCAGTATATGTTTCAAACTTGAAATTCTATTCTCAAATAGATAATTTTATCCTAATTTTTGGAAACTTTACGTGTTAAATTTTATTTAAGTTAATATATATTTAGTATACTGTATATTTCTTGGAGACCTCTTTACTTTCATCTCTTGATAGATTCATAACTAGAATATAATGTTTATCAATTGACAACAATTCAGAAATCAACAAATCAACCAATCAAAAAAATGTCACATTTATGCAACTGGTCAATTGTCATGTTAAATAATTCAATGTATAAACTTGGCAATCATGGAAATTGCATAGTTTCAGGTACTGACTGAGTTGTGAAATTGAATTTATAAAAGTTATTATGTTTAAGTTATCATTTCAATACTGGTTCAACATTTTCATTCTTGAGTTTCAATTATTGCAACACCATAGCTTTTAATAAATATTTCATATCATTTATTTGCATGTTTTGGTTTATTTTGACTACAAATGCTTGATTTCCCGTTAAATGTTAACAATTCAGTATCAATCAAGAAACATTTTACTTTATTAATTTGTCACAAAAACGTTGATAAATTTATCAAACTTTTGAGATTTGTTATGAAAATCTGTTGAATCAAGCCCCGGGTGAGTAAGATTCTTTCAAAGCTTTTAAAGTACTAAAGAAGAGATCAAATGTAACCAAAGCTTTTAATAAATGCTTAATATCATTCATCTGCATGTTTTGGGTTATTATGACGACAAATGCTTGCTTTCTCGTTAAATATTATTTACTTGCAATTACAACTTTCATGAACGATTCTATGTCAATCAATAGACATTCTTTTTTCAAAATTACACCGCAACATTAAAACACTTATCAAACTTTCAAGATTTGCTGGATTAAGCCCGGGGTAAGTAAGATTCTTTCAAAGTTTTTATATCACTAAAGATTTGATCAAATGTAAGTGCAAATCTACGTATGAAAAATTAAGAAGATGATCAATTATGAGCTCCAATTTATCTGCCAAACTTATTGCATTTACATTGTCCAAACTTGAAATCATTAATTCACCAAATCATTAATTTGTAATTCATCGTTTGTCAAATTTGAAACAGGATTGCTACAAAATAACGGTACCATCGTTATAAAACTACAGAAAGATTCAAATTATCAAACAAATTGATATCAATATTCAACAGTATAGTAATAACAAAGTTCACGTTGTTTTTGGACGTGAGTGAATCTAAAACATCAATTGATAAACTATCAGATTTATTACATTTACATACCTGCAAGTCATTAAAGAGTTTATCCAGTTTGAACCTTTGTGATATGGGTATAGTATATGTAAATATTTATTATGTAATTATATATACATTGAATAAAATTGCAATTGTCAACTCAAAATAAATCTTTGAATAAATCAATTGTTCTACAATTTAAATCAATTTAAACCATCAACTGCAAATTTTAACCAAGAGTATAGTAAATAATATATTCATACGCGTATATTTATAGAGTTACTCGTCAACTCCTGCATGATACCAATTTGAAAATTATATAAATAGACGATTAATTTCTGATTTTTATTTTTCCTTTCTTCTTTTATTATTTGCAAATTTATAGTGTGTTTATAACATTCATGATTATTTTTATATAAGGGTTTAAGTTGATTTATAAGAGTCGATTACAAGTGTTTTCAAAACATGTCCACTACATTTGATTGAATTTTATCATTTAATAAATGTGTTGGAATTTATTTTTGATTTCAACATAGGTAATTGACAATTTAAAATCAACTGGGATGACTAAATAACTTCATCATTGATGAATTTAGAGTTATTTATGTCTATATCAATTTTACGAAGTTATGCATTCAATTTACTGTTCAACTTCGTTTAATTTTATCGATTCCCAAAAAAAATTTTGATAACCATGCTTAAGCAACCAACTGGTTCTAAGTTCATTTCGTCGACAATATTTTGGGTTTTTTTAGCTTATGATTGATTCTTGTTAATATATCACTGATTAAATTATATTTGGATGGTAAATAATATATTTGTGGACCGAACATTCCAATTTGATCAATAAACCTAACTATCCTAGCAGGTGGAGTGGAAGTCTTGTCTCGTAATAGTTTCAATGATTCATGATCTGTATAAATTTGTACCATATTGTTGCAATAGTATCTATTATAATGGATTTATTCTGATTACCCTGGTTGGTTGTTGTTTAAAATTTTAAATTACAATGTTTTAGGAATAATCATGATTATTTAAATTATAATTCACAAGAATGAAATGTTTACAACAAAGTAATTTGGATAAGTACCAATTTATACTAAGTTGTGAACTTTCATAAAATATATTCAATACCGTTTATTGAATAATTTTGGATTTAAATTAATTATTTTTATGTCTTCGATATTCGTTTGTTTCGTCTTTTGTTATTTTAAATTAGATTCGTTTCAAGAAATGATAATTATGATATAAGCAATTTATACATTAATTCAAAGAATTCGTTTGATTTTACCTTAATTTTTGGAAACTTTACATCTTAAATTTTATTTAAGTTAATAAATATTTTGTATATTGTATATTTCTTAAAAAACTCTTTACTTTCATCTCTTAATAGATTTTTAACTACAATACGTTGTTTATCAATTGACAACAATTCACAAATCTACAAATAAACCCATCAATGAATTGTCATCTACATTACAATATTAGAAATTGTAAGATTTTCAAATGTGACTCAGATACAATAAATTTATGAAATCTCTACTGTTCAGGTGACCATTTTAATGTTGGTTCAACATTTTCGTTTTTAAAGTTTGAATTGCAACGCCAAAGCATTGATTGAATGTTTGTAATCATTTGTTAGTATGATTCAACCTATTGTGTCGACAAATGGTTGAAATCCCGTCAAATATGAAATACTTAAAGTTACAACTTACACAAACGATATGACAATCTAATTTATCATTATCATCTCAAAGATTTAACCATCTATCAAACTTGTGAAATTGGTCATCAAGTTCAGTAATTGAATTAAGCCCGTGGCATGTAATATTCTTTCAAAGCACCAAAGAGAAGCTGAAAATTTACTTACAAATTCAAGTATAACTTTGATAAAACGACAATAAATCACATCAGTCAATACAAATCATGTAGAAATTTAAAAATTTCGAGTTAATCAAGTATGTATTCTAATTGATCTTCATAACTTAATACATATACATGGTTAAAATTTGAAATCATCAAATGACCAAGTCATTGGTAATTCACCATTTGTCATACTTGAAATTTGATTATAAGAAGATAATATATGATATAATAATTAACAATAATAGAAAAATTCAAAAAATATTGAACAAATCGATATTATCTCAACAAGTATGATGATTACAAATTTCATGTTGTTTTAAAGATATGAGTAAATCGAAAATATTAATTATAAAGTATAGAATTTATTACATCTACATACGTATGAATCATTTGCAAATTTATTTGATTTGATTCTTTGTGATATTATTATAATAAATGTAAACATTGATACATTGATTCAAATTTTGTCAAACTCAGATTAAATCGTTGAATGAATCAGTTGTTCAATAATTTGAATCAATTGAAATTATTGACTTCAAATATTAACCAAGAGTATAGTAAATAATATATACATACGCGTATATTTATATAGTTACTCGTCAACTCCTGCATGATATCAATTTGAAAATTATATAAATAGACGATTAAATTCTCATTTTATTTTCTCTTTTGTTCATTGAAATTTCAGCATTGATTTGATGTGTCTCTTATTTGTTTTAATATTTGAAGCTTTGATTTATAAGAGTTGGTTATAAGTGTTATCAAAACATGTCCACTACATTCAATTGAATTTCATCATTTAATAAATGTGTTGGAATTTATTTTTGAATTTAACATTTGAAATTGATGATTTAAAATCAATTGGGGAGACTAAATAACTTCATCATTGAAGAATTTAAAGTTATTTATGTCTATATCGAGTTTACGAAGTTATGTATTTTATATACTGTTCAACTTCGTTTATTTTTATCGATTCCCAAAGAATTTTTGATAACCATATGTTTTAGCAACTAATTTATTTTGAGTTCATCTCGTCGCCAATATTTTGGGTTTATTTAGCTTATGATTGATATTATAATGGATTTATTCTGATTACCCTGGTTGGTTGTTGTTTAAAATTTTAAACTACAATGTTTTAGGAATAATCATGATTATTTAAATTATAATTCACAAGAATGAAATGTTTACAACAAAGTAATTTAGATGAGTACCATTTAATGCTAAGTTGTGAATTCTTGAAATTATTTGATGCAATTCTTTTTTGAAAAATTTGCATAACTTTTTGTTCATTTTTATAGCTTTCATGTAAATAATACGGGTTCTTTTATTTTTGGTTTATTTTTGGAATCGTTTTAATATTTTTGAATTTGGTTTTATAAGGATTTTACCCTAATTTTTGGAAACTTTACATCTTAAATTTTATTTAAGTTAATAAATATTTTGTATATTGTATATTTGTTGAAATCCTCTTTACTTTCATCTCTTAATAGATTTATAACTACAATACGTTGTTTATCAATTGACAACAATTCACAAACCAACAATTCAACCCATCAATGAATTGTCATCTACATTACAATTTTAGAAATTGTAAGATTTTCAAATGTAAGTCGGATACAATAAATTTACGAAATCTCTGCTGTTCAAGTGATTATTTCAATACTAGTTCAACATTTTCGTTTCTAAATTTTAAATTGCAAACGCAAAGCATTAATTGAAAGTTTGTAATCATGAATTAGTATGATTTAGCTTATCATGACGACAACATACTTGATTTCCCGTCAAATGTGATATACTTAGAGTTAGAACTTACACGAACGATATGACATTTTAATTTATTTTTACCATTTCGAAGATTTAACCATCAATCAAGATTGGTTATCAACTTTTACAATTGAATCAACCCCGTGGCAAGTAAAATTAATTTCTCTGGTTGTTATTGACCCAAACTTAGTAATTTTGTAAATTAATCAATTTGATTAAACTCAAATTAGTTCAAATATCAAAATAATACCTCCTTCTGCTATAATATACAATTCATAGTAGATACTTATTAGTTATGTCATATGGTAGCTATTTTCAACTTACCCTTTTTTTCCTGCATACAGTCCTAAATTTTAAATTTAGATGTTGTCTTTTTTTTTTTCCCGGTTGTTGTAAGTTTAATAATAAATTGACAAATCAATAAAACTTTAACACCGGATACACATTATATAAAGATGGATCTTTTAAAGGATGCTGCTAAGAATCTCAGTTTGTATGAAGTCAAAGCATACGTGAGAAAAGCCCAGAATGGTATGTACCCAACAATGATTAGTTCTTTTTAGGATATCCTTTTTACTAACTTTTATGGTGTAGTTGCTATGAATTTAACAGAAATTGAATCAAAAGTTAGAGAAGCTACAAATAATGAACCATGGGGAGCATCATCTACATTGATGGCACAAATAGCTTCATGTACTTATAATTATAGAGAACGAGAAGAAATTATTGCATTTATTTTTAGAAGATTTACTGAAAAAGCAGCAAATGAATGGAGACAAATTTATAAATCATTACAATTATTAGATTATTTAATTAAGAATGGTAGTGAAAGAATAATTGATGATGTAAGAGCAAATTTATCATTAATTCAAATGTTAAAATCTTTTCATTATATAGATTCAAAAGGTAGAGATCAAGGTATAAATGTTCGAAACAAATCAAAAAATTTAATTAATTTATTAAATGATGATAATTTAATAAGAACAGAACGTAAAAAGGCAAGAGTGAATCAAAAGAAATTTGGTGGTGTTTCATCTGCTGCTTTTGGTGGTGCTTCATCAATTAGTAATAATGGTTCAAGACTGAGTACATTTGGTGATGATGAAGAATTTGCAAATCGAGTTTATGGTGATGGTGGAGTATATGGTGAAAGATATGATGATAGTGCTAGTGCTTATAATAATGGTGCAACTGGTAATGATCAATTTGAAGAATATGATGTACAATCAAATCAATCATCAAAACCAACAACAAGAGAATCAAAAGTGAATGTTGGTAAATCTATAACAAAACCACAACCTAAAGAACCACAAGATGATTTATTAGGAGATTTATTATCATTTGATAATGGAAATCAACAACAACAAGAAGTTGTTGAAGATGAAGATGATGATGATGATTTTGATGATTTCCAAGCTGCACCTTCACAACCACAGAAATCAAACTTGACAAATTTAAATAATTTATATCATCCACAACAAACAACCACTACAAATTTCCAATCACAACCAAATTATAATGTATCATCTTCAAGTTCACAATCTACAGCACCAGTTAAAACTACAACTACAAAAAATGATGCATTTTCATCATTATTTTCATCAGCAAAGACAAAAACATTTACACCACCAACAAATAATAAACCAATTGAATCTAAATCAACTACAAAACAAGAATCAACTAATGTAGATGATGATTTTTTTGGAGATTTCAATTCTAATTCACAACAAAAACCAACTACTTCCAATAACAATGAAGTTGATTTATTAAGTTTTTAGTTTAAAATATATAAAAGAGAGTAATTACCTTTATTTCTTCGCAATTGAAAAATTTCAAAATTTCAGAAAAAATCCTTAAATTTATTCAACCATGTTTAAATCAACAATTTTAAAATCAACTAGAACTTTATCATATACTTCAAGAAATTGGGGTACTAAAATTTTCTTTGAAACTTCAATTGATGGAGTTAAACAATCACCCATTAAATTTGAATTATATGATGATGTTGTACCTAAAACAGCTGAAAATTTTAAAGTTTTATCAACTGGTGAAAAAGGTGTTGGATATAAAGGATCAATTTTTCATAGAGTTATTCCACAATTTATGTTACAAGGTGGTGATTTTGAAACTGGAAAAGGGTATGGAGGATATTCACCAATTCATGGTAAGAAATTCAATGATGAAAATTTTAAAAAGAGACATGATAAAGAAGGATTATTAAGTATGGCTAATGCAGGTCCAAATACTAATGGATCACAATTTTTCATTACTACAGTTCCATGTCCTTGGTTAGATGGTAAACACGTTGTTTTTGGTGAAGTTATTGAAGGTTATGATGTTGTTAAAAAGATTGAAAGTCATGGTACACCAAGTGGACAAACTTCATCAACCATTGTTATTGAAGATTCTGGTGTTGTTTCAGAATAGTGTATATATTATTATTATTATTATTGAGTTCTAAATATTGGATCTTCATTATATTTCACCAATTGTATTTGTTCCTTCTTTTTTAATTCATTTAATTTATCATAATCACCAGCTAAAATTCTTGAAATTACTAAATTATCTCTATTTTCAATTTCTTTTCTTGATTTACCATCATTTGATAAAAACTTTTTAGCCTTTTCAGTATCACCATGAAAATATTCTTCCATTGCTCTTAATCTTAATTCCTTTTCAGCCCATTCAGGACCATCAATTTCTCTTAATTTTTGTTGTTGAGTATATTTAATATAAAGTACATAAAAGAAAATTGGTAAAACAATATAATAATAAGGTAATTCCCAACCTTCAGCATTTTCAGTTTCTCTAATTATTTTCCATTTTAATTCACCTGTTGTTTCATCTTTATAAGGAATTTTATCAATTATTTTACCAATTTTTTTAGTTACAAATTGAAAATGTTGTAAATCTTGTGAATTATCTTTAAATAATTGTAATTGATCTTTGGCAATTCCAGGTATGATGAAATTCCATTCTGAATGATTTCTTTTATAATATAAATTTTGTAAATCTGATATAATTTTAAATTCATCATCATTGGGGACTCTTGGTGATCCATCTGGATTTGTATAAATTTTTGTAACTGAAGGTAATGAATCTAACTTCGTTCTGATATCCTGTTCCAATTGATAATTGAATTTGGCAGGTTTATATTTTAAAAATGTAGTTAATGGTGATTTAAAAGTGAATCTCATATTTGATTGTTTTCAAGTAAATTTTATTGGTTAAAGAAAAACGAAAAAAAAATAATGATGAAGAAAGTAAAAGAAAAAAGTTATCACGTGACAATGGGTAAAGCAGAAGTTGGATCAGTCAAATATCAATCAAAACAGTTGAAAGCAGCTGGATTACAGAAGTTAAAATATTATTGTCAAATATGTGAGAAACAATGTCGAGATTATAATGGATTTAAAAATCATTTAAATTCTCCAAGTCATTTAGGTAGAATATCAAATATTGAATCAAATGGTAAAACAAATCAATTAATTCAAGATTATTCAAATCTGTTTAAACTGGAATTTTTGAACCTATTAAGGATAAATCATGGTACTAAAAGGATTAATGCTAATAAGTTTTATCAAGAGATTATTATAAATAAGAATCATATTCATATGAATTCAACAAGATGGTCAAATTTAACATCATTTATAAAATATTTAGGTAAAAATGGTTTGGTTAAAGTTTTGAATGAAAATGAAAATGAATTTAATTTAGAAATTCAATTAATTGATAAAACTAATTTTACAAAAGATAAATTACAAGATGAAAATGATTTACAAGTTGAAAATAAAGTTATGGATAAACTACTACAAAATCAGATTGAAAAGGGAAAGAAATTAGAATTAGAACCAGAGACAGAACCAGAACAAGAACAAACAATACCAGTTACTTCAGGTCCTGTTAAATTGAATTTGAAGAAGAAACCAATTAAGAAATTAAATCCTTCATTAAATATATAAATGTCATTTCTTAGTTGAACCAAATGATTTAAATCCCATCATTTCATGAATTTCACTTTTATCTTTATCTTTATCATCATCTTCAAGTTTCCGTTTCTTAATCTTCTTTAATTCCATCCGTTTCTCTTTCTTTTCTTGTTCAAATTGAATTCTTCTTTCAACTCGTTGTTGAAATGTTAAATCATCTTTAATTTCAATTTGTTGATTTTTAATACTTTGTTTAATCAACATTTCCATTGTTGATTTGACTTGATTCAAACTAGCATGCCGTATACCACCTTGTAACATCTCCTCTTCTTCATTACCATCTTCATCTTTACTTTTACCATTTAATCTCGATTTTTGAACATGTTGTGGAGAATTTAAATGATCAATTAATTTTAAATTATCTTTAAATGTTAAATCACAAATTGGACAATAGAAACCAAATTTTTTATTAGTTAATGCAAGATCTGGATTAATTAAATTATAAGTTTTAATTTTATTTAATGATTGATTAATTAATTGATTTCTATGTTGAATATGACTTGATGATGATGATTGATTATGAATTGAATATTTTAAATCTATCACATCTTTCTTATTCTGTTGATTCTTGTTTTCTTTTGCTTCTTGTTCATATACTTTCACATTCCATTTTTTCCTACCATATTGATCTTTTGATACTTTTTCATCATTCATACTCTTTTGATCTTTTTTTCCATGAAGAAAGATATAACTGAAATGTTTAAATCACCACGAGTGAAGAACCCAATTAAATTGAATGAAAGTGTGAAAATAAAATTGAATTCAGAATTAAATCAATCAATAGATCAAAGATGGAAAGTTATTGATTCATATTTAATTAAAAATATTCCAAAAATATCAACAATTTCAAATAAATCAATTAAAATTGCAGGGTTTGATTTTGATGGTACATTAGTAAATACCAAATCAGGTGGTAAATTTGCTAAAGATTCAAAAGATTGGAAATGGTTTAATTCAAATGTTAAATCAACAATTCAAAATTTAATTTCAAATAATTATTTAATTGTTATATTTACAAATCAAGGTGGTGTTGTTATAAATGATTTAAAATCAAAAAGTTATATGAAATTTATAAATAGAATGAATCTTGTGGTTAGTGAATTAAATATTGATTTAAATAAATTATATATTTATGGATCACCAAAGAAACCAGCAAAAGAGAAGAGTAATCATGATTTACATAAATTAATGAGAAAACCAAATATTGGAATGTGGCAACATCTACTAACTGATTTAAAAAGGAATCAAGTTGAAGTTGATTTAAGTCAAAGTTTCTTTATTGGTGATGCAGCTGGTAGAAGTAAAGATTTCTCAGATTCAGATTTACAATTTGCAAAACAAATTGGTATTGAATTTAAAACTCCAGAAGATATATTCTAGATTCCCCTTACTATTTACAATTAATAATCTTCCAACATGATTTCTTTAAATTGTTCATCCATCTTATCCCAATTTGATGTTAATGTTTTTGATTTCCCAATTGTATTAAAATAACCATTTACATTTTCAATATCTCTAATTTCAACATCATTTTTAAATTTTGGTAATTCATTTATTGTATCATAATGTAAAATTAAACATTTTTTAATATCAGATATATCATTTTCAAATTTAATAGCTTCATTTGTTGTTTGAGGATAATTTTTAATTATAAAATTTGTATCAAATATACCTTGTCTTGTATTTATAAAATTTAAAAGATATTCTTTTATAATTGCAGTTAATAAACCTGGTGGATACAGTTTATTTTGAGAATCTAAATCTTGTAATAATATTGAATATTTCCCATTTTCATCATTCTTTTCATCTGATATCAATTTTGCAGGGTCAATTATAACAACATTTGAACTTGAATCTTGTTTTAATTTATCAATAATTTTAGTTAATGAATCATTATTATAAATATATGGAATGACATAAAATTTATATTTTGAATTCAATTTATTTGATATTAACTTATTTCTTCTTTTAATACCTGTTTTTTGTTCATATTCTTGAAATTCACGTTCAGTTAAATTTTGATTTGATGGTTTTTGTTTATCTAAATTATTCCCAGCAAAATACATTACAACCCATGATAACCCAAGCATATAGAATAGATACCTTACCCTATGTTCCGTCTTCTTTTTAGGCAATGGACGTTGAACATATAACCTAGTGAATTGTGTTGATGATAATAATACCCTTGGTTTAATCAATACTCTATTTCTAAACATAATTACCTTTTTTCTCACTGTTAGAAAAATTTTCAAGATTTATCAAATCATAAATCATGTCAGCTTCATTGATTCAGTTGGCCAATTTAACTGCTCATATCAAGAATAGTCTTAATATAACATTGGGGAAGACATCTTTGGCTTATAACAAGACTAATTTACAAGCATTATTATCTTTGTATCATCAAGGTTTCATATCAACAATTCAAAAAGGTTCAATAAATGGACCAGATTTAATACCAACATCAACTACACCAGTTAATATATCAACAAGAAGATTATGGATTGATTTGAAATATAGAAATAATTTATCAGTAATTAGAAAAATCTCATTAATTTCAACACCAAATAGAAAATATGATTTATCAATTGAAGAAATTAAAGCTTTAGCAAGTGGTATACCAGTTAGAAGAATACCTACTTTACAACCTGCTGAATGTATATTTATAGAGAATAATGGTTCATTTTATGAAGTACAAGATGCTGCTAAAAGAGGATTGAATGGTAGAGCATTGTTTAGAGTCAAATAATTATGTATATAGGTTTGATTTAAAATGATGATGATATTCAAGATGGTTTATATGGCTATTTGTTGTGTTGTACCACTTCCATTCCAATTGGTCATATCAACTTGCCAACCTTTCCATACCATTAGTTTCTCTTTGAAATTTTCAGTTGTAGTTGAATTAACATCTTGTTGTGATTGTGTAGCATAATCATTCTTGGTGAATATTGGTTTTGCAGGTTTAATAGTTTGTGAATATATAGGTTTTGAATCATTTGAAGAATTTAAATTCTCTAATTCATGTATTTTATCATTAAGATCCATTTTTGATAATTTTAAATCAGTATTTTCATCTCTTAGTTTTAAAATTGTATTTTTTTGACTTTCAATAGTTTGTTTTAATTCTTCAATTTGTGATAGTAACTCAGAATTGGATTTAGATTGAGAATCATTTGATTTCTTATCTTTAGCTTCAATTTCTAAATTATCTTTGATATCTTCTTCAAGTATATCATCTTCTTTTTGGATTTCTTGTTCATCTGATTCAACTTTCTCCAGTGTATCTTGATTTACTATTGGAGCTTCTTCTTTCTCTTTCTCTTGTTCTTTCTCTTCTTCTTGTTTAGTTTCAACTTTCTCCAGTGTATCTTGATCTACTTTTTCAGGTTTTACATCTGATTCTATAGGTTCTTGAGTTATAACAACTTGCTCTGATTTATTATTATCATCAATTGATTTGTCTTCACTTTGTGGTGTTGATTCTTTATCTTTATTCTTCTTTTTATCTTTATTCTTCTTCTTTTTCATTTCTTTCAATTTCTTCTTGGCTATTTCCAATCTTTCTTCTTTGGTCAATTCTGTATCTGAAGTATCTGATCCTGACATTATTAATTAAGGTGTTGATATTTTTCCAAACGAGACTCTCAACTTGTATAGTTAAATTTATCAAAGAAAAACGCTACCGGTACTGGCTGCTAAATTATCAACTGAAACTAATAAAACAATCTTGTAAATACAACTTGTCTTGAGACTATGTAGATCATTAAGTGATTAAAATAAAATTTATTAACATTTGATATATTTAATTCAATAATTTTGGATTGGTTCTTTAATTTGATCATAATGTCTGGCTTATGAAGTTGATGATTTGAAATTGTCAAATGATAGTAATAAATTCATTACCAAATCAAACGCAACTCACAAATGACATTATTTCTCAAATCATGTCACCTGTATAAACCTTATCAATACATTTTATACAATTATTAATAAAAAATAAAATATTGAACGATATATTAAAATAATGATTAAATATATATTTACTCCTAACCCCAGTAGATGTTCCAGCAGTCGGGTCATACATCCAGAACAAGCGTTGGTAATCCATAGCATAGAAGGATCAGTAGGCGTAATAAATAGCATATTAATAATTAATTCATGAATTGCTTTACTTGATGTAAAACCAGTATAATTTAATCTCTTTGATTACATTGACCTTAATTTCATGAACCAATTGAACGATGAAATGAACTTGAACTAGAGTACCTGGATGTAAAGTGGTAACATTATTGTTATGTAGTTTAATAACCTTATGCTCCATAACTCATTGGATGTTAGCGTTGGAAAGGTCAAAACCTTTCAAGTATAAAAGGCCATCAAGAAATCTAAATTGTTCAACACGATGTTTTAATAGTTTATTTTTAAAAATGATGTAAATTTCTTTACTGTTTTCATCCTCAGCATAACCAACTTTAACATCTTGAATAACTTCTAGATCTAAATTATCATTTGTGGTAGAAATTGTGATGTCATTGAATGAAATATTGTCAGCATCATCATTAGCAGCATTTTTGAGTGATTCTTCAAAATTTCTAGTCAATGGATCAGCAATGTTAGTAATACCTTTAATGTATTAAACATCAAGTTGATATTGACAAAGAATACCCAACCGACAAGCTAATCGTAGTGAAGGTTATATAGAAGAAACTTCGACGTTTCCATTACATTAATCAACTTACAAATTAAAGCTATCATTTTTTATTGATCATCTGATTAAAATTAGAAATAATTCAACTCAATTAATAAGTAAAGATTGAATTCATATGTATATTTATAAATCCTCGTGATTGTTTGATTGCTTAAAGAAAAAGCTACTATGTAGATAATTTGAGATGAATACCTTTACATCTGGTGTTAAAATGTTGCAGTCTAGGATGTTTTATCATTTAGGTTAGTTACTCACTTTAACTAGACTCTTCAAAATATGTAACTTATAGGACTATAAAGATACATTTCTTTGAAATTTTGTATACAAGTTTAAACACCGATTTTTTTGTGTTTGCCATCCAATTCAAATTGAAAAGTCAGCGAATAAGAAAAGCAAATTCAAAACCCAATGTATATTTATAATTACTTGAGTAAATAGTTATTTAGATACTTAATATGTAGACAAACCGAGGCTACGGCCTTTACAAGTCATGTTAAAATGTTGCAGTCTAGGAATAATTTATCAATGTCAACTACGCTGTTTAACTAAACTCCTCAAAGTGATGTAAACTACTATAACGATACTTTTAATTCTTTAAAAGTTGATATACAAGTTTAAACTCCGATTTCTTTGTGTCACTAATTGCAAAATTCATTTATCATTAAATTTATATATTAAAGGTCATTTTCATAACTATTCCATAATTCAACCAATTTATCGTATCTTTTACCATAATCTTTTAAAGTTTCTTCATTTTTAAAAATTAAATTCATATAATAATCAGGTCTTAAAGGTTTATTTATAAATTTATAATTTTGTAATAAATTTTTATTATTTTCATAATCAAATTTTAATAAAGATTCCATTTCTAATTGATGATATTTTGTAAACTGAAAAGTTTCAATAAATTCATTAAATAATCCATGAGCTTCAACTAGATTTAAATGATCTTCAAATGTCATTGAATTTAATTTTGATAATTCTAATTTAGTAGGTGCTTTTAATGATGTATGTTTGACAGTTTTTAATTTATGTACTTTCTCCCAATTTGGTAATTTATTCAAATAATCCAATACGATTTCTGTATTAAACCATAACCTGAAGTTATTAAAAAATGTATAATCTCGATGATTCTTTTTAATTAATGAATCTAATCTATATTCATGATTTAAAAGGATTAAAAATTTCAATGGGATAAATCCTTGTTGATTTTCAACTAATGATGATATTAATGGATTTATTTCATCAAATGATATAAAATGATTATTTCGACAATTAAAAACTTTTAAAATTGAATTTTTTTCAGTATGATTCATTTCTGTTTTCATCATTTCTTTTATAGAAAGTTGAGTTAATTCTTCAAATTTAGAATCATATCTTGATGGAGCAGGTTCATTAGTTAATGCCAATCCTGTTATATCAATATATAATCCAGTATCAATATCAATAAATCTTGCATCAATTGCATTGTTTCCATTACCTCTTCTACGATGAGTAATACTCAGTCCAACATCAAGGAAATATCTACTCATACCATTAAATTCACCATTTGAATCTGCAACATTTTCAATAATTAAACTTTGGTTGAAATTTTTACCTAATTTGTATAATTCTTGTATTGGCATTTGTACATCAATATCACCATCCCATGGGAATGATATACCATTCCAATACCAACTTAATAAAGAACCATGAGCAATCCAAGTTAAAATCCCATGATTTCTTGTAAATCTTAAATAATTAGTTAATAATCGATGTAATACAATTGTTTGTTGTTGTTTATCTTGAATTATCCCATTGAAAAATCTCCAATCATAATGATCACCTTGCCATGAATTTGGAATTGATTTTAATAATTTAGCTTCATCAAAATATTTTGGTGGTGATTTACAATTTGAACTAAATTGTAATGATTCATAAAATAATTCATCTGTAATTGATGGTAAAATATCTTTTACTAAATGTTTTGTATCAGAATGGAAAGATTCTTCAGGTATTGAAATGAAATAATCATTTTTAAAATATTCAAATTTTGGAATTGGTTTATTTTTTAATAAATTGTTATAACTATCAATTAGATTAATATTTAAATTATCATTAATCATTCCATTATGTACAATTGAATTTTTTAAATTATTTTCATTAAAATTTTCAATATTGATTTGATATGATGATTTATCAGTTAAAAATATTAATATTCTTGGTGAATTTGCATTTGAAAATAAGAATGATTTCCCAAGTATCTTTCTATTTGAAATTGATTGTTGTCCTGTAATATTAAATATCCTATATCCTAATAAACTTGATGGATCAAATTTACAATAATTATCAACGTCAATTAATGTTGAATCTTTTATAGCTTCTGTATTCTTAGATAGGTTGAACATATCATTACATAGATTAAATTTCTTTGGATTTAATATATACTTATCTAATATTGATGTATCTACCCAATCAGACCAATGAAATGGTACTTTAAATTCAGTATCATGTAATGTATAATTATCATTTAAAAATTTATAATAAACAGCCAAAGTTAATCTTGGATCAAATGGTTGAATAGGTATTTGATTAGTGAATTGTGATAATTTAATAGTTAAAGGTAAATCCATCTGTTTCAAATGCCAAAATTCATTTGTATCATCATTATTTAATTTATCATGTTTAACGATATTTAATTTTTCAATAAATGTATCATTTAATTCTAATTGTAAATTTGAACTTAGAATATTATCATATAATTTCTTGACATTACTATTGGTTAAATAATCAAAATTATAAATTTGATTTAAATTTAAATTTAAATTTTGAAATATTGATTGTAAACTTAATAAAATTGAATATAATAAACTTGTAAATAGTATGATTTTAATCAATGTCTTTTTATTCTTTATCCTAAACATCATTCTGGATATATGAAAGAAAGAAAGAAAGATGTGTATTAATAATTAGTTTATAGTTTATAGTTTTAAATGAATGTTGATGAAATAAATTTAAAGAAAAATTGTTACAAATAAATAAATAAAAAAAATAAATAAAAAACTTTTATGCGCCATACATTAAAAAATAAAATAAAAAAAAAAAGCAAAAGATCTCTCTGGAGAATTTGTAAGTGAGAAATTAAAAAGAAATTTCGAAAGTCACGAGATCTCCTTCCCTTTTCAGTTAATTGCCGGCAAGTCGGAATTATCCCCCTCCCATTACGGTTTTTACATAATATACGAGATTAAGTTTACGTTTAAATCTAGACCTTGATTCGTATATATATTTTACCAATTCTTTTGTAATTTAGTTTTTAAACTTTTCATATATCAATTTCTTGTATTAAAATATCTTCTTTACATTGTGATAATCTTTTTAATACTTTAACACTTGGATTTAATTCATTATATTCATTATTATAATTTTCATCATTATTAAATTGTATTATACAACTACTACCACCATATACAATATCTTGTTCAACCCCAATTCTATTACAAATTAATATATTAATTGGATTTTGTTTATTAAACCATTTTGGCATAAATGAATTATTATGATTTAAAAATGGGAAAAATCTAAGAATCCAATAATCTATATTTGTCTTATTTGGTTCATCTTTTAATTTTAAATTGGTTGCAATTTTAATTCTTTCATCCTTGGGGAGGTCTTTATTTATAGATGGTGATTCAGATGTTAACCATGCCATTGGACATATTATTAATTGAGATTTATTCATATAACAACTAGAACTAAATTCAAATTTATTAAATGGTTCTTTAAATTGATAAGGATTTAAATCCATACATATACCAAAATTTATATTCAAATTTTTAATTTCTTTGTTAGAATTTTCAATATCTAAATTAATAGATGGGAAATTTTTAATTGGATTTTCATTACATCCCCATTCTTCATCAGTTTCATATAAAAAAGTTTTCCTATAATTATAAATTAATTTACCTGATTTATTAAAAAATGCTAAAGAATTATAAATTTTTTGTTTATAAATTTCTGGATATCCAATAATTGTAAAACATGAATATTTTAAACTTAATTGTTTACCAAATTTTAATGATTCACCAAATTTTAATTGACTTTCTAAAAATGGTGAAATATCTTTTGATGAATTAAAATTATAACCTGTGATTGATAATTCTGGTAATACAATTAAATCTATTGATGATGATGATGTTAGTTTCTTATCTAATAGATTATTAATAGTTTGAATGTTTTGTTTTGGATTTCGAAGTATTGAATTTATTTGAATTAATGCAACTTTTAATTTCATGATTGATTTGATTTGATTTGATTTGATTATATACAGTTTGAAAGTAAGAAGAGTGAGAGGAAAGAAAAAAAAGAGGGTAGTGTAACTTGGATGAATTTGGATATCTTTCGTTAATAATTACCATTTGAAATGCTGAAGTTAGGTTAGTTATGTCATAAGAAAGTTTAAACTGAAAATGGCAGTGTGTCGTGTGGGTTGTTATAACTAACTCTTCAAACGTTTGTTTGTTTTGTATGTTTGTTTGAAAGGGTAGCAATTAATTGTTACAGATTAAAATGGTTAATGCGATAATTCCGTTTCCTTCAATGAGGTAATAATAAAAGCCGATACGACGACACAAACCGCCAGCCAGGGTAAATTAATAACTCCGCCACCAACCAACAACAACAACAACACGACAATACCGGTCAATCAAACATTTTAAATCCCCGTCAAAATAAATTTTTATCCGCAAGGCACAACAAATATATTTTAGAAACAAGTACACGACTAATTATTACATAAACATGGCTTGGAGGAGATTGTTGCAAAATAAACTTTTTACAATCTTGAACTACCACCAAAGAGGAGATGATGAAATTAAATAAACTACGCGAATCCATCATCATCCTTATACTCTTATTCTTCTACTTGGTATATGATTTTAATCAAGTGATAATTCCAATGACAAGAATGTCACATTTATTATTATATAATTATAATAATAATACAAGGTGTTATAAAAATGTAACCATTAAAAATCCAAGAAATTCTTTATATATATATTTTATTTAATTAAACCTTGTCAATGGAAATTGATATTCAACTTTGATATTGTTACAAAAGCCTAAGTGTTTAAAAACTTGTTAACTCTATATTCTAATTGGTTGTGGTGTTTACTTTTCCATTTTTTATTAACCTAATCTGTAATAATAATAATAAATGGAAAAAAAAGGAGGCGGTCAATTGAAAAAAGGAAAGTGTTGTTGTGAGATAAGTAATTCATTCCTAACTTGAACTTTCAAACTAATTACATATCTTAATTGATTGATTCAAGTGTATGTAACTAATGATACAAACAATAGATATTAAATGTTACGTCAATTGGTTAACTTCATAAATTGAAATGCCGGAATAAACACCATTTGATTTTTTCTTGGCGATGCTTAATTTATTATTTTTTTATTTTTTATTTTTTTTATTTTTTTTTCTTTTCTTGGCAAAGATCTTTCCATAAAACTTTAAATATATTTTATCAACTCAAACTTTACTTCTATTATATTTATAGATTTATACCCTTCAATTTAGTTCATCCATCCATCTATCAATTCAACCATCTATCACTCAGGTACTCGTACTGGTAGTACTTTAGCTTATCTTCTCCTCCCTCGTTTTTTTTTTCCCGTTGGTTAATCACCCTGGGGTTTATTTATCACTCACAAGACCATTTTATAGAAATTTATCATTATGTTTACAATTCGAAGATCTCGTGGGTTTCTACTAATACTTGCAATTTTCATACTTCATATCATCATCATATCAATTTATAAAATAAATCCAGTTCGAAATTATATAATTGATAATTTATCAAATTTAAATATTCATCAAATTAGATTATTATTATCATCAAATTCAAAATTAAATATTATTGATTTTGATAATAAATTGATATCAAGTTTAGACAATACAATCACTGGTTTAATCACAGACCAGGATAATTTTAAACAATTTAATATGATCAAGATTCCAGATTCAGATCTGATTAGTTCTGAGTATCAACCATATGATCCAAGATTCACATTTGGATTACTTTTAAAATACATTAATAAAAATTTTGAAAATCAAATGTCAATACCTAATTTCCATTATAGTGATTATGTCGATATGTCAATATTACAACCTTATTTATTTAATCATGAAAAATCATCATGTAAAATGTTTGATGTAACAAGAAAGAATCCAGCTATAAATCAAAGAGATGATTTAAAAAAACCTAAGGAATATTGTATATCTGATTCTGAAATTGATGATATTTTAAATAACAAAGAAGAATATGATACTACATTTATTCAGAATTTAAAACAAGTTAAACAAAATAAATTATCAACTGGGTTTCATATCTTTACATGGACAGGTAGAGGTACTAAAGATTTACGACCTACATTGGCAAGATCATATCTTTATGATTTCATGACATTACCTTTAACAATGACATTATTATTACATGATGATAAAATATTAACCATGAATATTAATCAAGATCGTTCAAAGATTATAAATTCCAAAATTTTTCAACCAAATATTGAAATTGATGTAATGAAAGAAATTCAACAATTATCAAATAAATTACCAACTAAATTAAATGAAATTAGTTATGAAAAACATTTAACTCATGATTTATTCATTGATAAATCTGAAACAATTAAAAACCAACTACAACTTCAACAAACTTCCTTAAACCAAACAGATTTGAATTATTTAAAATCACTTGAATCTTCACTTATCAATGATAATCCACCAAAATATTTCCATGAAGCTAATATAATTAAAAAAGAACGTAATTATGGTATTGGAGGTCATTATGATTGGAGATTCATGAATGGTATAATTAATTATACACCAAAACAAACAATATCAATTCATGGATTAATTAAAGCATGGTTGAAATTAACAAATTTAAATAATTTAAATACTTGGATTGCTCATGGTTCATTATTAAGTTGGTATTGGAATGGATTACAATTCCCATGGGATAGTGATGTTGATGTTCAAATGCCAATTGATGATTTACATAAATTAACTCAATTATATAATCAATCTATAATTATAGATTTTGGAGATTCATCAAGTTTAAAATTTGGTAGATATTTTCTTGATTGTTCAACATTTATATCTCAACGTCATCGTGGGAATGGGAATAATAATATAGATGCAAGATTTATTGATTTAGATACTGGATTATATATTGATATTACAGGATTAGCATTGAGTGAAACTAAAGCACCAACTAGATATAATGAATTATTAAAAAATTCAAAATTTGATAGATCAAGTAAAGATTCAACAATTAGTCAATTTCAAAGAAATGATTATTTACAAGTTTATAATTGTAGAAATAATCATTTTGCAAGATTAGAAGGGTTAAGTCCTTTAAGATTAACTATGGTTGAAGGAGAATTTGGTTATATTCCACTGGAATTTGAACAAGCAATGTCTTATGAATATGGTGATAAATCAATGTATGAAACTAGTTTTAGTAATTATGTTTATTTACCAAAATTAAGATTATGGGTACATAAAGAATCAATTGTGAACTACCTAAAGAAAATGAAAGATTTAAATAAAGAGAAATTGGTTGCTGTTGATTTAACTGATGATGAATATATTGATTATTTAAAATTTGATTTTTTAAATTTAAAAGAGTACTTGAATGTTTATAATTTAACATATTTCCATCAAGAAGAAATTATTAATATTTTTAATGATAAATCAACAAAACTGTTATTTTTTAATGATAAAAATGAATTGATCAATCTGAAAAGAAGATATTTAAGATCAGATTTTTTTAAATATTCAAAATTAAATCAAATGTATAATTATCAAACTGAATTAGAAACTGTTAATAATAAAGTTAATGATTATTTAAAAAACGATCAATAATATATATTTTTAATGTCTTAAATTCTTGAAAGCCATATACCACTAAGTAATAAAATTGTACATATACCAATAAATTGAACATTAAATTTTGAAATTTGAATGTTTGATTTCAAACTTTCATCACATTCAAAACTAAATTCAATATTATTCAATCTTTCAACTTTTTCAACATAGTTCTTAGATTTATTTAAATCAATTTCAAATTCTGGTAAATTTTCATCATTATCAATTACAACATTTTGAACATTTCCAAAAAAATCAGTTAATAATACATCACTTATATTTCTCTTGAATAAATCTGTTCTTATCCCCGGGTGAGAATGAATATTTTCAAAAGTATAAACATCAAATAATTTATCCATTGTTAATTTTGAATCCTTTTGAATATTCTCCAAATAATCCAATGTATAATAAGTAAATCTATCAATTACAGCTACTCCAATATCCATATCAGAATGATGAGAATATGAACTTTCATCTAATTTTGAACTACCAACAGCTAAAATATTTGGACTATAAAATTTTTCATACATTGTATTAGCTTGACAAGTATCAATCATAAAAAAAATTTCATTATACCTTTTCTTTTCAAACATTTGTTCAAATGCATCAGCTAAATCATATGAACTAATTTCTTCAGCATCTTGAAATTTTAAAAATTCATTACCTCCATGACCTGTCATATAAATGAAGATATTTGAATTTTCATCAGTTAATAATCTTTTCGATCTTGGATGTTCTGGATCCCATCTATCAGTTAATAATCTAATAAAATTTTCAACTGTAACTTCATAACCTCTATAATCAACTTCAATCAGTTCACCATATAAATCTAATGCTTGATCCATATTATTGAAAACCGTACCTGGAAATGCATTTCTTGAATTACATGCAATATCATCACTCAACATTAAAATTATTTGTGAATCTGGTATACCCATTCTTTTAACTGTACGATATAAACTTAGGACATTTGCCATATGACGATAATTGAACCAAAACCTTGATGTGGAAACTAAAACAGCCCAGTTATTATTATGGTTTGAAGCAGCACCCATAATGTCATCATTACTAAGTGAATAAACTAATGATATAAACAAAGTTATACGTAGTGTTGTTAGTATATTCATTTGTGAAATATTACTAATTTTTTTTTTTTACGTGTACGATTTTTTGCATCCACCAGAATGATATGCAAACACAGTTTTTATATTCAACTATACAATTTCTTATTTCATTGTGAGTGCTTTCTTTAAGATGGTTGACCATTTCACAAATGAATAACTATTGAGTTCACCATATTTTAAAGCAGTTATGAATTTACTCATTGTTGCTAATCTTTCCATTGATAATACTTTTTCAACTTTATCTTTAAATTGTTGTAATGACATTTTAATCTTGGGATTTTTACGATAAAACCCTTCTATTCTATATGTATGATATGACATTACATATTGAATTTGTTTTTCAGTTGAAAATTTATTAAAAACATTTTTATATTTTGTCATTTCCATTTCATTTTTAAATTGAATCTCCAACATTTCAAATACTTCCATTATATTTGAACTTGTGAAAATCTTTCGTATATGTTCATTTGTTGAATACCTAGTTTGAGCTAATTTATTTAAATTAAGTTCAAATATTATACCTAAATCAGTTTTCTTTTTATCAATTGAAAAAAATTGATTATTCGATATAGCTAAGATCCATGTATAATTTGTCTTGACATTAATCCATGGATATGGACCTTTTGAGAAAATCTTGGTTAATGTTTGATTATCATGTAACCAAAAATCAGGAATCTTCACACCATCAATAGTTTTCAATTCAAATAAACCAGAATCTAAGATTTTTAAAATATTTTTAACTGCTTTTTCACGTTCTTCTTTTGTATTTGATTTAGGAAATTCTTCAATTTCCATTTCTAAATCTACATCCTCAACTTCCTTGAACTCTTTATCTTTTGATTTCAAATTTTTACCTAATAATGTTGGTTTAACTTCTAATCCACCAAGAGTTAATTCAACTAAATCTATAATATGACAATGAGTTTTCCCCAGGTGTAATCTTAACCCACGTCCAACCATTTGTATCATCAATGCTTTTGATAATGTAGGTCTTGCCAAGATTAAACTATCAATATTTGGTATATCTGTACCTTCAATGAAAACACCAACATTACATAAAATTGGAATTTTACCATTTTTAAAATCTTGTAATAAATATTCACGTTCAATTTTTGATGTTTCACCAGTTACATATTGAGCATTTATCCCAAATGATTGAAACATACTACATAATTCCCAACAATGTTGAATATTTACACAAAATATTATAGTTGATTTATAAATTCCATCTTTATTTAATTTTAAATATGATAATATAATTTTATCATTAAAATGAATATTTGTTAATTCTTGATATAAACTTTTACTCTCATAATCTGCATTCTTAATTATAACATTATTTAATGATAAATTTGTCTTTGCAACTGAAATTTTTATACTTGATAATTCTTTATTATTAATCATATCATTTAATGATCGTTCATAAGCTATTTGATCAAATACTTTAGATAATGCATTTGTATCATGACGGATCAAAGTTGCAGTGAATCCAATTACATTAATCTTGGTATTAGAATGTAATGCATCAAAATGATTTAAAATTGTCATATATGATTTTGCAGTTGAATGATGACATTCATCAATAATTATAGTCTTGAAATCATTGGGATTAAATTTTTTATACCTCTCTCGTCGTATTATAGATTGAATACTTGCAACTATAACATCAGCATTTGATGAAGATGATAATTTTCTAATTTCTTTTTCAACAATTAAATTTGGATTAATATTTTTAATTTTATTCGATGCTTGATTGATTAATTCTTCTGTATGAGCCAATACTAAAGTTTTAGTCCCTCTAGATTCACTTGATGGTTTTAATAATGGAATTAAATGTGAAAATACTACGGTTTTACCACCACCAGTAGCCATAACAACAGCTGATCTACGAATATTTTGTTGAACTAAGTTTAAAACAGAATCAATTGCATCTTGTTGATAATCTCGTAGTTTGAAGTTCCCAAGTATTGAAGTATGATGAAACTGTCGTATCTTGAATAATGTAACCAACTTCTTAATCATTTAATTCATTATCTGAAACAAGGTAAATAAATTCTACGCGCATTGAAAATTGAAATTTCTACATTTGATCTTTTTGATTCTATGAAAATTGAAATCATCTGTTGATTGATTATTTTCAGTCTTTGACTTCATCAATTGATTCTTTGAGTTGGAAAGGTGATCATTATTACAACAACAATAAAGTATTGAAAGTTTAAGATGAATTTTATTATTGAATACATTACAGATTCAAAATATTTATTAGAATTTTTGACCATGAATAATCTTCAATCTTAATTGCTTTTAATTCCAAGAGTTATTATCAAAGTTCTTTTGCCACTGCAATTGAATTCAATGAAAATTTAAACTCATTGGTGTTGAAATAGTTATGATTGATGTCATAAATTTACATTAAATTTCAGGTTATTCAAACTATGATTCAACAGTAGGTAAAGATTTAGAAGTATTAATTGACTAGTTTAAAAAAGAAATTGATGTTCATCAATATGAATCAATTACTACAGTCAAAAAGAAATTAGCTAATCAAATTATATTTGAAATGAACACTCAGTTAAAAGTGAATCTGTGATTTCATTATAAGTATCCCATTTAGTCAAAGTAGTCAACATGAAGTAGAATGAGCTGTAATTGAGAGTAGTAGAATTTTAAGTGGTCAAGTCTGTGGAAATGCAAGTGGTCAAACTAATACAGAAGAACATACTCCAAGATTTTAAAAATCAAGATGATTATAATGAAGATGATGATATAGATATACCGAGTCCATTACAAGCTGTAACTTTTCAAAAAATCAGGAAAACTTACAGGTTTATCATCTTTTTGATTTGGTTACAACTGGATTTTCATAATTAGATGTTTCAGATTCGATGGATTCAACATGATGAACTAATACTGAGTCCATCACAAGTTGTAACTTTTCAATAATTGAGGAAAACTTACAGGTTTATCATCTTTTTGATTTGGTTACAACTGGATTTTCATAATTAGATGTTTCAGATTCGATGGATTCAACATGATGAACTAATACTGAGTCCATCACAAGTTGTAACTTTTCAATAATTGAGGAAAACTTACAGGTTTATCATCTTTTGATTTGGTTACAACTGGATTTTCATAATTAGATTGTTTCAGATTCGATGGATTCAACATCATGAACTAATGCTGAGTCCATCACAAGTTGTAACTTTTCAATAATTGAGGAAAACTTACAGGTTTATCATCTTTTTGATTTGGTTACAACTGGATTTTCATAATTAGATGTTTCAGATTCGATGGATTCAACATCATGAACCAATGCTTCATCAATGGCTAAAGGAGGAATGGTTGATTCAGAATCAAATTGTTAGAGTGTTGAGAATAAATCGTTTGATTGACAATCTAAAGTTGAAGTAAGTTAACAGTTGATTCAAATTTTGAAACAATTAATGAAATAGTAGTATTGAATTCAGATTGAGATTGATACATTTTTGGGAATAAAAATGGTAATGGTAATGGGGAGGGAAATATATTTTTATTTGTGAAATTGTTGCAAATAACATACCAAATAACAAAAAATAGTATGGTCGTGTGAAAATTTTAAATTTTGCAACCCATGGTAATCTGAAACTTATCCTGTTACTTCACCATTGTTAACTTAAATTATGTATGAAATTTTGGAAATCAATGCTAAATTGAATGAAGATAACCAAAAGGTAAGGTGATAACTCAGCAAAGAACTTGATGAGTAGTATTGATGAAGTTAGAGAATGAAACAATATGATTCATTTTTATTTCAATTTAAATAAATCAAAGATCACATTATATATTTAACTTGTATATATATCAATTCTACTTCTATTTTGAATTCCATGATAATATAAATCTTCATTATCTTTAACTTTCTCTAATTCTTCAATTTTTCCAGGTTTAATATTCATAATAACATATGAACCATCTTGTTTATTTAAATCTTTTGATGGTTTTATAAAATATCCAGGATTTATAACAAGTACATCTTTAATTGATTTTGCAAAATATTTTAATTCTGAAGGTAAGATTAATATATCTGGTAATGAATCTAATTCAGTTAAACTTAAAAATGGAGTTTCTAACATTGAACCATTAATTTGAATTTTTGAAATTTCTTCACCATTTGAACCATTATGAAGTTCACCATTTAAATCATCTTGTAAATTAATTGAACCTGGGAAAATCGGATAATACCTTCTTTGTTCAAATATATGTTGAATTATTCTTTCAAATCGGTTACCATTTATCATTTCATTTTGTTTAATTACATCTTTTAAATCTTTAAAAATATCTAAATTTGAATTACCAATTAAAATTTCATTTATTGAAAAACTTGATGGATTTGGAAAAATTTTAACATTTTTTGGTAAATTAAATCTTTTACGATCAAATGAATCTTGTGGATATGAACAATGTTTAATACATGAATCTTTTATTGATGGATACATTATTATTTGAATCTTTGAATCTATTTTTTTAATTAATGGAGTTATTAAACGTTTAAATAATTCATCTAAATTTTTAGGTTGTTGTTGTTGATCATCATTTATTTCAATTTCTCCATCTATTATACAATTATTATTTAAATCTAGAAATGGACCATTTAATATAACAATATTTGGTAGAATTTCATTATTTATCTTTTCAATTAAATTTTCAAATTTTGAAAAATTTAATTTATTTGAATTTGAAAATGGTCCAGATGCAATTAAAAATTTTAAACCTTGATTTTGTAAATTATTATATTCTTCAATTTCTTTTGTATCAAATATAGAATGTCCTAATTCTGGTAATTTCATTAATTCATCAACAATAAATATTTTCCCCGTGGGGTTTCTCCCCTTTAATATAACAATTTGACCTTGAAAAAATGAATAACCTTTTAATTTATTAATATCTAATGGTATTCTTTGACCTATACCTGACATTCTTGAAGTTTCTAAATATAATGAAGTACTATTTAATAAATCTTTTGATGAATAAGTTGGTGAATCAGGTACAATTCTACCACAACATAAAATATCAAATTGTGAACTTATACATGGATTATTAAAAGTTATTTCTAAATCTTTATTTGATTCTTGATATAATTGTGCAATACGATCAATTTGATCATCTAAAATATCTGCACTTTCTAATAATTTCATTTGCATGGTTCTAAATTTATATTTTAATGAATCAAAATTTGTTGCCAATTTAAAATTTTTTTCATCTTTTAATTCAGTAATTATTGATTCAACTTGAGGATTTAAAGTTTCTAATAATGTATGTGAAGGTTTAACATTGACTTGTTTTGTTGGAGATGTAAAAGTATTATTTGCAGTTTCAAAATCACTTGCAAATGGTGATGAAGCTATTTTACCCATGGGGGTTTTAAAATCAGGTTTTGATTCATCAATTTTTCTTTTTTTAACTTGTGGAGTTGATTTTATATTAAAATCTCTTGCCTTTTTTAAATTAGAATTTGCTTTGTTTGAAGTTAATCTATTTTGTAAATATTTTTGAAATATATTCATACTTTCATTATTTAAATCTAATTCTTGATCTACCCCAGTTACATTAAAAGATTCCCATTCTATAAATAATTCATCCAATGGTAAATTAAATATTTCTAATAAAGATTTTAGTTTCCCATACTCATCATCCAGTAGTTTAATTGAAGGACCAAACTCTTTTGCAACTTGTTGTTTAAATGAATCTTCAACTGTCATTGTCATTATTATAAAGATGGAAAAAAAAAAAAAATTAAAAACGCGTAAATTAAATTTTGCAATCAAATCATTAAAATTAAATCAATTCATTTCTATTAATACATATACAAAACTTATGGTTAGAATCTCAAGCTTCAACTGTCTCTTTTGTTGTTGTTGATGGTTCCTCGATCTTTTCATTAGTGGTTGGTTCATCAGCTTTTGTTTCTTCAACTTTTTCATCTTTTTTACCATTTCTATCATTTCTTTTATTATTTGATTTCTTAAAATTCTTCTTCTTATGACTATCATTAAAACTATTTCTTCTCTTTGTAACTTCATTTTGTCCAAATCTTTTACCACTTTCTTTCATTTCTTGAAATGTTAAAAATGACATTTTTTTTAATAAATCTTTTTCATTTAAATTTGTTACATCTTTTTTTGAAATTATTCCCTTTTCAAAACTTAATTCATTTTCATTTAATAACCATTCAACATCTTTTAAATCTTTAAATTCAACATCAACAAATCCAAAAAATACTTTTTTAAATTTACTTTTAACCATACGTATTGAATTAACTCCCTTTTCATTTGGTAAAAATGGTATAATTTTTTCATTAAACCAATTTTCAAGATCATCTTGATTTAAATCTTTTGGGAATCCTTCAATATGGATTGTATTCTTTTTACGTTCATTTTTATCTGAATCACTAATTTTAACAGGTTCAATTCTTGTAATCATATCATTATTTGAACTTAATTTCAATTTATTTGATTTTTTTAAAGCTTCAATTACTTTATCTTCTGGTCTATATTGTTTCATTCTACCAAATGTAAGTATAGTTTTTAATTCAACCCAACCATCATTTGATTGATAATTTGCCAACATGAATTTATCAGTTTGTAAGTTTGAATCTGAAAAGTAGAATTCAACTTGTTTTCTAACCTTATCATCAAAGTCTTCCCCTTGATATACGAAATCACTCATTATCGAATCTAACCAAGTAAGTATGTAAAGTAAAAGTTAAAACTTGAAAAAAAAAATAATAAAAAAAAATTAAATCATAAAGTAGTGTACACATGCACAATTTTTTAAGAGATGTGTCGCATTTTATATACAAGACTTTTAAATTTTATGACATTCGAAAATGGTCACGTGACTAGATGATTTAAAAGCTTAAATTATGACAAGGTTGAATTTATCAATATCAGGTTATAGATTTATGATTGATAATGATGTTGATCTTAGTTTTATTGTAATTATGATGATTCAATTTGATGATGTTTGAGTATTATTTTTTTTTCTTTCAGTAATGAGATTAAAATATTCTTGTTACTTGATTAAACGAATGTCAACTTCTTCATCAATTCAAGAAAGATCACAAATTTTAATTCAAAATTATCAACATATCTTAAATCAAGTTACCACTTTAAACCCCAATTGTCAATTAGTTGCTGTATCAAAATATAAACCAAGTTCAGATATTTTAATACTTTATAATCATGGTGTTCGACATTTTGGTGAAAATTATACTCAAGAATTAATTAATAAAGCTAAAGAATTACCAAATGATATATGTTGGCATTTCATTGGGAATTTACAATCTGGTAAATCAAAAGATTTATGTAAAAATATTTTAAATTTATATTCAGTTGAAACTATTGATTCATTAAAGAAATGTAAACAATTAAATTCATCAAGAAATAAATTTGATGGTGATATTATAAATGTTTCATTACAAATAAATACATCTGATGAAGAACAAAAATCTGGTTTTTTAAAAATTGAAGATATTGAACAAACTATTGAATTTTTATTAAATGATGAATGTAATAAATTAAATTTGATTGGATTAATGACAATTGGTTCATTTAATGAAAGTGTAAGTACTGAAGAGAATAAAGATTTTAAAAAGTTGACAGATTTGAAGTCGAAATTAGATTCAAAATTTGGTATAAATTTACAATTAAGTATGGGAATGAGTAATGATTTTCAACAAGCAATTAAACAAGGTAGTACTTCAGTTAGAGTTGGATCATCAATCTTTGGTGAAAGACCTTTGAAACAAGATTTAAACAATTAAAAACATGTATATATTTATTATTATTTATTATTTCTTGAATAATTTCTTTAAACCTTTACTCTTCTTTTTTGAATCTTCTTCAGCTTCATTTACAATTTTTTTATATTCTTTATTATTTTCAATTAAATTTACTGAATCTTTCTTTAATTCTTTACTTGATCTTTCAGTACTTGATGATTCTGTAGTTTCCGGTTCATCATTAATATGTTTATTATTATCAATTGTACTCAATGTAGTATTTCCATTTTCATTACTCTTTGTTTCAATAATTGTATCTTGTGGTTCTTTAACTTGATCCAACCCTTTTCTTTCATTCAATTTAGCCAATTCAGCTTGTTTTTCTTTTAAAATTTTCTCCTTTTCATCAACACTTTTTGGATTCTTTGATACAACTTGATTTGGTTCAACAGCAATTGGTTTATTAAATTTCAAAGTATTTTCAACATTAAAATGATTCCATCTTTTATCTTCAAATACAGTAAATTTAGATTTAACATCTCTTGTATAATAATCATGTCTTAATTTAATATCATTATCAATAAAATCATTTTCCCATTCAACTTGAGATTTGAATAAATTTGAAAATTTATAAACAATAAAATTTAAAATTATAAAAAAATGTTCAGTTAAAAATACTAAACCAATTAAATAAATTGTTGAAGATACATGAACACTTGCTTTATCAAAAGCAAATTGTCCCATTGTTTTTGGTGGTTTAGTACCATGACGATAAAATGCAGTTACAATTGGTGAAATAATTGTACCTAACCATGTTAATATAAATAATGCCCAATTCCATGGATAAATTGAATCAACTCTTTTTGGAATTGGTGGTTTAAAATATTTACCACTAATTAATTTAAAATTATCTAATTTAAAAATTATTAAATTAAAAATTAAACTTATAAATGGAGCTAATGGCCAAACAGGTCCAAACATAATTAAATAACCATATTGAAGAATTAAACTTCTAAAATCATCATCAACATTATATTCAGGTAAATTAATTGATGTTCGAACATTATGTAACCAAATTGATTCATTTATATCATCATTTTTAGTTTGTAATTGTGGCTTTTTCAATATAAATTTATTAACAAGATTTAAAACTTGTTTAATAATAACAGGTAAAACATATTTCAAAATTAATTGAATAATTTGATTTGTAACTATGAAATAAAAAAATTGTGCATCTAATCTTTTTTGATTAATTTGAAATTCTTTTTGACTTTTCAATTGATTTAAATATTTTAAATAAAATCTATTTTCTCCAACATATGAATTAATACCATATTGAATATCTTTTAAATGTGGTTGAATTAAATGAGCAAATGGTAAATAAACAAATGAAGTTATAATTAATGGCATATAACTAGTTAAAAAATTTAAAATAAATGATTTAATTAAAATTGAATTATTCTTTGTATATGGATTTGAATGATTTTCAAATTCAATTAAAAAATCACAAACAAAATTATAAATAATTGTTAAAATTGGTACAAATATTGAAATTAAAATTGTTGGTAATAAAGTTAAAAATGATTTACCAGGTCCATTATAAATATCAGTTAAAAAAATTTCAATAACAAAGCAAGTTAATTGATATGAAATTAAAATTGTTGTAAAAATTAATGCAATTGGTATAAATAACAATTGTTTAATAAATCTAAATCCATCATTATTATTTTTATGAAAATATGATGATTTAATTTCAAATTTTTCATTAACTTGATTCAATTCAATATTATAATCTTCAACTAATGAAGAATTTTGTACACCCCAATTATTAACAAGATAATTTTGTCTTTTATTCCAAAATCCTAAAAAAAAAGTACTCCAAATTAAATTTAAAAATGTAAAACTTAATGAATAAATATTACCATCTTTTTTAAAATATGTAAATCCACCAATTAAACTTAAACCAATTAACCAATAAATATAATTTTTTAAAAATTCAAAATATAATGCAATTCGAATACCATATTGTTTTTTAATTTCATTTGTTGATAATGATGGTACAAGATTAATTTTTAAATCTTCAATTAATGTTGAATCATCAAATGCATCAGTAATTGGAACAATCAGTTTTATAAATTTCCAATTACCAATTCCAGGGGTTAAACCTAAACCTTCAACATGATCTTCTTTATTTGGACCATTTGATATTAAATATTGATAAATAATTCTTAATTTTGAACTAAATGTATCATCTTTTGATGTAACACCAAATTCATAATTTTTAATTAAATCTTTTTCTGTTAATTCAATTAATTTATAAGATTGTAATTTAATAAAAATTAATAATGTTGAAATATCACCTGGTCTAATTTGTGCTGAAAATCCTTTATCATATAATAATTCAATTAATTTAGTAAGTTGTTGTTGAGATTCAGATGTTGGGAGTTGATCTTTTGAATCTAATTGATAATCAATTGATATATAAAAATCAGGTTGTAATTCTTGTAAAGGTAATGATGACATCCTTTAAGAATTGAAATTTAAATTGAATAAAAGAATTGAAAAGTTGTTGATGAAATTTAAAATATAAATGTAGCAAAGTAAAATTAATAAATTTCAGATGGCTCTTAAAGTATGTGTGACCTGACTTAACTTGAATACATAAATTATATTATCATGCGACACGGTTTAAAAAAGGGGGTATGGAGAAATTGATTATGTATGGTTAAATTCTTGGCCACCTTTACCCTTCTAGCCCAGTTTTTTCGGGCCAATTTTTATTCCATTCTTGGTGCGACTCTGCAGTTGGTTGATGCCACACCACTTTTTTCACTTTTATATTTGCTACATCCATTGAATCAACTTGAAACAAATAGCAAAAGTAATGTATGATCTTCAGCATAACATCAAATATTGTTGGAATTGTAATACAACTGTCACTCATGCCTTATTTTTATGACGTGATTTTTAAAAAATTGTTTAAATCCGTTAAATGATTATTATTATTATTACACATGAATTCAACTTTAAATAATCATCTTTATCTTTCAATTGACATTATTATAACATTATGCTTCACTTATTTGGTTCATTATGTCTTCTTTGATCAGTTGAACCTTTTTACAATTAAAATTCTATAAATATGTACAATATCGTCATATATCTCATTAATTGTATTTAGTATTTAATCAGATGTAATATTGAATTTGGCAATTTGCAACTTGGAGATTCACAATACAGTCATAGATTATGCAAGTTGAAGTGAGTTTGTATTTTTCATATGTAACTGTTGATACTTTCTATCTCTCATATTTTAATCTCAAACTAAAAACAGTAATCATTTTGATTTGCATAACAGTCAACCTAATTCCTATTCATAACATCTAATCATCAATTATCAAAATCTATAATCTTTTGCAGCAACATGATTCAATAATTTTTTTTGGTTGCCAATTAAAAGCTACACGTGACTTGGTGTATATAGTAGTGTACTTATTTCCAATATTATCAACAAATTAAATTCTCGAGAATCCAGTGGCAAGAATTTCAATTTTTTCCCCCCTACTTTTCTTTCAACAACAATTCAACATTCACAGAATAACAATCATGTTTATCAAATAGTTCAACGTATGTATCCATAAATGTGCCATTATTTCCATCATTTTTTCATCCTTAATCCATTCGCAAATTCCATTAAACGTTATCTCAACTAAGAAATTTTTAATCATATCAAAATTATAGTAAATTCAGTAAAATTATCCAAATATTAAAGTATTTCAATCAATCAGCAAAATTTATCCTACAAATTAAATCATTCAATATATACTACTACAACGAGCTCAAGTCTATAAATAGGTCATATTCCATAAATCTCCAAATAAAGTTTCCCAAATAAAGTTGTCTATAAAATTTCCTAATGCCGTCTCCATAATAATATTGTCTTTACTAACTAGGTCTTCCAATGCTACTACAACAATTAAAATTATAAACGAATTTCATTTCTCCGAGAATTCCACAAGTTTAATTGTCCATGTTTGTCAACTTTTTTTTTCATAAGCTACTACTGTGGAATCAAAGATCAATATTCATAAATATCTCCAAATGTCTCAATCTTTGCTTTCCAACTATAAGATATTTTCATTTTTTTTTTCAAATTTGGTAAGTTTAAAATTTTCACCAGTTTTCCTCCAAATGTGATTCCCAAATTCAATTCTAATATGCTTCTTTTTTTCCAGCATTTTTTTTCAAAGCATAACAACACTGAATAAACACATATATAAACAAGAAAATTATATATTTTAGCGATTGCTAATGAGAAAATTGTCATATTAATTTATAGATTATACTCTCATGATTGAGGTTTTAAAAATTTTGGAAATAATACTAACATTTAACGTTGAACTAAGTTTTAAACGTGATTGTTATATAGTTTATATAGATAATATATAATATATATTGATATTTTATTCTAGATAATAGTTGACTAATTTAATTGATTCATTTTTATTTTCATTATTATAAGTTAATTCAATTACAACTGTTGATTTTTCATTTTTAAAATTAATATAATAATCAATATATTTAACAGTTTTAAATCTTTTTATAATTTCATTTGTATCAATTTCATATGATACATCAAATTTGTAAGCAAATTCAGGTAATTCACCATCAATCCACCAAGTACCTGATAATAATTGATGTTGAGGTTGATTTTTTAATTCATTAAAGAATAAATTTGCTTGTTGATCATAACTAGATGATGATTGATGAGTGGGGATATCTGTTGTTGCACGTTGTGGTGGTAAACCAATTGGAATTGGAGGTGCACCTGAGGGTATTGGAGGTGGTGGACCACGAGAATCAGTGAATGTTTGTGATCTAGTTGGTAAAATTGGTGGTGGACCATCTGAAACTTCTTCAGTCTCTTCTTCTTCATCATCACTGATTTGATTGATTGTTGTTGGGGGTCTTGCACTAGGTGGTGGAGGTGGAGGTGGAGAAGTAAATGAACCTGGTACTGGTGGTACTGATGATGGGGAAGTAGGTACTTGAGGTGCTGATGTTGGTGCAGGTGGTGGTGGTGGTGGTGCTTCTTTTGATTTATGATGATAAGATTGTGTTGGTTTTGACATATCTGATAAATCTTCATCTGCTTCATAACCAGTACCTTCAGCTTCAATAGTTTGTTGTTTATTCAATTTGATAGTTCTTGTATCATCTGGTAATGGTTGTTCATGTGGTGGAGGTGGTGGTGGTGCATGATGATGATGATGATGATGAGGTGGTGGTGGTACATGTTCTTGTTCTTGTTGTTGTACATCTTTTGATGTGATGACTTCATGTGATTGTTCCAGATCAGATGGTTCATCATCTTCAACCATTGATGAACTTTCATTACTAAATTTTCTTGGTGCTTCAGATGGAAGTGGTGGTGCTTTAGTTGTAATTGGTGTAGATTCATTTGATTTTGGTACATTTTTCTTTGATTCAGTTGAAGTATTAACTCCAAATGGTCCTGGCATACCCATCATACCAAACATATTTCTACCACCAGAAATCTTAGCCATTCTTTCAACTAATTTTCTTCTCTTCAATTCTTCATCATCTTCTTCTTCCTCTTCTTCCTCTTCTTCAACAGGTGGTTCATTTTCTTCTTCAGCTTGTGGGACTTCAGTTTCTTCAACTTGAGTTTCTTCATCATCTTCTTCAATTTCAACTGGTGGATTTCCTACAGCCATACCTGGAATTGGAACTGGTGCATCAGGTACTATTGATTTTCTCTTTTCATGATGAATTTTTTCTTCCTGTAAATCCGATTCTTCAATAATTTGATTATTATCTTCCAATTCAATTTCACCACTTTTTTGTTCTTTTAAATGTTTTAATCTTTCTTTTTCTTCAGCTTGTTTCTTTTTCCTTTCTTCTTTTCTTTGTAATGCAGCTGCTTCTCTTTCAGCTTCTTCTTGTTGTTTCTTTTGTAATAAAGCAATTCTTTCTTTTAATGATAATTTTGGACCTTCATCTTCATCTTGTTTATTTTCATTATCATCATCATAATTTTTACTTTTAATAATTTCATCATTTGGTTTAACTTCATGAGTTGGATGAGCAACTAAATAAGAATCATCTCTTGGTTTAACTTTTGGAACATATGATGAAGTACTAGCAGCAACAAATTGTTTTTTAATACTATAAGGATCATTTTGTTTATGAAATTGTTGTGGCATGGGGATTTTAGCACTTGGATTTGATTTTATTTCTGATTTAATTGGTTCTTCAATCTTAGGTTCTAGTGGTTTCAGTTCACTCAGTTTTTGATCATTTGATTCTTCAATTACAGGTTCAGGTTGTGAATGTTGTTGTTTTTTAATTGGTCTATTTGAAGTTGGAATACTTGGAGCAACAATAATTTCAACAAAATTCTTTGGGAACATTCCGGATCTACCTTTGTATTCACCAGTATACCATTCATCATTTTCAATTTCAGTAACAGTGATGATTTGATCTACATCAAATGGCAAATCATCTTCATAATCAGATTTATATTCAAAGATTGCTTTAACTTTAAAAGGAGGATTTGGTTCAGACATTAGGGAAATAGATAAGTTGTTGTATAATTCAATGATTCAAGGATTCAATCTCAAAGTTTAATAAGTTGATCTGGTTGGTTAGTTGGTTGGTTGTCAATATCAATATCAATTGGTTAAAGTTAAAGATTAAGGAAAATGGAAAAAATTGTTGATAGGGGAGAGAGAAAAAATATATAAATGATCAATGTCATATAACAATAATGTTAAATCAATCAATGGTCATCATCATATTAATAAAGAGAAATTAATCAACTCTTCATCAGTTCCAATTACTGATAAATTATTAAAATATTGTCATCAAGATAAAAATTTTAATTATCATCAAGGTGCTTCAATTACATCATTAGATTTTAATGATTCTGGTCAATATTTAATATCTTCTGGTATTGATAAATCAATTCAATTATATGATTGTCAAAAGGGTTCATATCTTAAAGATATTCAATCACAAAAATATGGTGCTCATTCAGCAAGGTTTACTCATGAAGAATTGAATTGTTTATATTTATCAACATTGACAAATATAAATACAGGTGAAGATTCAATTCGATATTTATCATTATCAACAAATCAATATCTTAGATATTTCAAAGGTCATAAATCTCAAGTTTCATGTTTAGAAGTTAACCCCATTTATAATAATTTCCTAAGTTCAAGTTATGATGGTACTGTTAAACTTTGGGATTTTAAAGCTGTTTTACCAATGGGGAATATAGAAGTTGGACAAGAAAGTTTAGTTGCTTATGACCCCCAGGGGATAATCTTTGCAATTGGTAAAAATAATGAAAATATAATTGAATTATATGATTTAAAAAATTTTGATAAAGATTCATTTTTAAAAGTTAAAGTTGAAACTTTATCATTAAATGAAAAATGGAATAAATTGGAATTTTCAAATAATGGGAAATTATTATTAATATCAACAAATTCTTTTCATCATTATATTTTAGATGCATTTCTGGGGAAAACATTAATGGTGATAAAATTACCTGAATATAATAAAATGAATTTTAAATATCCTTCAACTGGATGTTGTACATTTTCACCATGTGGGAAATTTATATTAGTTGGTACAGCAAATTCAAAGATTATGATTTATGATTTACATGATTTAAAAAGTAATGAAGATACAATTATTGTTGATAAGACAGATATGATTTTACAATCTACATATGGTATTCCCAAGATTATATCATTTAACCCTAAAACTTTTTCATTTGCAACCGCTGATACAACTGTAACTTTATGGCTGCCAAATTAAAAAAATTGGAACCAACAGAGATGAAACGAGAAAAAAATAATTTTTGTACATAGACTTTTATTAATGAATAGATATGACAACATATATAGATAAATTCTTATTAAAACGACCTTCAGTAAAGATTGTACAATCAATAAAGAAATTAGAACCAATTAAGAAATCATTGAATGAAAATTGGTCAAATCATCAATTAAAATATCAAAGTTTTAAAGATTATTATTTTAAACAACAAATTTCAAAACTGTTGAAACTTATACCAACTGATAAAACAGATATCAAAGGATTACCAGATCTAGTGATTAATTTCTTCTATTTTAATATGAAACCAACAAGTTTTAAACCATTGGTTAAAAATGATTTCATATCAATACGATTTATACCACCAACTCATTATTTAAATATTTATAAACGATCATCATTTTCAATATTTTTTAATTTATCAAATATATCAGAATTAAATGATGAAAAATTATATAAACAAAAGATGGAATATACTGGTGAATTTAAATATTTAGAATTTTTCAATCATAAAATAAAACCAACTCAATCTGCATTTGGTAGAAATAAATTAAAAAGAATATATAAAAAGATATTCATTAATGCTTTGGAAGATTTAAAAATTGATGATGAAATAAAATTAAAATTAGCTGGAATTTATCAATTTATTCCATTTAAATATCCAGTTGACTCAAATGAATGTAATATAATTAAAAATGATATGATTTTAATGATGAAGAATATAATTTCAAAAAATGATATTGATCGTGTTGAAATGCCTTATGATAAAGTTAAAAAATTATCAACTGATTTAACAACTCAATATAGAAATAAATTCAAATATACAAATCGAATATGGAAATATGAATTTCCATTCCATGTATTACCAACAAAGATTGTTATTAAAAAGCCAAGAAACCGTGAAAAGCAATTACTTCAAAAAATGTATAAAATGGGGAAATTACACTTGAAATGATTTTAAATGTTGTACCAATTGGGTAGGTTAGATTTGAAATGATATTGTTGATATTTAAATTGCCATGCATGTAAATAGATTTGACTATTTTCAAAAGGATCAGATGCATATGTATCTCGATTACATTCATTACAAGTTTCTGTTTTCTTTTCATTTATACTCAATGATTTATCTTGTTTTAATTGAGCCATTTCAGCCTTGATTGAATCATCAATTATATTTGAAACATTTAAACAATTCTGGTTTAAATTGTTATAATTTTCATATAATTTATCTTCAATGTCACATTTCCTTTTAGTTAAGTCATCTTTTGGATTATACAAATGATCATTACTTATAGGGTATCCTAATCTTTTCAAATGAATACGTAATTGATGATACTTACCTGTAATGGGTATACATTGTACAATACTCTGATTTGATATTATATCATACTTCAATTTCTTAAATACAGATTTTGAATTAGTTTGAATCTCATTCCCATTTTGTATATACCCATTCATATTCACAGAAATGACTGGGTTTACATAACTTATTTCATCAGGGAAATTTCCATCAACTTTTGCAATATAAATTTTACAACATTCATTTCTTTGATCTTTTAAAATTTTCATAAATTTAGATGAAAATTCATGAGTTTTACCAAATATTAAAATCCCAGTTGTTACTTTATCTAATCTATGAATTGGCCAAATTTGCCCTAAATTTAATTGTTGTTTTAAAATTTCCGAAATTGAATTATAATTGTAATTACCTGATGGATGAGTTGGTATACCAAATGGTTTATTAATAACTACCATATCATCATTTTCATAAACAATTTCAATTTGATTTTGAAATGGAATATTTGGTTCATGTTTATGCTTTTCATGACAAACAACATCTTTACCATCAATTTTCAAATTAATCAATTGATCACCTTTGATTTCAATTCCGTTTGAATTTGGAGTTACACCTTTTTGAACAAATAATTTCTCTGTTTTAATATCATTTATAATACAATTTTTAGATTCATTAAATTCATTTATATAAATATCAATCAATGTTTTACCCACCCAACGTGATTTAACAAATGTCTTGTATGTTTTATAATACGGCTTCACCAATCTGATTCCCTTCTCAGTACATATCGACATAAAAGTTAAAAGAATTTATATTAAAGTCTAAATAAGAAGTGAAACGGTATAAAGTTTTGGATCTCTTTTTTTTTACTGCAAAACATTTTGCGATTCTTGACCAATTATGTTACCAGGTGGATCATATTCACAGATGACATAAAGACCCCAACCATGACTGGTACAATCTTTGTAAGCGCAACCTACTTTAGTTGAACTTTTCCACACAACTTGAGTGAAATGATTATATGTGTTTGCAGATCTATAATTGTATGTACTACCTTCATCATACCATGCTTTTACAGCTGAAGGTCCATCAGCAAATCCAGCAGCTAAGTTTTCTCCATATTGACCATGAGTATGTGTTAATATTCCTGAACAACTATAACTATCAGCATTGTTTTTAGCATAATTATAAGTTGCTTCATCCCATGATAAATCTCCAGCTTGATGTTGTGCACGATATCCATTATGTGCATCCAAAATTGCAGTAGCGAATGATTTATCAATACCTGGGATTTGATCAATTGCTGAATAAATTCCATCTGTTGATGGTGTTGAAGATGTTGAAGATGATGGTGTTGATGATGATGTAGTTGGTGGAGAACTGGTTAATGCTGTTGGTGTTGAACTTGTAAAAGGATTTGAAGTTGATGCTGGTGTAGTTGTTGAAGATCCATGTGGGAAGGATATAGTTGCAGATGCACTGACTGATACTATAGGATTATCAAATAATCCTTCTATAAAACTCCAAAATCCATCTGATCCTGAAGTTGTTGAAGTTTGTGTAGTTGGAGTAGTTGTTGATGAAGAAGATGGTGATCCAAATAATGAATCCCACCAACTATCTCCTGTATTTTCAAGTGAATTTAAAATATTACTTAACCATCCACTTGATGAACTAGTTGAAGTAGCAGTTGATGTTTGAGCAGCTGCAAGTCTAGGTATAGAAGATTGAAGTGCTATTGATGATTGAGCAGCTACTGTTGGTGTTGTAGTAGTAGTAGCTGGATTGGTAACAGTTTGAAATACAGTTACAACTGCTGGTGCAGCCAATGTATAACTAATGAAATAAAGTACCAGAAGTTTCATAAGGAATGTAATAAGTTTAACGATCAAATTTTAAAAGGACATTATCCATTCATTTATATATATATATATATATATATACTTTACTTTATTCATAACCAGCCCAACTAGGATTGTTCTAAATTGGAAAGTTGCAAAATTATTTTTTTTTTCTTGCACAAAATTGAAAGAAATTTACCCAATTAGGCAATTAATCTGGTTCAACCAACCAAACTTAATATTTGCAACATAACAATCGAAACCAAACTAAGTAAACAAAAAAGATTTTCAGGAACCATTGCATGGAGAATGTTTAATTTATAACTTTGTCAAGACTTCATCCAATGTTGTACAAATAATTTCACTAATTCCACCACGAGTACATCGTACGGTATTTGTTAATTGCATGCAAATCTCTTCATTTGTTTCAATTTTAATTAATAATCCGAAATTCGATTGTTGAGTATGTAAAATTCCAACTCCTAATATTGTAAATCCAATTTGTCCAACTATTGAAAATCCTAATCTTGTTAATAATCTTTTAATATTTGAAATATTTTGTCGATGATTTAATTTAATTAATTGTTTGGATTCTCCTTGATTCAAACCTAATAATTGACCAATTTGATTCCATCTATTATTAAATTCTTCAATTGAAATATTTGAAGGTGTTAATGATTTTAATAAAAAAATTGGAAATTTTAAATTTAATTGATTGAAAGATCCTCCACACATAAATGTAAATGATAATATCGGACTTTCATTAACTGGTACAACATCTCTCATTTTAATATAAATTTCCATTGTTGATTTATCTTTAATTGTTTTTAATGGATTTTCTATTATATCAACAATATAATTTGGATTATTTCTTTGAGTTAAACTTTCTAAATTTAAAATTGAAAAACTTGTAATTTCAGTTCCAACAGTTTTAAACAGATTATTTATAATTGTAAATTTATAATTCATTTCAAAATTATTTCTTATAATTCGATAAGTAATTTTAATTAATTGATCTTCATAAAATATTCCAGCATCAAAATGTAACATTCTATGGAATCCAAAATACCAATTTGATGATAATGAATCAACAAATGGATTTTGTTCTGATTCAGGTTTATTTTTAATATTTTTAGCTAGAACCAAAGTTTTTGAACGATTTAATCCAACTATTCTACTAACACTACCAATTCTATTCATTAAAGGATTCTCTAATTGATTAAAAATTGGAAATGGTTTAATCACATGTTGTGCCAATTTAAAATCTGATTGTAATGTTGATAATTTTAAATATTCATAAGCTCTAGTTTGAATTTCTAAATCCATTGATTGAGTTTCAGTTTCAAATAAATCAACTATATCAGGTACAAAATTTTCATTGGGGAATTTAACTAAAAATTTAAGAAATGTTGTTAATAACATTGCTCTTGTTAATAATGAAACTCTAAAATATGATTCAAATAATAATTGAAATTGACATATAATATTTAATTCAGGTATATTATTTATTAAATCACCATATTCTCCTAATACAAATGCAGCAACTTTAACTAAATTTTCACTAAGTATCTGTGATTGATTTGTTAATGGACCTTTTAATAATTTAATAATTAATTTACAAGTTTTCTTTTGTAAATCTTCATTATTTACAACAATTTGTACAATTCTTTCCCAAACTTCATTTGATATAAATCCAACACCATTTGAATTTGATCCACCTCCAATTGATAATAATTTTAACATTGTAGTTACATACCAAGTTGAATCAGTTGCAAATTTTTCAGCCAAGATTGTAATTTTAATTGCTAATTCTGGTTTTAATAAAAAATCAGCAATTGGGAAATAATCAAGTAATTGATTTATAATTAATGTATGATTTAATGAATTACAAATTGTATATAATAAATCTAATGATTTTCTTTTAACTGATATATCTTTATCATTTAATAATTTTAAAAAAATTGATAAATTATCTTGTAATTTTTCATTTGTTGAAAAATAATTTGAATTTGATCTTGCAAATAATTTAATTAATGCATCTAATGATAAATATCTTGTATTTGTTTCATTTGAATTTAATAATGATAATAATGCATTTATTGCACCATTTATAGCTTCAGGTGAAGCTTCTAAAAAAACAGCTAATGAAACAGCTTGAAATAATATTGAACTTTGAGAATTTCTATTTGATACACCTTTAATAGGTTGTGAAGCATTTTGAATAGATTTAGCAACAATTTGTCTTAATTCAAATATTGATTGATTATCTAATTGATCAATAGTTAATACTAATTCACCTGATTCATTTGCAATTAAAAATGATTGTTCAATAAAGCAAAGTAATTTAACAGTTAACCAAGGTGCTGGAGTTTCATAATAATAATAATCATTTGGACATTTATTTTCAATAATAATTTCATATAATTTTTTTGAAATTGATGGTATAATAGCTTTAATATATTGAGGTTTTAAATTTAATATAAATGTTAATAATGGTATACTTGATATTATAATACCAAAATCTTTTGGTTCATCAACTAATCTAATTAATCTTGGAATCCAATTATGATTTTTAATTATAACATCGGGATATAATTGTAATAAAACTTTTAAAGCTAATGAAGCTTTTTTTCGTAGTATAGGTTTTTGTAAAGGTGATGTAACACATGAATATACCAAATCTATTAATTCCAACCAATCAGTAGAATTTGAATCCAGATCAGTTATAATAACTTGATTTTCTTCATTACTAAAATTAAAATTTGTTGCAATAAATTGAATAGCTAAACAATTAAATTCTTCATCTTGAGATTTTAAATCTTTAATCAATTGTTCATGAGTTGATGATAAAATAAAATCAAAATGATCTCTTATTGAATTTTTTTTAAAACCTTTATCTCTTTCATTATTTAATAATACAGATGTTGATAAATAACCAAGTTTCTTTTCACTGAAAACATTTGAACCAATTAATTCAAAACATTGTTGTGAACCAAAATCAATAATATCGGATTTGCCCAATAAACAAACATAAATCAATTTACAAATATATTTCTTCTTTTGATAACCATTAAGATTTGTTGAATCATTTATAAATTTATTACGAATTGAACCAACTTCTTGTAACATTTTCTTTGATTCTTCTTCATGATCTTTTGAATTTTTCAAATCTAGAATAAACTGATTTAAACCTTTATATTCACTTTTCAGTTGAGGTTTAATTTGACCTCGTTGTGAAGTTTTCAGCATAATCTCCGAATTACCCAACGGTGAAATAATTTTAGAGATCAATAAAAAATAAAAACCAAATATCTAATCACGTGGTAAATCACATGACCAGTAGTGTACCCCGGACCACTAATTTTTAATTGGTTCAAAAACAACAAGTTGAAAAATCGCTTTACATTTTTTCTTCAATTAACCAAGAACCAAGAAACAACAAACTTCATATTATAATGTCAGGGGTTGCCAAACAAGCAGTTAAGAAAGTTGATTTCAACAAGATTATAACAAACTTGGGATTGACTGGTGCAACAGCACAACAATTGTCATCATTTAAAAAAAGATATGATGAATCAAAAAAGGAATTTTATAATTTACAACTGCAATCAACAGAAATTGATTTTAATCATTATAGATCAACTTTAAAAAATTCAAAAATTGTTGATGAAATTGAAAAACAAGTTTCATCTTTCAAACCAATTTCAATTGATTTATCAAAAAATTTAAAAAATATTGAAATTTTTGAACAAAATGCAATTGAAAATGCAAAATTAACTGAAAAATCAGTTGCTGAAGAAATTGAACAATTGAAATTAACTTTAAAAGATATTCAATCTTCAAGACCTTTGGAAGATTTAACTGTTGAAGATGTTGCAAATGCAACTGATGTTGATGGTAAAGTTACTTATATGGTTAAAAATGGTAAATGGGTTGTACCAGGTTATAGAGAAAAATTTGGTGATTTATCAGTTATGTAAGAACAACAAGAAACAAGAACAATATATATATATATATTAGATATAACTTTCCCATTGATTATTCATGAATGATTCATTATTGTTATGAATTATCATTGTAAATGATTTTAAGAAATGAATTGGTAAATTTGAATACTTTTGAATCTCTGATTTTGTTTGAATATAATTATAATTTATTAAATCTTGTTTTAAACCTAATTCAAATTTATAATCATAATTTATAATTATAATTGAACATTTATATTTATTATAAATTTTGTTAATTAAATTTAATAAAATTGTATAAAGTTCAATTTCAGTTTTAAACTTTGCTAAACCAAATTGTTGATAATTATTTGAATTAATCAATTTTAAATCATGATGAAAAGTTGATAAACTATTTATGATGATTACACCTATACATGAATTGTAGAGCCCATTCAATATCCTTGTTAATATATTCAACAACTCTTGAAATGTAGTTATATTATAAACAGTTTTAAACTTTGAATCAGTTGTTGTAGTTGTTGAAATTAATAATGTATCATCATTTGGTTTTAAATCATCAATGAATTGATTTATAATTCGTTTATTACTACATAAAAATAACATCAATTCAGGTTTATCAATTGTAATATACTTACCTATGGTTATTGTATCATTTATTATATCAATATGTTCACTTAAATTAGATTGTTTCATTTAATCATTTGGGTGCCAAATATATTTACAATTTTTCTGTTTCATCATTGATGAAAAATTTCATAATCATTAAATTATTATTGAAATGTTTTAATACAGTAAATCAACTAGTGAATATCATCATCAGATTGGTTGTTAAACTATATATGGATGTTTTAAATGAAAGATCATTAACTTTATTTTTGATTGATTTATTAATCAATTTATCATTTGTTTTAACTTGTTTATCTTCAATTTTTATTATAAATCATATACCAAGATTAAATCATATATTTTATAAAGTATTGTATCGATTTGATTCATATTTCTTTGATTTATCAACTCATTTCATTGGTTCTTTAACAGGATTAGGATTAACTATACTTGGATCAGTTATCATATTTGGATTATATTATCAAAATAAAAAAGGAGTATTACCATTAAGATATAAAGATGAAACAAATAACATTAAAAGAGTATCATGGGAATTGGCTCCTGTTTATTTACTTTTCTTTTCATGGTTTTTATTAAATGGTTTAAATCTATTGAAATTACCAATTAATAAAGTTAAAAATATAATTGCTTGGGTGTTTCATGTACCTGTTCATTTCACAGTTCCTATAATGATTAGTTATTGGTTATATATTTTTCATCCACCAGGTTCATTGAAAATTTTCATATATACATTAGGTTTAACAAATTTTATCTTGATTTTAACATATATTATATTCCCAACTACTTCACCAACTTATATTAAAATATATGGTGATAATTATCAACCAACATTTAATATGATATTTAGTGATTCTGAAGCTATTCAAGATAAAAAATTTCAATTCATTTATTATTCAGCTTTAAATTATGCATCACCAATTAAATTTGCATCATTTCCATCTTATCATTCAACATTTGCATGTTTGATTTATTTCTTTGTATGTTATTATTCCAATTGGTCAAGTTTTAAGTTCTTAGGGTTGATTAATGTTTTAGGTCAATGGTGGAGTGATTTATATTTAGATCATCATTGGAGAATTGATATTTTGGCAGGATTAGTATATGCATTGATTACATGGATTGTTTTAAATTTTTATACTGATAGGTTGAAAAATTTGGATTATAAATTTAAACAAGCAAAGATAAAAGGTGATTTTATAAATGGAAGTACTTTCGGTATGAGACTTTTCAGAAATACAAGATTACAAGATTGGTTTGATCCAGAAAAATAGACATGTATTGATGAGATTACATATTTACAAGCAAAGCATTCTAGAAATACAGTATGTTGGTTCAAAAAATTCTGCAAATAGTTCAACTGAGTAAGATTTCATTATTAGAGTTTATCAGAGATATAATATATATTAATAGATCAACATTCAATCAACTCAACAACATCCAATGTAACAGGATGACATTGGTAACCAATTGGTTCATCATATAAATTATAGAAATTACCACTTGCACATTGATAAAATCTAGTTGAATTACCTAAAGCTAATTGACCTTGATTTGTAACATACCATCCAGCAGCATAAACAGCACCATGTTGTGGGGTTGGACCATCAAATTGCCATTGATGACCTTGTACAATACATCCAATTCTATTATCTGAATCTCTTAAAATAGAATCATGTAATCTCATTTTTAAAGTTGCATTTGTATAACATGCAACAGAATAAACTGGTGATTCAAATGGTTGTTTATGATAATAATCTGGCTTTTTATCTGAATGATACCCATAATCATCATGATAAGAATTATCAGGTGTAGGACTCTTATGATAATCAGGTCCATCATGTGAATTAGGACCGTTATAGTAATCAGGACCATTATGGTAATCAGGACCATTATGATAATCATCGTTATATTTTGAATCTCCATGATCATGACCATTATGATAATCATCGTGATATTTTGAATCATGATTATAATTTGGTTCTCCATATTTTTGCTCATCTTGATAACTTGATTCTCCATGTCTTTGTGTTTGTGGAAAATCTGGACTTGGATAATCTTGTTGTCCTCTTTCAGCTTGTGGTGGAGTATATGGAGTATCAAAATCATCTGGTCTTCTTTCAGGTGGACGATTCAATTCAGTATTTTCCTCAGATCTTTCCGGTAACCCTGTTGAATTATCATTTGATATTGAATCAGGTGGTGAATCATTTGAAATATCATCATCATCATTATGTTTAGATTTCTTATTTTTACTCTTTCTTAATCTTCTACCATGTTTCTTATGTTTATGACCATGATTTGTAAATTCTTGTTCTCCATCTATATCTTGATAAACTTGTTCAATACTAACATCATCTTCATCATCAGCGTCTCTTTTATAAAACTTTTTATGATTATGTCTTGGATCAATACATTCTTCATCACTATGATAATTCCATTTTTGAACTTGACCATCTTGAATTTGAAATGCAACATCTCTTGTCTTTGTAGGTTTTGGAGCTGGTGTAACAAATGATGTAATAAAACTAGTTGTAATTGTACGTTCAATTGAAGATGGATAAGGTTCTTGTAATTCACCATCTTCATTCAAGATATATGGATTAACAACAATTCCAAATGCAAATGGTAAAGAATCATACAGTCCTGGTAAAATGTTACATGTTGGTTTTAAAATGGTCCAATCATCACCATTTGCTGGAACATAATAACCGCTAATTGATAAAAATTTATTAAAAATTAATAAAATTGATATAAATTGAAACATAAATTGAAATGGTTTAATGATGTATCAATTCAAAGTTGATTAAAGAAATAATATAAAAATTGATATATTTATTTGTGAGACTTTATATACTTTTAAAGTTGCAAAATCGCATATTAAATATGCCATACCACAAATTAAAATAAACTGTTATAGAAAGTATAAGCTGTTCCATTTAGACATACACTAATTAGACCAACTATCAACTCATCATAATAAACTCTGCAATCTTTCCATATAGGTTATTAAATTGGTAATAAATGCAAAATTTTACAAATTGTCAGAATAATTAATGAATACATGATATTTCTAATGAGGTCTAAGAAAACAACTATCACCTTTGTTAAAAGTTAACTAACAATACAGCCGTATATTAATCCTAGCCTTTTTCAACGATAACTGTGAATCTTTATTCCTAGTAAATGGTTACTTCAACAAGACTTTAAATAGATAGGTATTAATCTTTTGAGCGCTTTAACTTCGTAAAATAATGTTTACTCTGAGCCTTCCCATAAGAATTTGACAAGAAACTTTAAATCAAATTGGCCATTATCTGTGAATGTTGAAATCTAATGTATGGCATCAACAACAACAGATAAAGAAATAAGTTCCAAACTAATTATACTGTAATTAGTTAACAGCATGTAATTGTCAGACTTCTTAGAGCTAAGGCGAAGACAAGTTTTTTCATGAAATTGACGGAGGATTGGATATTAGAATATCAAAATTGAGTACGAAAATAATTTAAAATAGCTTAAATCTCATAAATTACATCAATAAATTCCAATTCATGATAGATAATTGGTTTAAACCTAATCATTTAGGTTTCTATTGTTGTCAGAAAGTAGCATCCATATATCAAATCTATGATCGAATCATATCATGATTAAATTTGATTATCAAGATTTCCGTGTACATAATTACAAAAAAAAAAAAAAAAGACATACCAAATATCATTAATCATCATGTTTACAAGAATATTAACCAATAGATCAAGACTTATCCCAAGAAACATCATACAAACAAGATTTATCAGTAGTGAAATCAAAAATGCAATTGAATTAGCCATTAAATCCACACCAGTTGTATTATTTATGAAAGGTACACCTGAATTTCCACAATGTGGATTTTCAAGGGCAACTATACAAATCTTGGGACAACAAGGTGTTGATCCTGAAAAATTTGCTGCTTATAATGTATTAGAAGATAATGAATTAAGAGATGGAATAAAAGAATTTAGTAATTGGCCAACAATCCCACAATTATATATTAATGGTGAATTTATTGGTGGTTGTGATATAATTACAACAATGTCAAAAGATGGTGATTTAAGTGAATTATTAGAATCAAATAATGTTTTGGTACCTGAAGAATCTGATATAATTGAAGAAGCAAATATAAAACCAAATAGAAAATAGAAAAGAAAGAGAAATTGAATAATTGTAAATAAAAAACCTTAAATTAATACTTATATATATAATCTTGTTTTGAGAAATGAATAAATTGTAAGAACCAAACCCTGTTTTTTTTTAATGTATACTTGTTATGCTATTATTCTTCTTTGTTGAAGATTTTCTTCTTGCTAATAAATTTGAATCATTCATATTTAATGTAAATTTATAATCACCATTTATACCAGATATTATTGATGATGATCTTGTTTGATATTCAGTAATTTCTGAATCTGAATTATTTAATGATGATTCATTTGAATTTGTTGTTGAATCTTCTTCTTCATGATCTGGTATAACAATTTTATTTGTAAAATTAGATTGAAACATTGTAGTTGTTCTTAATTTTGGTGTCAATTGTAAACTACAAACTTCATCTTCCAATTCTGAAATCTCATCATCATATTCATCATCATCATGATTATATTCATCATTATGATCATCTTCTTCATCTTCGAGTTGTTGTTTAATATTAAAAACATCTTTAAAATTAACATCTGGAAATGGTGTACGTACATATTCTTTATGAACAATACCAACATCATCTATTTCTTCTTCTTCCTCTTCCCCTTCTTCATCAATGTTTTCAATAAATTGTGATGTTGCTTCTTTAAAATTATCATCATACATTGCTGGATTATCAAATACTTTTTTAATTGCTTTTGCTCTTGGTGATAATAAAGGTTGATTTGTAATTGGTATTGTTAAATCTTCAGAATGATCAATATAATTAACTTCATAATCTTGTTGAAAATAATTTTCAGATTCATCATCATCATCAATTTGTTTCAACCATGGATGTTGCCAAATTTCTTCAATTGTAATTCGTTCTTCTGGATTTGTATTCAACATTTTTGATATTAAATCTTTTGCTTCATTACTAATTTCATCCCACCAAGGTTTTAAAAATACATAATCTCCATTTAATATTTTACATGTTAAATTATCTGAATCATCATCATAAAATGGTGGGAATCCACATAAAATTGTATATAAAAAGCATCCCAAAGACCAAATATCAACTGATTTTGAATAATAATTCTTTAATTTCTTTTTATTTGATTGACACGTTATAACTTCTGGTGCTGTATAACCAGCTGTACCACATGGAGTTTTTAAATTTGAAACATTTGTTAAATTATATTCATCATCAATCAATTGTTTTGCTAAACCAAAATCAGCCAATTTAATCATTCCAATAGTTCCACCTCCAATATGAGGTTTAAATTCACCTTCATCTTTCTTTGAATCATCATCTGATTTTCTCATTGATTGTTCAAATTCTTTTGTTGATCTTGGATAAAATGGAATCTTTTTAAATAATAGATTTTCTGGTTTAATATCTCGATGAACTATATTCATTTTATGTAATGAATCAACAGCTGATAATAATTGTTTAAAAATATGAATTGAAAGTTGTTCTGAAAAATAAGTATATTCAATAATTTTATTAAAAATTTCACCTCCATTACAATATTCAAGTATTAAAAAACAATTATTTGTTGTAATAATTGATGATAATAAATTTAATGTATTTGGATGTTTAATAGATTTCATAATTTTAATTTCATTTAAAATATTTTTAAATTGTTTCAGTGATAAATCACATTTATTAATTACTTTAATTGCAACTGGTTCATTTCTTTTTAAATCAATAGCTTTATAAACAGTTGAAAATGCACCTTCACCCAATACACATTGTAGTTTAAAATTTAATGGTAAATCAGGGTATAATTCATTTAAATTGGTTGATTCAATTGAAAATGATGTAGTAGTATTTGAAATTGTAGATGTTAAATTCATATCTAAAGAAGTAAATGAATCATTAGATATTTCCAATTGTGAAATTTTAGCTAAATTAGAATTTAAATTATTCTTATAAGATTCCAGTTCAATATTTTCAAATGATACAGATGTAGTAGTAGGTTGATTAAATAACTTTTTAAAATTCTAAAACGAAAATATTGTTAGTAAAAAAAGAATGAAATTCAAATTGAATAAAAAAATCAAAATCAAATCAAAATCCATAAAATCTTGTAAAAATAAATTGCATAACCAATTGAAACTTGGACTGTATAATACTAGATTCAAAACAAGTGTAACAAAAAAAATAAGCTTTCAAGACAAAGTACCAACTGAGGTATAACAATTACACAATTAACAATTCTAAAATGAAACAAAAAAAGACTTCAATTAACAAAGTTTCCTAGGAAAATGGTAACAAATGAAAAATGAAAAATAAAAAAAATGGAATCAATAAAATCAAATTAAAAAAAAATTAAACCACAAAAATTTAAAAAAAATTTCATGTAAAATGATTTAAACTTTAAAATTTTTCTTAAATTGGTAAATGATAAAATTGTATCATCATGGAATTAAAATGTATCATTTGTCTTTCCTTCTTCTTCAACTTCTTAAACTTCTTCTTCCTCGTCTATTTCTCATTTCAGCTTATTTAATTGATAACATCGTTTCAAGTGTACGTGGGCTTTAATTTCAAGTGTAACAATATATGAAATTCCCGGAAAAACATAACAAAACAATAAACAAAACAATAAACACAATAAAACAGCTTGAAACAATCTTGTGTTTTAATTCTTTTAATGTATAATGACTTCATAAAAAGGTAGTTCAACCTTGGCCAAATAAAAGTTTAAAATAGTTGGGTAGTGTATTGGAATCTAATCACACGACTGTCGGTATTAAAACTTAGCACGACTCAACGCAACAATATTTATATGCACAACCCCAATAACCGTGTTACAGTAACACGACCACTTTGAAAAAAGATTTCGGAAACAGCAACACAATAGGGGCAAAAACAAAACAAGATATAGATTGTGTTTCAGTGGCTTTTTCATTAAAACAATGCAAAATTGTCTATCAATTGACACACAAATTGATAAATATTTTAACTTGTTTGGGTCGAGGAAGGACGGCAAGTCTGTTGTTTGTTTCTTTGTTTGTTCGAGTTGTTGTTGTTGTTTATTGCGTGTTTCATATCTTGTAGTAGTTAGTCTTGTTAATCCCTGGCTATATGCACAAGACACACATCACACACATATAATAACTATCATTTCAACAATAACTTAGATACGAGAAAGTTGATTCGGCTAGTTTAAGCATCTTTTGGTTCATTCCATTATTTTCTCATACATCCATTCAGAAACCTTCTTGTCTGTCTCTTTTTCTCTTCATGATTCTTGTAGTTGTTACTATGAATGGATAGTCTACTGGTTTCCTTGCATAACCCACACCTTTTCAACCTTGAATTTAAATTTGATATGAATACTGATTTAATATTGATTTGATTCTGATTTTGATTTTGATTTTGATTTTTCAATTAGTTAGTAATAAAAAGTATAAAATAAAAACATACCTGTACAAATGGCATAATCTCTAAACTTATAAATAAGATTATTCAATAAATATAAAGAACAAAGTGGTAGTATTAACTAGTAGTTGATGGTTGTTGATTAAATTATATTAAATGACTTGTTGTAATAAATTATACTTGAAAATTTATAAATCTGTTGTTGTAAATATAACTATAATAGTAGTGAGAATGAAAGTTTTAACAGTAAGTGGTGTTAGTAGTAGTAGTAGTAGTATGTAATGAGATGTGAATAACTTGAAATAAATTGAATATATATCTTCTTCTTCTTGTTAATGATAAAAAGTTGAAGTTGAAGTTGATAAAAAATAAAAAGATTCAAAAAATAAAAATTAAAAAAAAAAAAAAAACCTGGAGAGAAGAAAGAATGATTATATATTTAATATTATTATATAATATTACTATAACGTGATTATGTAATGATTATGTAACACTGATAATTAATCATATAAAGTTTTAACTCTAAAATTAATATACGAAATAATACAATACAACAATAATAAAAATAAAAAATAAAAAAAAATAAAAATTATTATGTAATATATTATGTAATAAATACATAGAAAATAATTAAATATTATTGGTACCTTAATAGAAGAAGAAGTAGAAGAAGAAGAAGATATTATAATTAACTATGGTTGTCAAGTAATGTCAAGTTTATTTTAATATGTAATAAATGAGGGGTTAAAACAGATTAAAATTATTTTTAAAGTTAAAAGTAAACAAATAATAAGTCATTGTACATAATTTAAATTAAATAAGCAACAATACATGCATATATAATTTGCGTATATTATGTAATTTACGTATACTTAGGTATGTGTGTGTGGATGTCTGGTAGGTACACATTAGATTTATTTATTTATGTTGCCAATGGAAATGACGTAACAAAGTTTAAATTCAAAATTCGAAATTGTATTTTTTACTTTTAAGACGTTATGCATGATTGTTTATTTTTCTATCTGATTGTTTTTTTTTTTTTATCTTTTTGTTTTTTTTATCTATTTTTAGTAAAAATCTTGAAAAACACTTTTTTCCATCTTTTTTTAAATTTAACATCAACAACTAATATTTATCCATTGATAGATTGTTTGATTTACAAAGATATACATAGTTACATATGTTGTTTTTAGTCTTTTTAAGGGGGATTGTTAAAATTAAGTTTGTATGGGTTAGTAGATTTATTATAAACTGATTATTATCTTTTATTGATTGTTTTATCTTTATAATCTTTATTTTCTCAAGTTTCATCGAGTAACAACGGTTTTTTAATATTATTTTTACTTTAAAATCAGGAGTGATTAAGTTTTGATCATTATAATAATTATCTCTTTCTTAAACTTCACATTTAATTGGCAATTATACAAGTAGTGTTTGAAATTTCATTTTTAAATTTGCTAGCTGGTTTTCTAAATTAGTTGAATATGTTAAAAAGGTTAAACCCCCTCATAAATAATTTAACTTGTAGATTGTATAATTAATTCCACACTTTTAAAAAAGAGACAAGAAAATTCTTTTGTATTGTTTTATTCGGTAATTGCTTTCTTTTTTATTTCCCTTTTTATTTTCCTATAGTGAGAAGTTATATTTATAGAAATTGTATGATTATATGAATAGCGGTTATCAGTTAACCAGCAACATTTCAAAATTTATGGCTTCATTTATTCAAATGATCCTCGGAAATCTCGTTATAATTGATTGGTACGTTTCTATATTCAATTTAACTCGTTTAATATCAATTGACACACACTTGAATGTTTTAAACTTTGTTTCTATGTGGTGGGGTGGGAATTGATGGGGATGAGGGGCTGTTTCAAATATTTCAATCTAACTAATAAATCTTCATGACATCATTGGAGAAAAATTAAAAGTTAATATGAATAAACGTTTGAATCTAATTATATATCTAATTAGATTTCAGATTTTGAATCGTAAGAAAGCTTCTATTATGTTTACATTCTTGGCTCAATTAACAATGCCTTCTTCTAATCATAAAATTATACAACCTTTAGGTTTCAAATGACTACCATAACACTTGAATATTTTAAATCTTGTTTTACATCTTCTTCTTCTTACACTATCCTTGCCCCCTACCCACATCGTTGTCAAGAATTCTAAGGTCATAAAAAATACATCATCATGTTTTTTAAAGTTTTAAATTGTTTGCGCATACTAAATTGACTGCATTTATTCTTAAAGCAAACTAATATACAACTTTAATTACAATTATAAAATAAGCTTTTAAACTATGTATGAATCATTTCGTTTCATTTCACTCTTTCATCACCGTTAATTGCTAAACAAAGTTTCACGTAATGTTTAAGATCAAATAACCAGCTTGTATACCAAAATTAGATCTTGTTCTTATCCTAAATACAAATTTAACAGCTTCTTTCTTATATCACTTCTTGTTGAATGATTCTTTATATGTCACCTTGTTTGATAGTGTCAAATTTGAATTCCACTATATTTGACATATTAGCAGCCTTTTTATAAAAAATTTGGGTGCAAAAGGATCAAAAGCTGATACAGATACATTACTGTATCATTTACTCTACAAATGAATCAACTTTTGTTCCAATATCAAAAGGCTACTTGATATATAAATTTCACTTATCTCAAATCTTACATGATTGAACTCACAATTGTTCAAAGCTATAGTGACAAATGAATCAAACAGTCAAAATTGGTATAACGGCAGCATCAAATAATACAGAAAAGAGTTTGAATTATTTTACATAATCAGTGATAAATAACAACCTATTTGATTATATCATGACTGTTTCATTTGAAAACTGTTAAACAGCTGGTTTATCAATCACACCCAATAAACCACGTGCAGGTTTATAAAAATTGATATGATTTACTTGCCAAATTTATTCAGATGAAATACGCCTTTTTATAAGCTCAAGCTAATTAATGGTTTCTAGTTAATGATTTGGTGATCTGTTTAAAACAAATAAGTTGTGTACTTGTTTTAAAACTTTTTAAGATACTGAGGAAAGCTGAAGCATATCATAATATATTTTTACTGTTATACACCAGCATAATTGTTTATTGTCATACACTAGTCTGTAAACAGCATATCAATCATTTAGCATATCAATGTTTCATCATATCAATGTTTCAGAATATCAAACATTATTGTTTCAAAATATTAATAATTCAGCATATCAATGTTTCAGTATATTAGTGTTTTATCATATCAATGTTTCAGTATATTAAAAATTGCAACATATTGAATTTCCTAGCATATCAAAACTTGCAATTATTTTTTTGCAACCATTACAAAGAAAAAAGTATATAGTTTTTGAAATTCCCACTTAAATTATTTTCTTCTTTCTACTACTTTTTTAAGTTTCTTTCCTAAACATTTCTTCAAATTTTTAAAGCTAAATTATACATGATGTATCAGTATGGTACCATACTCAAACATATTAGTCTTTATCAATGAGTTTACTAACGATCAATGAGATATACATCAAGTTAGAATTATACAATACAATTCCAAGAAATTAACATTATGATTTGCACCTAAATTCAAACTTGGTAAGAATTATTGGATTTGGATATATTTGTATGTTTCAATGCACATTGGTAATTAATGAATCTTGTTGATTGAGTTTTGGATGATATATTACATAACCAACAAGAGCTAGGGTAATAGGTATATTCAAATAGGTTAATGTTGTGTTACGTAATTTTGTTGTTATCTAGTTTGATAATTGTCAAATAATATGGTTTGATTAATTATTGAAGGGATGAATTTTGATGAAATAAAGCTAAGTCAAGAATAGTTTACAACATCAATTATGTTTCACAAAATTAAAATCATCACAAAATACATCAGCTAAGTGTTGAAGAAGTTTATTGCGATCTCTTATAAGAATTAAAGATTAATATTTAAACTTTTGAACAATTTAAAGGGGAACCATTAACTACATTTTGAATAAATCGCTTTCAAAGGTCAAATTACCTTTATTATTATCAGCTGCAACATTTTAGATTCGAGCAAGGCATTTTTTTATATTAAATTTGATCTGTACGGCATTCACAAGAATTATAAAATAGGATCATAGAACAAATGTGAGCTTTTAAATGTTCAAAATTTGCATCAAGTTATAAATAAAATAAAATAAAATTGTTTGAATTAAAAATGAATTCTTAGATAATATCAAATGAAGATAATAATAAGGAAATACGATGACGACAATGATCAGTAAAGTGTTATTCTTTCATTACTTTTTCCTAGAATTACTACTCATTAAGTTTATACTATATTGTGATTCAGCCTTAATTTAAGATTAAAACATTTTGTGTTTGATAGTACAGTGTTAATGCATATTTCTGACGAGATTTTCGTTCATTCAATACTGTCCTAGAAAAAGCCTCATTATGTATCAACGATGCGTTGTAAATTTCATTGGAATTTAACCGAGATCAGTAAAATGTAACACTACTATGGTTTTGAACGAAATAAAGCTATAAAGCAAATCAAAAAAGAGGAATTGTCAATAAGGATGAAGATTTGAAAACAATACAAAAAGGAGTTTACGAAATAATGAAAATTGAAATTCATCCAAAGCGATGTTTAGTGAATTCATTACACAATTCAGAAAACTTTGTTTCAATTATTTGAGATTGAATGATAAATAAATTTTTTAAAATAACTTTAATAATTGAATACATAATTTAATAATTGATGGATAATTGACAATTTAAAATTTTTTTGCACCCATTCTTAGCTTCGGAATAGTAAGAATAATATTCAGAAAACTAGTTCAAAATAAGGCTGAGTTATTTGTTTATTTAAGACGTTTGTAAGCTAACAGAAACAGAATAATTGTTGCAACGTTTGTTTCCAAACTGTTGAAATTAACAATTTTGTTTCTAAGTTATTTTTAAATTACTGTCAAAACTTAACTTATCTGGGGAAATCTCATTCTCGACCCAATAAGAAGAGTATGGTTGCAAAACTAAAATTTTCATGGTTTTTTTTTGTACTACAATCTTTTAAAGTTGTTTTATATTTAAAGTTGCAAGTAGGGTTATATTTGGCTTTTAAATCCATTTAAAAACATAGTTTTATTTTTCCCGTGTGTTATAAAAAAAACGGACTAAAATGGTTGAAATGTTCCGTAGACGGACCAAAATCAAGAAAAATTCCCAACCCTTAAAATTTTGTCGATTATAAAATAAATTAATAGCCAGGTATTTATAAATACTAAATTCAAAATTTTTATCAAATTCTGAGTAACATTTGTATGAGCAATTTAGTCTTAATTCATGTATCAAGAGATGTATTTGTAATTTTTGAGTATGCAACTGATCAAACTTGTAAACTTAAAAGACGAAAAAATGTTTAGACTAAAATAAAGCTTGATAAAGATGACTTTTATTTTTAAAGTTTTCAATATAATTGAAATTTATGTGCTAACAAGTCTTTTAATTTTGTTGCTAGATCTTAGCTTTATTTTTATTCGTAAGATCTAAACTAATTAAACTTTACTAATATTTCTCACAACTACATGTTTGATGTTTGCAACATTTGAATGAGATGCCTGAATGCAAAATTTCAAAAAAACAGAGTCTGAAACATAGCATGTTTCAGTCAGTATAATATGACCAATTAGTTGTTTGTCAGTTTAAAACGCCAAAACTTAACACCTTATGATATCATTATTTAATAAATTATATTTAGGATATTCAAATCAATAATGATGATTGATGGGGGTACCTAAATTTTGCAAGCGGTAGCGTTTTACATACAAAAAAAAATATATAATAATACCTGAACCAATTTTTCAGTCTCATCTCAAGTTAATTTTGATTTAAACCTTATATGTCAGAGGTTAAAAAAAGGAAAACTCATTCTGGTCCATCAGTCAATGTTGATTACTCATTAATAGAACAATTGAATCAACTACAAACTAGTAAAAATGAGAGTATACCGAAATTACAACAATTTATAAATCAAGGTAATTTAATTAAAACTTTATCAATCTGGTCATATTATTCATCAACAAATAATCATTCAAATTTTCTAGATACAACAAATAAAATATTGTTTATCATTGAAAGTGTTGTTAAATCTAAACAAGAATTTCAAGAATTGATTCCACAAATTAATGAATTTTATAAGAACATTTTACAAAATCATTTAAAATTAATTTATCGAGGGTTAACCAATCTTAGAAATTCAATAACTATACCAATTTTAAAAATTTTATATTTTGGATTAGAGAATGAATTTATTCTGGGTAATGAATATTTAAATAATTTTGATTTTAATTTAAGTGTTTTACCAAAATTATTAACACCAAATAAATATGAACTTGAAAATGTAAAAGAATTGAATTCATCAAATTCTATAAGATATTGGTTTATACAATTTTGGTTTTCATTATGTTACAACTTATCATATTTCAATAGATTTGATTTATTAATCAATTATCCTAAAATTACCAAAAATATATGGAAATTTATTCAATTAGATTCAATTGAAAATTTAAAAATGATTATTAAATTTTTAGATGAAAAGATTTTACAAGATGGAAATTTAAAAAAGGCTCAAAAATGTAAAATTTTAAATGAAAATTTCATGTTTAAAGTACAACCATTAATTTTGAAAATAACTGATTCATTTTTCATTGATTTTGTGAATAAATTAACAACTGATTATAAATATGGGATAGTATTTCCTAATGATAAAATATGGCAACGAGATTCTGACCTTGGTGTTTTAATTGAAGTTAATAATAAAAAATTTAAAATTGCAAATAAATTAGTATATACATTATTAACAAGTTTAAAACCAAATAAATCAAATAAGATTATAAATTTGATTACAAAGATTTTAAATTCATGTCCTGAATTGATCCCTGTTTATATGAATTGGATAGTTCAATATGGGGGTGGATATCATGATCCTTCATTATCATCATGGTGGATATCATATACATTATTATATACAAATGTTTTACAAACTAGTTTACCAAAAATTGAAGATTTTAATTTAGATTATAAATTAATTGGTGAACTGATTTTATTTGCACCATTGACAAAATCAATTTTGGTTCAAAGTTTGAATGAAAAACAACCGAAATTGATTATACAATTGACATTACAATTAATTTTATACATTACCAAAAGGTTAGAATCTGTCCTTGATATTATTAATTCAAGACAAGAAATGATTGATTTGATACTTTCTCAATTACCAGATACTAATTTAATATGTCAATGCTTTTTAAATAATCAAGAATCAAATTTAATTAAATTAACAAGTTTAGAAATTATAACAAAATTTGAAAAATTATCAAGTAATAATAATAATTCAATTAATAAAATCGTATCAAATGGGATAATCTCAATTACAAATAATATTGAAACAATTACCAAATTAGATTTAATATATCTTGATTTCTTTATTCAAATTCAAAATCAAGATAATTTTAAATGGTGGAATAAATTAGGGAATTCAAATTTATCATTTTTTACATCATTAATTAAATTAGCTTCAAAATCAATAATTGATTCAAATTTTACATTGAAAATTTATAATTTATTGAATAAATTATGTAGAGATAAATTATTATTCAATGAAGGATTATTGATTACATCGATTATGTCATTGGTTTATTCAATCGATGATTCAGTACCAATGACAATTTGGAATTTAATTGATGAGACTATTAGTAGATGTATACGAACTCCATATAAATATTTAGATACATCACATGAATCTTATAATGATACAAGTATATTTATAATTTGTTTAATTGAACAATTCAAATTTTTAAAACAAGATCAAGATGAAGTTGATTGGTTGGTTAAATTTTTGAAATATTCAGTCTTGTTTGGAGAAGATGAGAAATCGATAATTGAACTTTCAAATATGAAACTTGAAAAGGAGACGAATAAAATAGATTTGAAAGATTGTTCAATAATGGAGATTATTTATAATTATTCAATTAATGATTTAATCAAATCACCTCATATTTTAGAAAAGAAAATCATTGCGTCAGAATTGGATTATGTCTCAATGATAAGTTTATTAAATATGACAAGTGATTCAAATGGGAAATTTTTACAAGTTGTATTTGAAAAATTATACAATTATCTTGTATCTTCATTGAATGAAAAGCAAATTGAATATTTTACATCGGAAAAAATTTGGAAATGTCTTGTTGAAAATAAAACTGGATTAAAATTGTATAATGAAGTGTTGTTGAATTTACCAAAAGTTGAGATTTCAAAATTTGACAATTATGTTTATGAAAAATTATTACAAGGTGATGAAAAAGTGAATATGTTTACTTGGATTTTAACTGATAATCAATTGATTCAATTGTTGGATAGTCAAGGTGAGATATTCATAAATGTGATTCAACAATGTATAACAAGAAATTTACAAATCTCATTGACTATTTTCTATAAATTATTTGACATAGAATCAGGAAATGATTTATTAATTAACCTTGTTGAATCTAATTTGGTGACAATTCCAGATGAAAGTTTAGATAAGTTGGTTCAATTTTTAATTTCAAACTCAAATCATTATTTCATAATTCCAAATTTGATTGAAAAATATGAAAGGATTGTACCATTACTATTAACTAATAACATATCTGATGATTCATTAAACGTATTGATTGCGTATTCAATGTTGTGTCATGATTTACAAGTGTCTACTGAAATGTTACAGATATCATCACAAATTGTTTTATCAAACTTGAAGAAATTTAAATGGATTCATAGTTTAAAAATCTTGAGTCATTCGCAACCTGATCCCAAAACTTGTCAATCTATATTTCAAATTATTGAATTCAAACAAACCTTGATACCTGAATTTATTGAATTTATAACAAAATTTGAAATTAATGATGAAATATCTAAATGGTTACATCAATCAATGCTTTATATTACGAAAAAAATTGTTGAATCAGATACATTATCAAATAATTTCATTACATTTTTAAATTCAATGGGTGAATATATCCTAAATTCAACAATTTGGAATTTAGTACCATCATCAATTTTGAATACTCAAATTGAAGGGATTTTTAAAAGTAAACATTTTCAAAATTTAAACATTTTAAAATATTTAACCAAATTGATTATAAATGCTCCAAAATCAAAGATTGAATATTTAAAATTATTTCAAATTTTAATTAATTTATCAATACTTGAAGAATTCCCCAATGAAGAAAATAAAGAATTACGATTTTATACATCAACGATTTTATACTTATTGTTTAATTTTGATCATTCCAAATTATCTACATTTCCAAATATGATGAGTTTAGTTGAGAAATATTTAGGTACGACTAGATTTGAAGATTTAATCATAAAATCAATTTTAATCAAGATTGAATCGAAAATTACTATTTCCTGGGTATCTATGATTACTCATTGGGAATTCCTGGAAGCTAATGAAAGTGATGTTGATATAATTGGGAAAGATCGTTTGATTACAAAACAAAATGGATATACCATAACATTGAATAAGAATATGATGAATGATCGAAATTCAATGGAATTACCAATTTTCAAAAAGGGCAAATCAATATGGTCACAATTTAATGAATTGAATGAAATCAATAATTTACAATCAACTACTGAATTATCATATGATGTTGAATTCTTAATTATGATTATTTTAAATAATGAAGAATTATTAAATACTGTCAAGAATGAAAATGATGAAATTATACATAAATTTAATATTAAAAATTTAATCGATAATGGGTTCTTACAAATATTAATTATAAATTTATCAAATTTAAAATTAAAACCATTAATAAAGATTATATTATATAAAGTTTTAAATTCATTAGATGAAAAACAGTTTAAAGATGTTTCATTATTTCAACTTTTCTTATCAACAATTTTATTCAATATTGAATTAGAATTACCACATTTAATTTATTATTTTTATGGACAATTAGTTTCAATTTTATCTAACCCGGGGCATTTCTTATATGAAAAGAGTTATAGATATGTATTATCACATCCAAAAATGAATTCATGGGAATTACCAATTTATAGTTTAATAATTCATCCTGATAATAATAATGAACATTATTATCGAGAAATGAGTTGGTTAATTGAAACAATCACAAATGGATTATCTAATGTTGAAGATTTAAAAATATTGACTAAAGAAATATTAGAGATGATTTTAAATTTATTAAATTCATTATATTTAAATCCTAAATTGAGATTATTAATACTTAAATTGATATATAAGATACAACTGATTGATCAAGGTTCAGATTTGTTAATTACAAGGTTTGGAATCTTGACGAATATAGATTTATTAATCAAACAATTAGATGATGATCTGCCAATATCAAAACAATTGAAACTTAATCTTAATGAGTTATTGATTAGATTTAAATTAACAATAGGTGACAGTCAACGTGTAAATGGTTGGATAGACGATAATTTAAATTATAAATTAAATAAATTAAATAATGACATATAGACGATGAAAATAAATAACCCAATTTGTAAACAAAAGGAAATTTAAACTTTTACTCATCCAATCCAAGTTATTATCAAACAAACATGAAACATGGATTAGTATATAAACTTTCTACATCTACAATTTAAAATGCCAGGTTTAAAAATGGTGGTTAAAAAGTATGAATATTTATGTATGCATTGTAATCAATTATTTCATTGGTTAACTGATCTAATTAATCATACGCATCAACGACATGAAAATCAAGAACCAAAATATAAATTAATTGAATATAATCTGATCTGAATATATAACAACATCATCATCATCATCATTATCATCATTATCTAATTAGACGATCCAGAATCAGAATATTATAAATGAATGTATAATGTAATGTATGTCCGCCTTGTAAGAAAAAAAAAAATTTAATTGCTAATTCGTATTAAAATTTTACGAGATTCTATTTTTACATTTATATATAAACATTGATATTTGGACCAAATGTAATTCCAACTTTTCTTTCTTTCTTGAACTCATACATTACTCATTCCTTCATTCACTCAATTTTGATATTCAATTGGTTTAATGTATAAGATTAGGTGTAACATATGTGGTAGATATTTTTATGGTACAGATGATTATGTTGAACATCATGCTTGTGAACATAAATCACAAGCTAAAGATTATACTTATGAATTGTTATAATTCCAATATTTACTATAGATTTTTACTTGGTTTCAAATGAATTAACTACCATCTCAATTGATGATTAGATGATGATGATGGTTATACCATACTAGTTTGTTTTTTTTGTACATGACTTTAATGAATAATACCCTTGCATGATAACTATATCTATTACTTGTAGTCTATACTCCAACTCTTCTAGTTGATGATATTGGTAGGTTATTCACTTAACGAAAAAATCAATGTCATCTCAGATTTATTTTTTTTTTTCCTATCTTTAATTTTTCAAATCAATATGATCAAGACTATCAAACCAAAGAATGCTCGTTCCAAGAGAGCTTTAGCCAAAAAAGAGTCTAAATTAGTTGAGAATACTAAATCTGCTTTGTTTGTACCTGGTTCTACTGGTAATAAAGTATTACACGATGTAATGTGTGATTTAATGGCATTGAAAAAGCCATTTGCTAAAAAATTTACTAAAAAAAATGAAATAAGACCATTTGAAGATTCATCAACTTTAGAATTCTTTGCTGAAAAGAATGATTCATCATTAATGGTATTTTCAACTCATAATAAGAAAAGACCAAATACATTAATTTTTACAAGATTTTTTAATTTTAAAGTATATGATATGATTGAATTATCAATTATGAATGGTCATAAATTATTACAAGATTTTAAAAAGATAACTTTCACAATAGGTTTAAAACCAATGTTTGTTTTTAATGGACCATTATTTGATTCTCATCCTGTATATCAACATATTAAATCATTATTTTTAGATTTTTATAAAGGTGAAGAAACAGATTTACAAGATGTTGCAGGTTTACAATATGTTATATCTTTATCAACGGGTGAATTGGATGATGTAAATGATGAAAAAAATTTATCATTAGTTTATTTCAGAGTATATAAATTAAAATCTTATAAATCAGGTCAAAAATTACCAAGAATAGAATTGGATGAAATTGGTCCAAGATTTGATTTTAAAATAGGTAGAAGATTGACTCCACCACCAGAAGTTGAAAAAGAAGCATATAGGAAACCAAAACAATTGGTTGCAAAGGAAAAGAAGAATGTTACAACTGATTTTATGGGTGATAAAGTTGCTCAAATTCATGTTGGTAAACAAGATTTAGGTAAATTACAAACAAGAAAGATGAAAGGGTTGAAAGAGAAATATGACCAACTAAGTGAAGACGAAGATGAAGAAGATGATGATGTGTATGTATCTGAAGAAGAATATTTTGCTGATGAAGTTGATGATGATGAACCAGAATTAAAGAAGCAAAAGAATTGAATATATAAATCTGTAACTGGTAGCGTTTTGTATTTTTCTGAAAATTTTAAATTTCTAGTAGAAAAAAATATACCCATCAATAAACAAACAATCAAATGTCTATATTTAAACCTAGGAGTAATATAACCCCCGTTGATTATGGGTCACAGAAGAAAGTGGGTAACAAGCCATATGAGTTGACGAAAAATAATTATTATTGTATGCTGAAATTACCAGGATTACCATCAATTTTCGAATCACAACATTTTATAAATGCATATTCAGAATCAGAATCAAATTATTGTTTAGTTATAAATGAATCATCTATATATGTATGGAGTTATATGACGAATGATAGACTGCCGTTGGCTATACAATTCCCCATAGATTCACGATTTTCATTACCATTGGCTATTTTAACAAGACCTTCAAGTGGAATTGGTCATGATCCCGGTTTAATAATCATTGATTCAATTAATGGGTTAGTTAAATTTTATGAAAGTGTACAACATGCACCTACATTAGGTTTAATCAATGATAAATCATTAGAAATGAAATTAAATTTAAATAAAAATGAAGTTATAACATTAGCTGAAAATGTTGAACCTGCAGGGATAGTCATTGCAACTTCACATCAAAGAAGTATTCTAATATCATTAAGAGATTTTAAAAGTAAACCACATTTGTCACAATTGGATTTATTATCATCTCTGTTTTATAAATCATTTTTTAAATCTGGAAATTCTGAAATTGTTGCAATTAGATCAGGTAAAGTTTTAAATAATGGTACAATACAAGAAATATTGATATTAGATTCAATTGGGAATTTCCATTTGTTTACATATAATTTATTATCATCAAATAATTCACCATTTATTGATTGGAAAAAATCATTCAATCAAAGGTTATATATTGACATAGATGGGTATCCAAGTACAAATAATGAAATTAGGTATTTAGACATATGGCCATTGAGTGATGAAGATAATGAGAAATTAAAACATGTATACCTTGGATTATGTCAATTGAATAATCGACATTTATTCTTGGTTACACTCAAGATTAATAAATCAGGAGTATTATTATATGGATCACATAAATTAAAAACAACAACAAGTTTAGAAAATTTAAAACCAAGGTTATATTTACCAAAACCAACGAAAACTGCATTTATTATTGTTGAAAATTCAATAATATTAACTGATTTAAACGCTTCATATATAGAATCACAATCAACCTTGACTTATTATAAACCTAGATGGGAAGATATTGTGAAATTGAAATCATCAGTTGAAATTATAGGTTCAGGGTATGAAAATCAATCAAATATTTCAAATCCTTCAATAATTTTAATTACAAATAATTTTGGTATAATTAAATTAGAGAAATTTCATGAACATGATAATCAAATTGATCAAATTAATGATCCTTTTAAATTTGTGAAATCTCATATTGAACAAGGAATTTTTTATTCAAATACAAATGAAATTGATTTTGATTTAAATTTAGAAGTTAATGATGCAATTATAAAACAAGCTATTGAAATGATAAATTTAGAAATTTTAAATTCTAAATCATCTTATTTACCAAAGAAATTAATATCAATAACTGATTTAACAAGTTTAAAAGTGAAATTATTCAAAGAATTAATAAATTATATAATTCGAAATTTCCCAAATTTAAAAAATCAAGTTGTACCAAATATAGTTGAAAATTTAGAAAAATCAAATGTTGCATTAAATTTATGGAAATTTTTAGATTCAAATGAAAATTATTATACAATTTTTAAGACAATTCAACCTGAGAAGAAATTTTTTATTACTTCAATCAATGAGATAAACCAGGTACTTACTGAGTTTATAAATAAATTAAATGAGATGAATTTAGATACTATCCCATTGATTGTGACAACTATATATCAAGGAATTTATTTAAATGATGTACAATATTTGAAAGATTCAATTTATAAATCTTGGTTATTTGATACTAGATTGTTATTTCAATGTGAATCAATATTTACCCAAAATTATAAAAATGTTAATAAAGAAGAATCATATCAATTTATTCAAAGTTTATATTATTTCATAAATAAATCCATAGAATATTTAATTCAATCTAATGATGATCAATCACAAGAATATATCAAATGGTATAATCAATCTAAATATAATTGGATTGATATTTTAATTAAAAACGAATATATAAATGAATCAATTGAAATTTGTGAAACATATAAAGATTTTAATTCATTAGCTAAAATTTTAGATATTCAAAGAAAATCAATTCCAATAAATTATAATAAATATTTTGAACAATATGGTTATGAATTTGCTAAAAATGTTTATCAATATTATTTAGAAACAGATCAAATTCAAAAATTATTATTAGATTTTATAAATTATAAACCATTTTTGATTAAATTTTTCAATGAATATCCAAAAGAAACAAGTAAAGTATCATTTATTCGATACTTATTAGATCAAGAATTTCATAATGCTTCATTGGCTTTAATTCAGAATACACAAACTAAAGATTATTTGGAGAATCAACAATTGAAATATTCATTAGCTAAATTATCTAATATTGCAGCTAATAATAATGATGTTGAAGAAATAAATGATGAATTGAAAAATATAAAATATCAAAATTTAATTAAAGAGAAATTACAAGGTCAACATATCACAAAGGAATGGTTTATTAAAAATTATATATCTCAAGTTAACAATTCAAATATCTTGATTGATACATATTTTGAAAATTTTGTTGAAAATTATCAATTATCAACTAGTCAATTAATTAACTTGTTGACAACAATTGAACCTAAAATGTTAAATTATGAGAATTTCTCATATGCAATCAAAGTTGCCACAACGATATATAATGAAAGTCAAGCTTATTATTATTTCATCATTGTATTCATAAGATTATTAATGTATACTGATGAAGAATCAAATATGGAAATAAATGATGAAAGTTTGAAATTGAAAATTCAAAATACAACATTATATAAAACTTTTAAATTGGAACCTAAATTGATAAATAGTTTCCAAGTGTTTTTAAATAATCTTCAATTAACTGATGATGATTATGAAACTGATTTGAACGTTAAACAATATAATCAACAACAATTGAAGTTGGTTGTTGAAAAATTGAAAAATCAAGGGTATAAATCTTGGATTGAATCAGTTATAGAACAAGTCAAATTTGACTTAAAATAAATAAACCATGTTACTCTTTATCCTCATTTCTTTTTAAGTAGTAAATTTATCCGTATCAATGGTTCTGGATACGTTGGTCATCATCAGTAGAAATCTTGGGGTGAATCATAAAGTTATTCTTCATCATCTTCTTCGATGTCTTCTTCAATCTCTTCATCAGTATCATTCCTAGCTTCAATTTTGTTCAAACTCATCCGTATCAAAGGTTCGGGATACATATCTTCTTGATTATCACCATCCAATTGTTTCTTAGCTAATCCCAAAGAAGCCAATTGAATATTTTGTATAACATTTTGCCAATTTGATAAAACAATTGCAACTGATGAAGTACCATCTTTAATTGTATCTAAATTTTCACTAACCAATTCCAATTCAATTAATAAATTCTCAATCAAGATTTTAAATTCTCGAAGTAATTCTAAATCAGCTCTTTTCTCAGCTATTTTTTGATATATAGTTGAACCACCACTTTTCATTGATAATTTTTTATTTTTTTTTGTTTGTTTTGATTTCAAATAATGGCTCGTAAAATAGATGGTGATAATAAACGAATATCATTCTATTCAACGAGTGATGAGCCAAGTGATGAGTCCATTCAGTTGCAGAACTATAAGGATCAGAATCGTATATTGGCAAAACGAATCTTGATGTATTCATCAAAGATTAATGATTTAGAAAGTAAATATAGACAATTGGAAAATAAGAATAAGATGTTAGAATTGGAGATTAAGAAATTAAAAATGAATCAAAATGATAAAGTTAAGGAAGTGTTGGATACTGTTGAAAGGGATATGTTGATGAAATTTCAGCAAGTTAAGAATGAATTAAGCAATGATGAACTAATCAAATGTATCTCACCAAAGAGGGTAAATGATCAGGTTTCAACTATTATTGAACAACTGTATGAAATGCCAGATATGAATTTGGAAATAGAACCTAGCAATGAGCCAGAAACTCAATCTAATTCTGGTTCAAAACTGAATAATACAATCAATGATCAATCAATTATTAAATCAAATAATCCAAGAAAAATTGTCACTACATCAAAATCAAATGATTCAAATTCCATGGTAAGTATATCATCAAGTGGGTTAAAATTAAATAATTCAATCAATTATCAATCATCAAATGATTTACCAATTGTCACTGCACCTATATCATCAAAATCAAATAATTCAACTCAAAACGTCAATGTACCCAAATCAAAAAAGCCTAAATCTCAACCTTTAGTGGTAAATTCAGATTCAACAATTCAATCAATATCTGAACCATCAAATGAACAAAATCTACCTCAAAGTGTATCAACTGATAATTTACCTGATAATACAAATTCAAGTATTAAAAACACATCAATACAATCAAATACAAACCTACCTCAACAATTCCCAGTAACTTTAAAATTACCAAAACAATCATCAATTTTCGATGATGTAGAAAATGATAATGACTTAAAAGGTAGAAGATCATCACGAACTAAAAAAGAAGTCAATTATAAACCATTATCAATGAGAGCTAAAATGAGACGAGAATCAATTAAAATGTTGGATGCAGTTGGTGATAATGTATTAATAAATTATACAATTAATAAAAATAAGAGGAAAAATGATGAACCACCAATTTCAGATTCAAAACGTAAACCATTAAGTAATATTACATCAATGGTAAACAAACAAAACAAACAGCTAATTAAAAAACGTCAGACTATAGATCCATTCATTGATGAATTATCAATGTATGAATATCAAGATGATTCTAATCGTAGATATACTAATATATAATATACTTTTATACACTCATTTTCATTTTAATAACAGGATAAGGTTCATACCCTAAAATTTCAAAATCTTCAAATTTAAAATCATCAATTGATTTTGGATCATTTTTAATTATTAATTTTGGAAAATTTTTAGGTATTCTTTCAAATTGTTGTTTTAAAGCATCAATGTGATCTAAATATACATGTGCATCACCCATTGTATGTATAAACTCTCCACAATCCATATCAACTACATGTGCAATCATTTTAGTTAATAATGCATATGATGCAATGTTGAAAGGTACACCTAATCCCATATCACAAGATCTTTGATATAATAAACAAGATAATTTTGGTCTTTGACCTTGTGGGAAATTCACATAAAATTGACAAAATACATGACATGGTGGTAATGCCATTTTATTAAAATCTGGTGGATTCCATGCTGACATTATAATTCTACGATCATATGGATTAGTTTTTAATTTCTTAATTATATCAGATAATTGATCAAATCCTTGTCCTTGGTAGTTTGAATCACAATCTTTATATTCAGCTCCAAAATGTCTCCATTGAAATCCATAAACTGGTCCTAAATCTCCTTCTCTACGATGTGTTAAACCTAATTTATCTAAAAATTCTCTTGATCCATTGCCTTCCCATATTTTAACTCCCAATTCACTTAATAGTTTTGCATCAGTTGATCCTTTAATAAACCATAATAATTCATGTATTATACCTTTACTAAATACTTTCTTTGTTGTTAATAATGGAAATGTATCATTGGATAAATCAAATCTAAGTTGTTGAGGTGCAAATAATGACTTGGTACCAGTACCAGTTCTATCAGGACGATGCTCCCCTTCATCTATAATACGTTGACATAGATCTAAATAAGCTTGTTCGGATGAATTTGATGAAACAGTCATAGTAAATGTAAATATACAAAGGACAGAACGAAAAAAAAAAAAAAAAAAATCAATACGCGTTTCGTGGCTGCCAAATTTAATATTCACAGTTCCGAATATTAATTTTTTAGACAAATGCCGATTTGAAACAATTACAAAGATTTACAGTTGATAAACCGAGACCAAGTCCAAGTCCAAGATCAAGACCAGGAGACTAAGAAGTGTTTTAATAAGATGAGATTAAAATTGTTTTGAACTTTTAAAATATTTTATACATTCAATTTTTTTTTAGAAAACTATAAAAAGTAAAAATAAGCAGCAAAATTATAAAATTTAGCATTAAACCAATATAAGTCATAAAACCATCAAGGCTTTAATAACCAACAATTAGTAAATTAGCTTATTTCTTTTCACCAAAGATGGCATCTGAAGCTTGTTGAACAAATGATTTTTGGTTATCTGAAGTAGCATCACCAACAGTGTTATCAACTTTATCAGTAACTTTATCTTTGAATTGTTCTGGAGTTGATTTTTGTGAATCTGGTTTAACAGCTGATTCAATTTTATCACCAATATCTTTTCTACCGAAGTCTGACATATTTAATTAATTTATATTTATGTTTGTAATGAAGAAAAAGAAAAGAAAAAACTGTGTAAATTGTGGGAAATTAGTTGAATATTTATACTTGTTTGAATTCCAATTGAACACCTCGAGGATTACAGGGACAACCATAATAATATTTACTATATTGCTATATTGATTACTTAATATATTGTATACATTGCTATATGAATGATCACGTGTATTTCGTGATTTTGTGTAAAATAATTGAACAGAGTTCATAACCATTGCTAACTATTAAAAAGTTTGAACCGCAACCACAACCACAACCACACTTAGCCATGATGGATGACGCTTGAGGTCTTTTGTAACTACTTCGTTCAAATGATTTATTCATTCTTACTTGAAACTAACGGCAATGTTTATTTGTTGTTGTTTAACTATTCTCGACCACTTTGTTTTAATTGCTGTTTTCATATTGTGTTTGATTTTTCTTACCCCACGATTAATTTTTTATTTATTATTTTTTTTTTTTTTCCCACTTTGCTTGCTAGTTACCTTAAGCAACATGTGCTACCATTTTTGCAGCCATTTATTTTCATATTGATCAAACAATAATGGACCACTTTTTGCCACCATTATAATCACTTTTGTCACCACCACCTAGTTTTTTTATTGCATTCTTTTCATATTTGTGTAAACCAGAAAAGGATCTTATTTCACTACTACTTCTACTTTTCTTTAAAAAACGTTAGAGGTGTTTGTCATGTTGTTCGTTCTAATCATCTTAAAATGACGGAGGAGTTCTTGATCATTCAATCAGTTAATTTGTTGAACTGTTGATTGAAGTTATTTTTGTAGTGGTTGTTACTGTTGTTGTTCTAGTTACTATTCTAGTCATTCTTGTTGTTCTAGTTACTGTTGTTCTAGTTACTGTTGTTGTTGTTGTTGTTGCTTGCATCTTGATAATATCCTAAGACAGTTATATATCAACTTGATTTATTATTTTACTACATATCAATATATAAACTTAACTCTTATTTTATCTAATGCAAAATATTTTGATACTTTACTCCTCGACAATAAGCTTCTTCAACTAATATAACATTTACTCAATTATCCAACAAACTTGTCATTTAGAAAAATAAAAATTCTAAAGAATTGGATCAAAATTGTATTAAAAATTTGGATCCATCTAAAGTTAAAGTTATTGCAAAAGATTTTATAAGAGCCATACATAAAAGCATACCTTCAAGTGCAAAATCGATGTCTTCTAAATTAGCACCTTTACCAAAACATTTACAATCAGTTTTAAAGAAGATTTTTGATGAACTTGTTGTTAAATTGAATGTATTATTGCTAGAAGAATTGAAATTCATTTCAATGGTATTTGCATCTTTATACACAGCCATTGATATATATAGATATCTAACTAGTGATTAAAAATTTCACTGGTTTTGCGAATCAATTGTAAATATTCAAGTATAAAATTAAGAGGAATGGTTTAAAAACTGTTCGATCAAATCAATCAACATTCGAATCAATGATATATAGCTTTGATTTTCCAGTTAATTATTATTTTTTATCCAATTAAATAATAAAATTTAATTATAATATTTTATCAAAAGTTGGAGATGATTTTAGTCATATATTAAGCAAAAACTATAGCTTTATGCAATAAAATCCTAAAAATGTGACGCTTGATTCATCCTATAATGATATATTGCATATTATGTTAATATTGGGTTCATATTAAATTTTATTTTAGTCATAATAATTAATTTTCGATCGTGAAATGGACCTGGCTGAGTTGATCAATCCTAAGAAGACTCACCAACCCTTTTTTTATTTCGTCGTCTTATCCAAAGGTTTAAAACAATAATAAGAAACGATCGATTATGAGATATTGTTTCAAAATGAAATTGATGTTAGTTATTATTGATTTAATGTGAAATTTAGCTTGAAAATCATTTATATGTTGCCAAATAGCCTGAAATATTGGACATTCTTGATAAATATGAATAAATTTCACATCAGATAATTGACTACAAAAAAGGCAAAATATTTGACTTCGATTTGGAGCTAAAGAAGTATTGAATAACTATTGTGGATGATGGATATGTCCCCAATGTCTAAGATGAATACTATGTACTTTTTCCAATGTTCCCGGTACTTGATTTTTCAATTTCCTTGGTTTCTTCCAAAATTATGCCCAACTTTTTTGGAGAAATCCATTAGCGAATAATAAATCTGCTGGTCAAATAATGTCTTTTTGTCTCAAATAAAGTTTTCGAGAAGTACTATTGAAAGTACTATCACATCATTTAATTCAAAGTCTCCAATTTTAGAATTGATTTGTTCCAAAGTAGGTATTTCATATATGAATTGTAAAGATATACAGCAGAATCCTAAAAATGTGACGCTTTTTTCATATTATGATGATATATTTCATATTTTGTCAAATAGCTTGTGTGATCTAAATTGAAAACATTCAATTTACTTTACCTAAAACCAGGGGTTTTTAATTAATCATACTTATACTGGTATTAAGTTAGAGGTCACAAGTCAACCCAGCTTAAGAATTGGATAAATATGTTGTTCTTATTTTTAGTTTTCAATAAACCCAATAAAATAAGAAAGTAAATGGAGTTAGATATCAAATCAAAGACTCAATCGATTAATTCATGTGATTTAGTTGTCTTTTCCCTGTGGTTATATCAAATTTAAATTTGTTCCTGTTCATATATCACTTCAACAAACAAAAATTGAAAGAGTATTCAAAGTTGTAACAAGTATGATTCTTCATATTGACATACAATAGAGAATATGGTTTCAATACGAAATGTAGTCATCATCTTCAATATTCTTTATTGGAATTTGATGATGAATTATGGTGAATTGATATATTAAATTTAAAATTTAAATATGATATAATTACAACTTACTTTAGTTTTAATTCAATTTAATTGTTACAATTAAATATGATTAAAGTTAAAGGATTATTCATGGCTTACATTCTGTAGTAACAATACTTCGTGCAATGTTGCTGAAATTTGCAACCATTAGCTACACACATTTATATTTCGATAATTCCTCTTTTTATTAACATTCACGCATGATTATAAAGTATTGCATTATGATGAGTTGTTTAACAATGACAATACAATCTTTTCAAATGAAATAAGGTGATTTTTTAACAATTTTGTTGATCATCCAATGTTAGCATGATTTTATCTTCTTGTAACAAGTATAGTCGTAGATTCAGTTTATACTTTATTTCAAACAATGAAGTCAAAAACTGAACATATGGTAAAACGTTGATTAATTTATGCCTGTTGATTATTTAAATAAAGATGAAACTACGATTGATATTTCGTTTATTTGAGCTTGATTCAAAAGATTTTATTACTTACTTTTGGCTAAATCACTGATAAATCATTCACAATATAAGTCTTTCTCAATTTATTTTGAATCAGCTCGTTCTATATATTCAAATTGACCCTATAAAGTTAAATGCGTAGTGATTTTAATTTACAATACAGTAAGAATTTCAAATTTACAAAGAATCAGTTAAACGTATAAATAACATTCAATAACCATATACAATTTCAAATTTGCAACCAGGACAAATATTTAAACCATTTTGGTTCAACCAATATACAATTTGCACTTGCAATTAATAAAGGTTGTTCATTTGAATTTAATGGTAATGTTTTCAATTCACCTTCAATAACAACTTTTCTACCTTTATGATCTTTAACTTTAGCATACAACATTACTGGAGTATTTGGTGGTGCTTGATTTTTAAAATCAATTGATAAACTTGCTGTAACTCCCTTTTTTGAAGGTAACAATGGGAACCCAGCAGAACATAATCCTTCATCGATTATAGTTGATACTATTCCGTTATGTATTTGACCATCTTGACTTATCAATTCTTTACCCAAATAATAAAAACTTGTTAATTCACCATTTTTAGGATCCAAAAATACAATTGGATCGATTTCCATTAAATTAGGACCAAATAATAACCCTGTACCAACATAATTTTCATGATGTTGATTAGGGAATGATTTTGATGAATTATAATTTTGTAAATTTGGGTTTGAAATTAATTTTTGATATTCATTAGTTGATTCGATTTGTTTAACTACTGATTCATTTATATGATTGATTTTTTTGTTCTCAAATAAATTATTCTTACGCCATTCTTTTGGAAATGCAGCTAATCCAAGTCCAAATGCAAATATTGGTATGGTTTTTCTAGTTATACTTTTAAACATGTGTGAATCAGCCCAACCCCAAGTTAATTTTTTTTACTCAGTGTCGTGTTTTAATATTTTGTGTCTGTCGCAAATTGGGATATTTAATTTTTCAGTATGAGATGAGATTTAGATTTATTTTTTTTATCAACTATTGAGATGGGTAATAAAAGTAAAGGTGTTAAACGTGGAAGTACCAACCAAGTGGATACTCCAGTTAGTAAGAAATCTAAAAGTGAAGTTAAGAAATTACCATCACCACCATCTGAAAGTGAATTAGAAAGTGAATCCGAAGATGATTTAGATAATGTATCAAGTTCAGAAGATGATTTAGACATAAGTGAAGAAGAAGAAGAAGAAAAAGATGAACAAGAAGAAGAAGAAGAAGAAAAAGATGAACAAGAAGAAGAAGAAGAAGAAGTTGAAGCTGATTCAGAAGAGAAATCAACTGTTGCTGATCCAAATAAGAAAACATCAAGAGAACAACATATGGAACAAAGAAAATTATTAAATGAACGTAAATTACAACGAAAATCAGGTGTACAAATTCAAAGAATTAAATCACTTTGGGAAAAATTAAGAGACTCAAACACATCTAAACAACAAAAGGATAAACTTTGTGATGAGATTTGGGAATTATCAAAAGATTGTATCAATGATTTAGTTTTAAAACATGATGCATCAAGAGTTGTACAAACATTAGTCAAATATTCAAACAAACAAAGAAGAACAATTATAAATCAATCATTAAAAGGATCATTTTATCAATTGGCTACATCAGCTTATGGGAAATATTTATTAATTAAATTATTACATTATGGTACAAAAGAAACTAGACAAATGGTTATTGATGAATTACATGGGAAATTAAGAAAATTAATGAGACATAAAGAAGGTGCATATGTAGTTGAAGATTTATTTGTACTTTATTCGACTAGTGAACAAAAGAATCAAATGATTAGAGAATTTTGGGGTTCACAATTTGCAATTTTTAGAGATTCAGGTAAAGGACAAACAGTTCAAGATATAATAAAAGAAAGTGCTGAAAAGAAACAATTAATTATGAATAATTTATATGGTACTATCAAAGCATCAGTTGAAAAAGGTTCAACTGGATTTCAAATTTTACATGCAGCAATGAAAGAATATGTTAATATATTAGTTGAAGATATAGAAATAAATGATTCTGCAATTAGAGAATTTATTGATTTATTATCTGAACAATTTGCTGAATTGGTTCATACTCAAGAAGGTTCAGATGTTGCAAATAAATTAATATCAATGGCTAATGCAAAGGAAAGAAAAGGATTAATTAGAACATTGAAAAGTCATACAAATGAATTAATTAAAAATGAATATGGTAATTTAGTATTAATTAATTTATTCATGACTGTTGATGATACAGTTTTAGTATTTAAATCATTTGGTAATGAATTATTTACACCAACTACATTACCAACATTAATTCAAGATAAATTTTCAAGAAGACCAATATTATATTTATTAAAAAATTTAGATGGTAAATATTTTTCACCAATTGTTAAAAAATCTTTACAATATTATCAAGATTTAGCTTATCAAAAGACATCAAAGAAGGATAAAGAAGCTAGAAAATTAGAATTATTAGAAAAATCTATAATTCCATTATATAATTCTTTAATTGAACAAGATGATGAACTGATAATTAAAATATTATCAAATAATATGTCAATACAATTTATAACTGAATTATTATTAACAAATACAACAAATTCAAAAGTAAATACAGAATTAAGACCAAAATTAATTGAAATTATAATTGATAAACTGATTAAAGGTGATGTATTAGAAGATTATCATTTAATTAATAAAACTCCATTTATATCAAGAGGATTAAAATCTTTAATTCAAGGTAATGAATATAAATTTAATAATGATTTAAAAAAATTACAAAAAATTGAAAATGTTGAATCAATACCAAATTTAGGTAGTGAATTTGCTGAACAAATTGTACCTGAAATAATAAATAATTTTGAAAGTTGGTTACAAGGTCAAGCTGCATTTGTTTTAGTATCAGTAATTGAAGTATTAGAATTAAATGGTTCAAAAACTGTAAAAGAATTAAAATCAAAAGTTAAAGCTAATAAGAAAAAATTACTGAAAAGTGATGATAAAGGTGCAAAATTATTACTAAGTTTTATATAGACAATTAATTAAAATTCATCTTCATCCATTTCTTCTTCTTCACTATAATCATCATCTTCACTAGATGATTCAGAACTAGATTCAAATATTTCTGATCGATGACTCAATTGTCTTTCTATCTTTGTTGTACTTTCAGCAACATAATTTTCAACATCACTTTTGATACTATCATCATCATTATCATCATTATCTTTTTCATCAAATTCTTCCTCTTCTTCTTCTTCTTCTTCATTTCTTATTGTTATTGCATCTTGATCAATATCTTTCTCATCAGCTCCAAATTCCTCAAACCATTCCAATTTAGAACTACACCTCAAACATGGTAAATCCTCACTACTCAATTTAATTTGATTGAATTTTGTAGCTAAACATACATAACAATATAAATGTCCACAATTTGTAATATATGGATTTGTAATTGGACCTAAACTTGGAAAAACCCTTGACCCATTCATTGAAGCTTGTTGATTATTATCATGACAAATTGCACATTCACTAATTGGTAAATTTGTATATTTTGTAAATCTTGGTTTATTTGTAATTTCAATATAATTTGAATCTTTATTTGACCCCCATAATTTTTTAACTAATCTATTAAATTTTTTCAATTGTAATAAAGGTAATATGAATACTAAAAATTCAGTCATTACATTCCAAACCAATTGACGATTTTGAAATTCATAATTTATATTTGAACCATTAAATTTTAATAAATCTGATGATATTGGAGTTTCAATGATATTTAAAATTCGATGTATCAAACTTGGATATTTACCATTAACTAGAAAGATTGTAAAATTTATTAAATTTAAAATTTTAACGCAATTGTTGATTTTAGTTAAAATGTTTAATCTATTATTTATCAACCAATTTTTAACTCTAGTTATTAAACTTTGAGTATTAGTAGTTCTTGAATCATCTTCAATTGAATATAAATAAGTTTCCACTCGTTTAAATAAATATCCACCAATTAAAATTAAAAATAAATATGTCTTTTTATTGTTTCCAATAATTTTACCCAGTTTGAAATCTGTAAGTTTTAAATTCTGTAGTTTTGATCCATAACTTGAACCATCTGACCATACTGTATATTTGAATATGATCAAGTTTAATAATAATGAATAAAATTCTTGATTTGAATTGATTGATAATTTATAAATCCATGAATTTGGATTGTTATGTAATGAAAAAATTGATGTCACTTGTTCTTTGAGTAAACTAAACAATTCATTATCCAAGATATAAGCATCTAATTGTGAAACCCTTGGAGATGGATAAGGTATTGGAATCATTGTTGATGGAAACAAATTTTATATTTTTCTCCGCATGATTTTGAAACTTACCACCACCAACTTTCATACCAGAATAAGATTGAAAAGTGAACAGTGAAAAAATATTGACCGATGAGAGTTGTTTATACAGTATAAGTCATGATTAAAGTTGGTCATTATTGATAAAATACTTTTTTCACATTTTCTTTAAAATTACCTACGATTTGAACAATTTACTTTATATCATCAATCAGCTTCAATCTACAGTATCAACTTACCTAAATTACAGAGTTATCAAATTGTTCAGTTGTCAAGAAATGGCAAAAATGGTATCTTAAATTCTTGACTCTTGACTCTTGACTCTTCTTGATTTTCTTGCAAAATTTATTTTTTTCTAATCTCTGAATCATCTTCATCTTAACGTTTATACACGGCTTATTCATTCGTTCATCATGGCAGTGGAGTTAGAAGAACCAGAATACACCACTGACAACTCACAAGTGTTCAAAGACTTGTTTGCCGGTACAATGGGAGGTATAGCACAAGTTCTTGTGGGACAACCATTTGATTGTGTAAAAGTCCGATTACAATCAGCACCAGAAGGGACATATTCAGGTGCAATTGATGTTATTAAACAATTGATTAAAAATGAAGGTATGTCAGGTTTCTATAAAGGTACTTTAACACCATTGATTGGTGTTGGAGCTTGTGTATCTGTACAATTTTCAGTTAATGAATATATGAAGAGATATTATAATGATAAATTAAATGGTCAACAATTAAATTTATATCAATTTTTCAATTGTGGTGCTATTGCAGGTTTTGCAAATGGTTTTTTGGCATCTCCAATCGAACATATAAGAATTAGATTACAAACTCAAACTTCAATAAAACAATTTAATGGACCATTAGATTGTTTTAAGAAGATTTATAATATAAATGGTTTACAAAGTATATATAAAGGTTTGATTCCAACATTATTTAGAGAATCAGTTGGGTTGGGTATTTATTTTGCAACTTATGAAGCATTGATTAATAGAGAAATTAAAATTCAAAACGTTGTTAGATCAGATATACCAGCTTGGAAATTATGTTTGTTTGGTGGATTATCTGGTTATACATTATGGATTGGGATTTATCCAGTAGATGTGATCAAATCGAAATTACAAACTGATCTGTTGATAAATTCAAAATATAATGGTTCAATATCAGTTGTCAAAGATATTTGGAAATCAAATGGTATTAAAGGATTTTATAAAGGGTTTGTACCAACAATTCTAAGAGCTGCCCCCGCAAATGGTGCTACATTTGCTGTATTTGAAATAACAATGAGACTTTTAAATTAGAAATTTTTAGACAATCATTAATTCATTATTTATTACATTATACATCTCGTTTAATTAAATTTGTATTTTCATACATTTTATAATTTTGAAAATTATTCTCTGATTCAATCACTTCTTCTTGGTGATAACTTGTTGTTTCTTCATAATCTTGTGGTTTAATAACTTTTATAAATTCAATAAAATCCATCATGTATTCACCATTAAATTCATAAGCATCAGTACCTTGTAATTCAACTTGTTCAAAAAATGTAATTTCATCATTTATATTTTGTGGTGATATTTGTGATTCAATTTCAGTTGTTAATTTCTTTTCACGTTCTCTTTTATTAAAATTTCGATCAATTCTTAAATGTAATCCAGGTATTAAATCAATTAAATAAAGGAAAAAGCTAGACATTATAAAGACATAACCACTTGTAACAACAACACCCAATATTTGATAACCAAATTGTTTCCAATGATGATAAATCCATCCTCCTCGTGAATCATATAACTTATTTGCAAATAATCCAGTCAATAATGAACCAACAATCCCTGCAACACCATGGATTGCAAATATATCTAATGCATCATCAATTTTAAAAAAATATTTTAATCTAGTTGATAAATTACAAATTATTGCTCCAACAACTCCAAATACTATAGGTTTCCAAAATTCATTACTTGATGATATATATCCACCTGCAGGTGTGAAAACAACTAATCCAGCCATAATCCCTGAACTAAATGAAATCATTGAAAATTTCCTTTTTTCAATGAAATTCGATTTTGTTTCATGATATCTTTGATTTTTCAATACCCCAGTTTCTGAAATAACTGGTTTTAATTCATTATCATCGTTTGTTTCACCTTCTAATGGTATTGAACTGAAAAAAAAATCAATTGCAGTCCAGATTATCCCACTTGAACAACTTGCCAATATAGTATTTGTTATAATAAATAATGAATTATAGCTAAATTTAAAATCACAACCTGCCATAAATCCAATCCAACCAACGAAAACACAAAACATTCCAATTATGATATGTCCAGTATTAATATTTCGATAATTATATAAAATTTTCGAATTTCTTGGACCTAAAATATATGAATATGCTAAACATGTAAATCCACTAACTATATGTATACAATTACCACCTGCAAAATCCAATACTGGTAATTTATTTAAATCTACAGATAACCAACCATTTTGATTCCAAAACCAATAAGTGACTGGATTATAAATGATAACAGACCAAATAAATAAAAATAATAACATTGGTATTATTCTACCACGTTCAGCTATACAACCTGGAAATGTTAATGCACCACAAACAATTTTAAATAACATATTAAATAGAAAATGATTTAATAATAATATTGAACCTCTTGAATTTGTAAATTGTAAATGCATATCATTTTTAATATTTCGAAGTACTGCAAATGATAAATTTCCAATGAAATGATTAGATGCAGTTGAATAACATAGGGAATAACTCCATATGAACCAATCTATAATGATGATGGGACTTATTAAAAAAGGTATTGAAAACATTGTTAATGAAGATCTACGTTGTGTTAAACCTGAATAAAAAAAAGCAATTCCAATAACAACCAACGGTAGTAGTGATGTACAATATAACATGAATAATGAATCTATACTAGTTCTAAAATCAACCTCACTCGATGACATATTAACTCAACTTCATATAATCTAAATATCTAATAATAAGTTAAAATTGTAAATCTATATCAAAAAGATCTTGTAGATCAAAATTAATTTTTTTCCTCATAGTTTAACAAGATGATGATGATCATGATCATGATCATGATGATAAGATTACTGCAGAATGGACATTCAATTGAAACTATAAAGTTCTAAGACTTATTTCATGATTTCTGGAATAATAATTCAAGTCAAATGTTGGACTGTCTATTCAATGATTCCAATTTTGTCAGTAAATTAATGCTAATTTTGCAACCAAGCCTTTGAAATTGTCATTTTTTGAAGTTTTGTTTTTCCTTTATGGTAATTCACACAATTAACACTTCTCAGGACTCTAATCTTTATGAAACTCTTTGTAGATTCAAATGGTTTATTAGCATAGAATGTGCTACCATATTTAAAAACCCGGGAGAAACTAGGGTAAGTCACGTGTCAAATTTTATAAAATGATCCAAATTTCACCGAGAATTTATATTAAACGATTTTATAAATTTCTCAACTAATTTTTATCTTTACCAATTGAAATTTCAATAATTATAATTATTACCATTATCAAATCATATCATTGATTTTAATTACATACATTTCCATCAATCTGTAATATTTCAACAAGCTTTTCTATTATATTTCAATATTGATTATTATTTATTTTTTTTTTTTGTTTTGTTTTGTTGTTACTCCAGTTTTCAAACTTATACTACAATTCATATCAAATTAAACTATCATACCTTTAACAAATGATATAGCATATAATTATTACCAATGACAAAGAAATTAACTGAGGAAGAAAAATTGAATCGAAAACCAGCCATTAGAGCTTGTGTATTTTGTCATCAAAAACATCTACAATGTTCAAATGAAAGACCATGTAAAAATTGTGTCAAACGTGATATAGGTCATGAATGTAAAGATATTGAGAGGAAACAAGTTAAATATCTAACTGGTGAAAACAAGATTAAAAAAGAACCGAAAAAGAAGTCAAAAGTTGGTAAAAAATCAATTGATTCATTAAATGATAAAAAGATTAATGATATTTTAGATTTACCTCCACTACCCAATGAATTATTTGATTCCAATAATTATACAAATTCAATGTTAAATACAACAAATGATGTGTTGAATAAATTAATTAATGATAATTATGAGACTGATAATCCAAGGAATAATGTTAATGCACCTGTTATATCACATACAAATAGTAATAATTTTCATTCAAATTATTTGAATGAAGAATATCTAATGTTGGGGGATATTTTATTACAATCAAAGCCTACATCTCCAACACCTTCAACAACTGATGCATCTGAATATAATACAGTGTCTCCAAATAATAATAATCATCAATTTGTCACTCATTCTCATAGTCATAATAATTCATTTATCAATTTTGATCATCAAACAAAGAAAAAAGTAGTTCAACGATTAAAAGATTCAAGACCATTCATATCACTTGGATTTTCAAAAGATTCTTCATTAAGTTTGAATAATTTAAATAATATGTATAATCAAACAGATAATTTACTTGATAATAATAATAGTCCTAAAAAGAAACATAATCCTTTGGCTAAAACAAATCCAATATTAAATTTTGAAACTAAATATCAAAATGATTATGTTAGTCCATTGAAAACTCATCAAATTTATCAATCAGTAAGTGATATCTATAACAATGATATTATAAATTTCGAATATCCAAATTCATATCATTCTTTAACTCATTTTTTAAGAAATAGATTTTCAGGTAATGAATTAACAAATGATGAGAAATTACAAAAACGAAATAACTTGTTAATAATTTTAAAATTAATTGCAAGTTATAGACCTACATTCATAAGTGCTCATAAATCTTTATTAAAACCACAAGATTTATTATTTCTTGAAATGAGTTTCCAACGCTGTTTAATTGATTATGAAAAATTATGTCAATTAAATTCAAGTCCAACTATTATATGGAGAAGAACAGGTGAAATTGTTAGTATAACTGATGATTTATTAAGTTTATTGGGTTATAATTTAAGTGATATTTTATCTAAACGAACATTTATTATGGAAATAATGTATGATGATGAAAGTATTATAAATTATTTTCAATTATTTAAAAGTATAGCTATTGGAAATTTACATTCAAGTATAAATACAAAGATTAAGTTGAAGAAAAATGAAAATTTACAAAATGAAAATTATGTTATTGATGATTTTATTGAATTTTGTTCAGTTTGGACTGTAAAACGTGATTTATTTGATATTCCAATGTTAATTATAGGTCAATTCTTACCAATTTTACCTGCTGGAGATGGAATTCGAAAATATTGAGGGGAGTAAGGGTTATCATCATACATAATTTTACATGTAATTGCATTTTCGTCATATATAAATGACAGAAAAAGCATAAATTTTGAAAGGTTAATGTTGGGCTTTGTTAAGATTCCAATTGGTTCAAATAAGGTTATAACTGTGACTACTCGAAGGGCAGTTATATGGGGGCTTGGGGCTTATGGTGTTTATGCGTTGCTAATGTCAAGGTTTTATTATCAACATTCACACATTCGACAATTGTTTGTTGATAGTGATAAAGAGTATTCAAAAGTTCATCCTGTTCATCGAATGTTTCACCCAGAAAATCCAATAACTGAGTTATGATAGCACCTTGACTGATGATTGATATTGTAGTTAGTATATTAATTTCAACATCTTAATGATTAATGTATATTTATGATATATCTTGTAATCTGTTCTAAAATTGTGCTGCATATTTATTTTTGTACGAGATCATCATCTGGAAAAATTCAAAACTTCTACTTTAAAATGAAAATTTCAATAGATACCATTAATAAACTACAATCAGATGCAAGTTGTATAAGGAACATATGTATATTGGCACATGTAGATCATGGTAAAACATCACTTAGTGATTCGTTATTAGCAACCAATGGAATAATTTCTCAACGAATGGCAGGTAAAGTACGTTTTTTAGATTCAAGAGAAGATGAACAATTAAGAGGGATAACAATGGAAAGTTCAGCTATATCATTATATTTTAAAATCATGAAACAATCATCTGATTCAAATGTTGAATTAAAAGAATATTTAATTAATTTAATTGATTCACCTGGTCATATTGATTTTTCATCTGAAGTGAGTACATCATCAAGATTATGTGATGGTGCAGTTGTATTAGTTGATGTTGTTGAAGGTGTATGTTCGCAAACTGTAAATGTGCTAAGACAATGTTGGTTAGATAAATTAAAACCTATTTTAGTCATTAATAAAATCGATCGATTAATTATTGAATGGAAATTATCCCCATTAGAAGCTTATCAACATATTTCAAGAATTATTGAACAAGTTAATTCCGTAATTGGTTCTTTCTTTGCCGGTGATCGATTAGAAGATGATTTAAATTGGAGAGAAGGTGGAGAAATTGGTGAATTTATTGAAAAATCAGATGAAGATTTATATTTCACACCTGAAAAGAATAATGTCATATTTGCATCTGCAATTGATGGTTGGGCTTTTTCAATCAATACTTTTAGTAAAATATATCTGAGAAAATTAGGTTTTAATCAAAATGCATTATCTAAAACACTTTGGGGTGATTATTATTTAGATATGAAGAATAAAAAAATTATTCCAGGTAAAAAATTGAATAAAAATTCAAATTTAAAACCTTTATTTGTAAGTTTAATATTAGAACAAATTTGGTCAATTTATGAAAATTGTTTAATTGATAGAAATCAAGAGAAATTGGAGAAAATTATTGAAAAATTAGGTGCAAAGATATCTCCAAGAGATTTAAAATCAAAAGATTATAAAAATTTATTAAATGTTATAATGTCACAATGGATTCCTTTAAGTCATGCGATTTTAGGTTCCGTTATTGAAAATTTACCAAATCCAAAATCAGCTCAACATGAAAGAATTAATAAAATTATAAATGAAACAGTTACTGATAAATCTATAGATGAAAATTTTTTAGAATCAATGAGAAATTGTGATAGTACTAATCAAGATTATACATTAGCTTATGTATCTAAATTATTATCAATACCTAATGAAGAATTACCTAAAGATGTGGTTGATAAGTTATCAAATGAAGAGATTCAAGAGAGAAGTCGAATAGCAAGAGAATTGGCTAAAAAGGCTTCTGAACAAGCTGCATTGGCACAAGAACAAAATGAAAAGCAAGAATATAAAAAGAAAGATCCATTTGAATGGGAATTTGAAGAAGAAGATTTTGAACAAGATGAAGAAGAAGATGAAGATCCAATACCAACTGAAACATTAGTTGGTTTCACACGTATATATTCAGGTTCATTATCAAAGGGACAAAAATTAGTTGTTGTTGGACCAAAATATGATCCATCATTACCTAAAGATCATTTGATAAATCAAGATCAAATAAGTAAAAAAGTTGAAATTAAAGATTTATTTTTAATCATGGGTAAAGAATTAGTTAGAATGGATAAAATTCCAGCTGGAAATATCTGTGGTGTTGTTGGATTAGATAATGTAGTATTGAAAAATGCAACTATAATGTCTGAAGTTTCAACAGACTCTCCATATTTAAATTTATCATCAACATCGACATTGATACATAATAAACCAATTATGAAAATAGCAGTTGAACCAACAAACCCAATGAAATTGACAAAACTTGAAAAAGGTTTAGATTTATTAGCAAAAGCCGATCCTGTTTTAGAATGGTATATTGATGATGAATCTGGTGAATTGATTGTTTGTGTTGCTGGAGAATTACATTTAGAAAGATGTTTAAAAGATTTAGAAGAACGATTTGCAAAAGGTTGTGAAGTAATAGTTAAAGAACCAGTGATTCCATTCCGTGAAAGTTTAGCTGATAATAAAATTTATAATGAAGAAGAAGTAGAACAAGATGATGATGAATTGGTTGATTTACAATTTGAAGTAAGTCCATTACCAAATGAAATTACAAACTTTTTGATATCAAATGAATCAATTCTTAATGAGATTATAAATAAGAAAAATGAAACTAATAAAGCTGATTTCTTAACAAAGTTCAAACAAATAATACCAAATTCATTTGATGATAATTTTATAAACAATATTATTTCATTTGGTCCAAAAAGAATTGGTCCAAACATTTTCATTGATACAACAAATAAATTCAAACATTTACTTGATCCAACTACCGAAACTAAATTTGAATATGAGAATAACGTCTTAAATGGTGTCCAATTAGCATTGAATGAAGGTCCATTAGCTTCAGAACCATTACAAGGTATATTAATCACTATTGAAAAGGCAAACACAAGAGATATTGATCAAGATAAAATTATAAACCCAGGTAGAATCATTACACAAACAAAAGAATTGATTCATAAACAATTTTTAAAGAAATCTCCAAGATTATTATTGGCAATGTATACTTGTGAAATTCAAGCTTCAAGTGAAGTATTGGGGAAAGTTTATGCTGTTGTTCAAAAACGTGGTGGTTCTATAATAAGTGAAGAAATGAAAGAAGGTACACCATTTTTTACAATCATTACTAGAATACCAGTCATTGAAGCATTTGGTTTTAGTGAAGATATAAGAAAGAAAACTTCTGGTGCTGCTAGTCCTCAATTAGTTTTTGATGGTTATGATATTTTAGATATAGATCCATTCTGGGTTCCTCATACTGAAGAAGAATTGGAAGAATTGGGTGAATTCGCTGAACGAGAAAATATTGCAAGAAGATATATGAATCAAATTAGAAGAAGAAAAGGATTGTTTGTAGATGAATTGGTTGTAAAACATGGTGAAAAACAACGAACCTTGAAAAAGGATTAATACATATTTGAAAATGTAACACTGACACATTTAGGTATATCATTTCTCAAACGTAGTATAAGATTACTACGAAGAGCTTTCGATATGTAGTTGAAACTATATCTCATGGCTGCAAAGTTGGTTGCAAAACTTTCAGATGTTGATATCTCGAAAAGTAGTGTAATAATATTCTTTTTTCTGCTGCGAAGTTTAACCAAAATTCAAATTTATTATATGTTTGTGAAAAAAAAATTGTTTTAAAAAATTTAAGTAATTATGGCAAAACCTCCACAGATTGATAATAAGATTGAGAAACAACAGATGGGTTCTAATAACGGGAGGCTGAAACCGATAATAACAGAGAAAAGAAGTCATACCAATCCTTCATTTAAAGCTACGATATCTGCATCATTTGTAAATGGATCAAATTCAAATGGATCATCAAATGCAAATAATATTGGATTAAATCCAAAACAATTATTTGAATTAGTTTCCAAGAATTATGAAAATTGGTCACAAGTCATGTCTAAACAATTGGAAGAGAAGATGAAGAAAAATAATGGTAAAAATATTAAAATTGAACAAGTGTTTGAAAATGATGAAGAAAATTTTTCTCCATTTCCTCAAGAAGATGAAGAATTTGATGATAAAAGTGATCCAATCTTTAATTATAGTTTATTGGAAGCTTTAGAACATGTTGCCAATGAAAAAGATTCAACAAATGATGATTCTAAAAAGAATAAATTGAAAAATATTTTCCCTAAAAATACTTATTTAAATGATCGAGAAATTGATTTCCTTCGAGGTAAGATTTCACAAATTATTCGTCAAAAGGAGAATATTCCTGAAGGATTCTCATTATATGATACAAAAGATGAAGAAGGTTTACATGCTGGTAATAGTGATAGATGTTATTGTGATGGAAATCATCATAATCATGATAAAGATGAAGATGATGAAGATGATGAATATGAATATGACATTGAAGAGATTGAAGGCGATGAGAATTATGCATTTGATATACCGCCAACACATCATATAGAAGTTGAATTGAATACTGGTAATGGGTGTGAAATTCATCAAAATTGTGATTGTAGTGATGAATATGATGAAGAACATGATGATGATTATGATGATGAAGAAGATGATAATGATTTCACAAAAGGTTGTGAATTTACATTTGAATATAATATTGAAGAGAAATTAAAATTGATGAAACTAGATGCAAAATTAAATGATGAACAACCAAATAAAAAGCCAAAAGTAGAACTACCTAGTTTAACCGAAACAATATCAAATTCAAATGATCAAATAAATAAACGAGTTAAAAAGAATAAAAAAATAAGACAAGTTAGGAATTTTAATGTTCTTGATGATTTAAAATCAATGCAAACAAAGGAATTAATTGATGGATTCAAAAGAAATCATAAATGGGCTTATCCAAAAGAATATTTCGGCCTTATACCAAGTAATCAATGTTGTTTACTATGTCAATATGAAGCTGTCTTTGGTGACAAACCTTATCAAATGTTAAAATGGTATGATCAAAAAATATATCGTGAAGAAAAGAGAAGACAAGAATTTAAAAAGAAGTTACAATCTGCAAAATCAAAAACTTTGAAAAAACAAAAGGAAAATAGACAAAAGAATCAAAAAGTTGTAAATCAAACAAAAGTTGAAAAAGAGAAAAATGATGATAAAGCAACTTCAACAAAATAAAACTAGCTAATTCTTAATATGATGAAAGTGAATAATTATTTAAATTCACTTTATAATGTTATGTACATAAGAAGTAAAATTCTGTTTATATATTTATACCTAATTCTAATAAATAATATTGAATCCAATAATTAACTTTTTCAGTAAATTTTTTCAAAAATTGTTGCAAAAAAAAAAATAACTACAAAAAATTAGATGAACATATTAATTACAGACCACTGATTGACCCTTAAAAAAGAAAGTGCTGAAACTTGAATGGTTTCTATAGATCAAAATTAAACTGAAATATGCCTGTAATTATCTAATGCAAAGATTAAAAAAACAATTTGAATGTTTAAATGCGCCAGCCGCGAATCGAACGCGGGGCCCAACGATGGCAACGTTGAATTTTACCACTAAACCACTGGCGCTTTTCCGTTAAAAATTTTAATTACGGAGCTGGGTCTTTCTGAAAGAGAAAACCGATTTTTTACCGTTTCTACAACTATTTTGACACTGAAAGTATCATCAATCTGTTAAGAAATAGTCATTCATGTGACATAACAAAAAACTAAATTAGAAAATTAAATTGTGGTACAGAATAACAAGATTTGTAAAATTTCTTCAATTTTGGGTTTGGTGCAATTTTGGCCCAAGGCAAAAATAATCCAAAGTCACAGAATCTGGAATTCAAGCCTTGCATAAGTTTCTATTGAAAACATGTTAAAAGAGCAAGAGGCGATGGTAGTTTGTATATGTAGTTTGTCGAAATATCCGAATGGGTCAATAGGAATTAAAGTGCGCAAGACCATCTTTGTGAAAAGTAGACTAAAATGAAAATCCTTTTTCAATGAAGAAAATTTCAAACAATCAAGGCGTTTTTAAATTCAAGAAAACCATTAATCAACATCCACACGTTTATTACTTTTGGAAGACTGACTAATTAAAAGAGAAAATAAAATTTTATTTTGTAAATTATTAAATTAATTCGAAAATAACCTGCAAAAATGATACATTTCTATTCTCTCAGTAATGAAAATTCTATGTATGAAAGAGAAATACTTTTTAATCAATTTAATTTCATCAACTTGAATCTAATCTAATTCGATCGATAGCAAATTAATAATAATTGTAAAAAACAGCAAATCAACTTTCGGAGGAAAAACAAAAGAAATGTGATAGGAATGAGGGCAAGTAAATGAATTATATTCAAAAGGCAATCATATTTGTAAGCCTAATAGATGATAAGATGGAATAGAGATGGGAATAAAGGTTGGAGAAGAGGATTGAATAATAATCTACAGCCGAAACGCATTGCCGCAATGGAAATAATTTAAATTGAAGTTATTTGGAATAAATGGGAAATTAATAAAACAATAAACAATATTACATAAACTAAAATTTAAACTTTAAAAAGTTTAGAATTCAAGAGTTTTTCTTAACAACATCAATAATCATTATCAACATCATGATACAAGTACAAGAATTTACAAGAATTCAAAAGTAATTTAATTTAAAATAAAAAGTCTGCATTTGTTGACTTTCTTTGTAAATAAATCTCTCATAAGTTTTAATCAGAATAAACTATCGTAATTTTAATGTTTTCTTACATTTCTAAGTTTGTCTAGAAGTGATGAATAACTAATCATAAATATAGCTAATCAAGTGGAGATGATGTAAAGGATGATGATGATGACAAAGAGAGACGACAAAAAAAAAAATATTGGCACCATGATCAACAGGGTAGAACAATTACTTTAATTAATATAAGATCAATGAAATGAGTTAATAAATTGGCTTTACATAACGATACCACAAATGGTATTGTCTTCGGGATTGTGTCTTTTGCTTTTTTCAGTGGATTTTAGTGGATTTTAGTTTCTTGTGGTGTTGTTGTTGTTCATGTTTAATTATTATAATTTTAAATTACACAACATTACAACATTACAATAAACAAATTTTTATTATTATTCTTCCCCCTTTACCCAATTCCCACTCATTTCACTTAAAAATGTGTTTCATTTATTTTATTATTTTGCCACCACTTATCTTCATCAACAACAACTAATTCTTCATTTCTCCTCCTTATTACTATTATTACAACCACTACAAACTACAACTAATATTGAATTTGTAATGTTTTCTCAAAGTGAAACAGCTACACCAGCACCTCAATCACAAGCTGATGGACAACAACAACAACACAATGTACAATATTATGAACAAATTGGTGATACAACTACTTGGGTTAAAGATTGGCATAGTCCATATGATATAAATCATGAACAATTTGATTCATCAATCAAATTAAAAGGTTGGTACAAGATAAATTTGAATCATAATAAATCACATTTCACAAATAATTCATCAATTTTAGATTTAAATAAATGGAAATATTTTAAAAATCAAGATGAAGTTGTTGATGTTGATGATTTACAAGTAGTTGATCAAACTAATACTAATGATAATAACGAATTTACAAATGCAATTAAAATAGAAAATACTTTATAGTTTTAAGATTTTATATGTATATTATTTAATTGTAGTGAATAAAATTGAATCTCTTGCTTCATTTGTTTCTCTAATCAATTCATCATATTTATCAATATCCCATATTTCATCTTTTGATAATGTTTTTAAATCTTTACCTTCTTTTTCATATTTTTGAAAATTTCGTCGTATTGTTTGTAAATTATACATTTTAGTTGGTGATTTCAGTTGAGAATATATCAACATTAATGAATTTTCAGGTAATAATTGATGAATTCTATTCAATCTTTCATTTGTTCTTTTCATGGCATTTTCTTTTGAATCTATTATACCAGTATAAGTTTCTAATTTTGACCAACCAGAATTAACCTCTATATCTTTTAAATTTAAAATATACAACTTCTCATCAAGATTAGTTTCAAATTTTTCAATCAATTCATCATCATTTTGTATATGATATTTTAATACATTTTCTTCATCAATATCTTTATAATAACTTGCAACAAATGATTTTATATGATTTTTTTGATTAATCTTTTCAAATATTGACATATCATTGATATTTCTACCAAAATTCATTCCTTCAATTATTTTAAGCTTTACCAAGTCTAAACATGCTCTTGCATCTTCAACAGATGAATGTCCATGGCCCGTATCTTCACCATTTTGGATCTTTCTACCTAGATATTTATCGGTCAACCATCTCAAGCTTGGTTTAAATGGTAAACCTCGATTATGTTCATATATTATTGAAGTATCAACGATTTTATCATGTTTAATTTTCATAACTATTAAATCTGATTCTAATGAATGACCAATTAATATATCATTCTTTGAAACTTTCTCTAGAAACAATTCTTGTACATCTTCAATTGTTGTTGTTACATCTTTTAATAATTCTTCAGTAATACCTGAATATCGAGTTACATAATCTGTAATTTCTTCAATTGGTTTTACAAATTCATCAAATATTATATCACCTTTAAAATCTATTAATGAAATCCTAGTTAAAACTTGTAGATGATTGGATTTACAAAATTCACAATCTAGTGAATAGATTTTACTAGTATCATCTCGTTCAATAGTTTCAAACCATTGATTATCTTTTAGATCCATTGGATAATTATTCTCTTCCAATTGCTTAGAAGTCATTAATAAATCTGTTATAGTAATCTTTTGTAACTTCAGTAAATCAGTAATTGTTTTCTTTTCTGTTTTAGTTAATGGAATACTAGTGATTGTTTGAAACGGCAGATGTATAGAATCTTTTGAGCCTGGATTCATACATTTTATATAACTGTCAAATGTATCATAAATAAATGGTAACTCTTCAACTTTCTTTAAGGTGGTTATTGGTTGGTGTTGCTTTGTATCTTGACTATCATCCTCATTCTCAAGTTCTAATCCTGGACATATACATACAACAATTTTTGAAAACTTTTCAGGACTATTCAAACTCATCCACATTGGCCTTTTCCCTTGTGATATATTGAAAATTCGAAGTATTAATTCTCTTAAATTTTTAAATGGAAATCTTCTTGCTTCATCTTCATTATTATCTAGTTTAAACTCTAATGTAGGATTCTCCAATTGTTTCTTTAACTTTCTCTTATGCACTTTTTCCCTTTTCTGAGGTGGTTGTAAAGATACGGTTGATATATTTGAAGATCTTCTTCTTTTTGATTGAGCATGAGGAGATTCTTCAACAAATGAATTTAAGGAAACTGCAGAATTCCGTCTTGAATTTGAATCCAAAGCTTCAATTTGTAAAAACTCTTTTACTTGTAACCTGGAATTACCTTCGACATCTGTTTGTGAAATTGATAATCTAGCAGTAGTACTACTGAGTGGATCATCAAGGTCTGTCATAAAGAAAAACAATCTTTTTTTTTTCAATTTTTCTCTTGTTGAAAGTGTGTATATTCTAGAATCTATAAATCTTCAGCAACTGATTTTAAGAATTCATTATATGATGAAGGGATTGAAGTTGTGGATGTTGATGTTGATTCTTGAAATAAGTTTGAAAGGAATTCTTCATTTTCATTATCTAGATATTGTTGATAACCAGAATCAATTTCTCTTAACTTAGTTTCATCTTTAATAATCTTATCATCATTTGGTAGTATATTAGATTTACCATATACAATGATCTTATTCCATGAATCCCAATCTCGTGGTATACTCAAACAAATTTGTGATTTACCATAAGTTTCAACCATATGAAGATCAAATACTGGTTTTTCTTTAATTTCTGATTGAATAAACTCATATACATTATCAATGGTTAAGATCTCTTTTTCATTTTTAATTGATAACATACTTTTACCACCGTGTTTTAGATTTAAATATCGTAATAATTGTAATTGTAATATTGTATCAATATGAAATTGATTTTTCTGCAATAGATTTGAATTAACTAAGATGAAACATGTTACATTCAATGATGTATTATCCAAATGGTATAAGAACTTGAAGATTGAAACATATTCTTGTAGTGAATCGAAATTCAATATAAACGTTACTTTCTTGTTTAATATTAATGATTGTAGATATTCTTTATAAAAACTACCGTTTGATAAAACATAAAACTCAATTGAATATTTTGTATCATACTTGATATTCAATTTACCCGATTCCAATAATATAACTATAGGTTTATCAATTGTTTCAACTATAAATTGATCAAGTGTCATGTCATTATTTTTCAAAACAAAAACAAGACAAGAAAAAAAAAAATCCAGTCACAATATATTAAATAATCAAACTTTGATTATGGGCCATAGTACCACAACAAATGGTCAACTAGGCTTAATCAATCAGTATACAAACAATTCGGATATTCCAGATGATCAAGTGATAGACTCCATTTTTTCAGAAAAGAAAACACAACATGCTGAGGATGCAATAGATTATGAGGATATTGATGAATTGGCAGAAGATGATGAAGATGAAGATATAATACAAGAGAATCATCTACCGGATGAAGAATTTAATAAATTGCTAGGTGTGAATGAAGAGGAAGAGTTGGAGGCTCAAGCTATGGCAGATGCTCAATTTGAAGATATGTTTGGAGATGATACAAAGGATAACAACATGTTATTTGATAATTTAAACACCATCCAAGAAAATGAAGATGATTTACAATTGGAGATGTTCGATGATGAAGCATCGAAAAAGCATAGACTAGAATTGGAAGAAAAGAGACAAATTAAAAAGATGAAATTAATTAAAATTGTTAATAAATTGGAAAAGCAAAGAATGAAAAATAATATAAGATATTATTATCCAACTTATTCAAAAAACAAACCATTCAATTTCCATCAATTTTTTCAACCTCCACCTCGTTTTTATAAATATCAAACACCTTCAATTTTCAAATTTAATAAACCTTTGGTACCAACAAAATTAAATTTAGAAATTGATGTTGATCAAAAGAAAATTTTCAAAACTGATGCAATTTCAAAAAATGTGAATGTTACTAATATATCACAAGAAGATTTAGATTTCATTAATAATCTTGAGAATAAACGAAGTTCAATAGATTCATTTTTAAAACAAATTGATTATGTAAAACGAGATTGGACAAATGATGATAGATTTAAAGATTATTCCAAAGATTTGATATTATCAACTACAGATTGGAACGATGATGAAATTATAAATGCCGGAGATGATGATGAAGAAGATATCAAAACAAGATTGAATTTAACTCAAACATTGGATGAAGAGGATGAAGATGTTTATGATGAAAACATCTTTGATGGTCAAATAGATACAAAAGCTTTACAACTAGATATGAATGATGTTAATTTATTATTTGTTCCTAAACAAAATTCAGATCCAACAAAATCTCATATTCCAACAAATGATTCACTAGTGGAAATGAAATTTAATTTTTCAAATGATAAAGATTATGAATTACTTCGAAAGAATTATAATACAAAACAAAGATCACAATTGAGTAATTTGAATATTGAACATTCTGTTCCAGCAATGAGATTACAAACTCCTTATTATAAAGTTAGACTTAATAAATTTGATATGAGATCATTTCATAGACCTAATTTTAATATAAGGTCAGGATCATTGATTAGTTTTTCAAAATTGAAATTAAGAAAACGTAAAAAGGATAAAAATAAAACTCCACAAGAAATCTTTAGTAAAACATCAGATTTAACAGCTGCTGATTCTGCAAGTTTAGTAGCAATGGAATATGCAGAACAATATCCACCAATTTTATCAAATTTCGGTATGAGTTCAAAATTGGTGAATTATTACCGTAAAGAAAAAAATGATGATACATCAAGACCAAAAGCACCAGTTGGTGAAACACATGTTCTTGGAGTTGAAGATAGATCACCATTTTGGAATTTCGGTGAAGTTGCACCTGGAGATTTTGTACCTACATTATATAATAATATGGTTAGAGCACCAATTTTTAAACATGAACCAAAACAAACAGATTTTTTATTAGTTAGATCTCAAGGTTCTGGTACACATCAAAAATTTTATCTTCGTAGTATAAATTTTCATTTTGCGGTTGGTAATACATTCCCAGTTGAAATTCCAGCACCACATTCAAGAAAAGTTACAAATATTTCCAAAAATAGACTTAAAATGGTTGTTTTCAGAGTTATGAATAATAAAGGTATACCACGTATATCAGTTAAAGATGTTTCAAAGCATTTCCCTGAACATAGTGATATGCAAAATAGACAACGATTAAAAGAATTTATGGAATATCAAAGACAAGGTGATGATCAAGGGTTTTGGAAAGTTAGAGGAATGAATGATGTTATACCAACAGAAGAAGATATTAGATCAATGATTACCCCTGAAGATTCTTCATTAATGGATACAATGCAATTTGGTCAACAAGCATTAGATGATTTTATAACATTATTTGGAGATGAAACAAAACAAGAAATTAGAAAGAAGAAAGAACGTGAAGAAGAGAAAAGAGAGAAACGAAAAGATCAAGATGTTGAAATTGATATTGAAGAAGAGTTAGCTCCATGGAATTTATCAAAAAATTTTGTTATATCTAATCAAACAAAACAAATGTTACAATTAAATGGTGAAGGTGATCCAACAGGTATTGGATTAGGTTTTTCAATGTTGAGAGCAACACAAAAGAATGGGTTTAAACCTTTATTCCCACCACCACCTGAAAATATCCCTAAATCAAATGCAGCAGCTCATCATCAAAAATTATTTGAACAAGAAATTAAAAGAATATGGTATTCACAAAGAAGTTCATTAGTTGATCATGGAACTGATTTCAATTTACAACAAATTTATAAGGAATATAAACCAAATAATCATGAAGAATATATGAAGATTAAATTAGATCAAGAAAAAAATCAACCATTACAACAATCATTAAATGAACGTATATTGAAAATCACTCGTAGAGTTAGAGATCAAAATGGAATTTTACAAAGAAAAGTTGAAACAATAACTGATCCAAGATTAATTCGAGCTTATGTTAAACGTAAAAAGCAAATTGAAGATGAATTACTTAAGAATGCTGATGTTGATGATATTTTACCAACAAATGATAAAGAATTGAATAAAATCCGTAAAAAGGCATTACAAGAAAAATTGGCAAATTTAGAGAAAAGACAAAAGCAAAGTAAAGCTAAAAAACCACCAAAAGATTCAATTCATGCTGCTGCTGCCGCTGGTGCAACTATTATTGATGCAAATACTGTCATGTTACCAGATGGTTCATATGTAATTGGAGGTAAAGGTATTGGTAAAGGGAAAAGTAGAACACGTCGATGTGCATCATGTGGTGCTTTTGGACATATTAGAACAAATAAAACTTGTCCATTATATGATAAAATGATTGCAGGTTTATTGCCACCAAAATCAAAAGGTCAATATCCAGATCCACCAATTACAGCACAAGAATTTGAAAATTTACAAATGAATTCTTCAGCTTCACCATTAGCTTCATCTACTTCAGCTCCACCACCACCACCACAAATGTAAATAATAATAAATGTATTATATTTGTAATGATCTCTGAATTTGATAGTCTGCTGTCTAATATGAACTTTGACCTCAACATAATTCAAAGTCTAAACGTTTTCTGAAGTCTTTCAGGAGTCAAATTTCAAAGCGGAGAATAAGGTACGGAATTCTAAATATAACTTTTGAATAATTCATTGTGTCAAGGTCAACCTTATCTTTGATCAATCCTGAGACGGAGAATTAATTGAGATTTCAACAAATTTAAGTATACAAACCCACTAAGAAAAAAAAAAGACAATAGATCGCATACAAATGTGAAATTTTCAACTGATCTCATAACTCACGGCATCAAAATTGAAATTGACCCATTTAAAATTTATAACCCCAGTAAATGATAACCCCAGGAAATTATGATAAAAGTTTAATCTTAATCTTTATAGCTAAGGTAGATTAGTATCAATTATGAGTTTATCTAATGTGGTGAAGCCTCGAACAATTGATTAAAATATGCATGATTCTCGAGATAATTCAAAAAACCGTTTTGAATTCATAACAAGCAACGGTTTGGAGACATGCATACGGCTCCAATTTTCAAAATTGAAAAATTTCAAGATAATGTTCTTATCATAGAACTAATTGTAGTATAAATTGATCATGATTTCTATAATTAAGCTTCAAGATGGTTTCAATTAAATTATTAATAGTATTGGCTTTTGCATTATTTGCTCAAGGTAGTTTTATTCCAAGTTTTTTAAATAAAAGAGAAGGTGATGGATTCATAGCTTTAGATTTCAATGTTGTTAAAACTCCAATGAATCAAACTTTAGATAAAAGAAATGATTTCCCAGTAACTTTGAAAAATAGTGGTGGTACACAATATCTTCTTGATGTCAAAGCTGGTTCAAATAAACAACCAATCACAGTTAGTATTGATACCGGATCAAGTGATTTATGGTTTGTTTCATCAAGTGTAAATTGTGTCAATGGGTGTAAGAATTCAGGAACTTATAATTCTGCAACTTCAACAAGTTCAGTTAAAACAAATGATGTTTTCCAAATCTTGTATGCTGATTCATCATCATCAAAGGGGTACTTTTATGAAGATCTGGTTGAATTTGGTGGTGTCACAATTACAAACCAAAGATTTGGTAATGTCAATTCAACCTCAGTCACACTGGGGATAATGGGTGTTGGATTTGCAAGTGGTGAATCCATGTCAAAACATCAACCAATATATGATAATGTTCCAGTTACTTTGAAAAAGCAAGGTAAGATCTCGAAAAATGCTTATAGTTTATACCTTAATGAACAATCTAGTGCTTCAGGAACATTATTATTTGGTGGTATAGATCATGCAAAATATAGTGGTGAATTAATTAAAGAACCAATCACAGCCGAACTGAGACTTTCAATTGAATGGGATTCTATTGATATTAAAGGTCAAAATATTAAAATTAATGAGAATGCAGTTTTAGATTCAGGTTCATCTTATTCACTTCTTTCAAAAGATTTGGCAGATAAAATTGGTCTGATGTTCGGTGCTAGATATTTGGAATGGGATGGTGGTATTGGTTTGTACCTCCTTGATTGTGATAGTGATGCAAGTCAATTTCAATCAGGCAATTTCACACTCAATTTTGCAAATGGAGCTAAGCTTACAGTTCCAATGACTGAATTGTTTGCTCATAATGGATTCTTTTGTACACTCGGAATTTCAGCTTACAATATCACATTGCTTGGTGACAATGTTTTACGTCATGCTTATGCCGTTTACGATCTTGATGACCGTACCATCTCATTGGCACAAGTTAATTACACCGATAAAACAAATATCACTGTTATTCAATAAATAGATATAAATAAATACGTTGATATTTTAAAGTTTTTAAAATTTCTTTGAATCTCGGAAAAACAATTTATCCAATTGTTGCAAAAAAAGAGAAAAAGAAATTTCGCAGATCTTTATTAATTGTGCAACCCTTTGAAACAATAAATTGTAAGGGGTATAAGTTTATATGATTGAAACCTTGGATGTTATAATAGGACGAACCCGAAATCATAATACTAAAAGAATAGAAGATTTATTTCAAAAGAAATTTCTACTTTCTTCTCCATTTGTAATTACGATAAACCTGACGTCATTCAATCACACAATATCACTCAATTTGTAATATTCTTTCCAAATTTCTAACCAAACATTGTTCAATCATACAAGGGAGTTTCAATTAACCCATCAGGTTGTTAATAGCGAATCGTTATCAGCCCTGCTTTATACCACAATCACTTTTGTGGCCAATTGTTTAAACAAATTTTACAATTTGCAATACGTTGAACTGTATAATTGATTAAATTGAGAAAATTTTTTTCAGAATTACCAAAATTGTTTTATTACAATTTGCTTTGTGTAATGCTCAGACTTTTATATTTATTCCATTATTCATAATATTTATCCGATGATATAATCTTGAAGCTACAGGAATAGAAAACAGGTATCTCAGAGTTTAACCAAGCTCTATCGTAATTCAATTGAAATATCAATTCAACTGAGACTATAATCTTAGATGACCGTTTTATTGTTAGTGCGCAAAAAAAAAGACGTTAATCGGTTATTATCAAAAATTCAAATTATTGTTCATCGCCTTATAATGTAATTTGAAGATCCACAGTTTTATCTAAATTAGATCTACTTTTTTAAAGAAGATAATTTTTCTTTTCATCAAGGTTACCTGATCTTCTTCTTCATTAACAAGATGGATTATGAAAAACAATTAAATTTAAATACAAAAGACAGTGTTAATTATGATACCGAAGAAGTCTCAAATCTCCCACAACATAATTTAGATTCAACAAGCTCTTCTACCAGCTCATATGTATCATCACACGAAAATAGAAACATTGCACAACGATTTGTTGATTCATTTAAACCAATAAATTTAGAAGATGAAGGTTTTGATACAACTGGAATGACCCAGATGGAAAAATCAATCATTGCTTCGAGTCGTCATCCATTGGCAAGGAAATTAAAGAATAGACACTTACAAATGATTGCAATTGGTGGTAGTATAGGTACAGGTTTATTCGTAGGATCCGGCTACGCCATGGCCATGGGTGGTCCAGCAGGCCTTTTGCTAGGTTATACCATTGTTGGTTATGCTTTATTGACGGTTATGTATGGTTTGGGAGAATTGTCAACTCAATTTCCAATTTCAGGTAGTTTTAATGCATTTTTTTCAAGATTTATAGATCCAAGTTGGGGTTTTACATTAGGGTTAAGTTATGCTGTTTCTTGGCTTGTTAGTTTACCCAGTGAACTTATTGCTGCTAGTTTGACTGTTCAATATTGGAATCAAAGTGTGAATCCATCAGTTTGGGTTGCGATTTTTTATGTTGTAATTGTTTCAATCAATTTATTTGGTGTTAAAGGATTTGGTGAAGCTGAATTTGTATTATCTATTATTAAAGTATTAGCAGTTATTGGATTTTTAATTGTTGGTTTATGTATTACATGTGGTGCTACCGACCAAGGTTATATTGGTGGAAAATATTGGAGATCAGGTGCTTTCAATCATGGATTCAAAGGTGTTTGTTCATCTTTTATATCAGCAGCGTTTAGTTTTGGAGGTATTGAAATGACAGCATTGGCAGCTTCAGAAACTAAAAATCCAAGAAAAGCTTTACCATCAGCTATACGTAAAGTGTTTTGGAGAATTTTTATCTTTTATATTTTAACAGCAATTATTATTGGTTGTTTAGTACCTTATGATAATGAAGATTTAATCAATGGAGATGGTATCACTGCATCACCATTTGTTATTGCTATCAATTCAGGTCATATTAAAGTATTACCACATATAATGAATGCTGTTATTCTTGTTGCTGTTATATCAGTTGGTAATTCATCAGTTTATGGTTGTTCAAGAACTTTAGCTTCATTATCTGTACAAGGATTGATTCCATCAATATTTGGTTACATAGATAGAAGAGGTAGACCAATTGTTGCAATTATGTTTACAAATGTATTTGGATTATTGGCATTTTTAGTTTCTTATCATGATGAAGATACTGTATTTACATGGTTTTTCAGTATATGTTCATTAGCATCATTTTTTATATGGTCATTTATCAATTTATGTCATTTAAGATGGAGATTTGCATTGACTGCACAAGGTAGATCAACAGATGAAGTTATATATAGATCACCTTTAGGTACTTTTGGATCTTGGACAGGATTTGTCTTGTTAATTTTAATTATTATTGGAGAAATTTGGATATCAATATGGCCAATAGGTTCTGATGGTGCAGATGTAGTTACATTCTGGCAAAATTGTTTATCATTACCATTGTTATTAGTTGTTTATTTGGTACATAAAACTTATCATCGTACATGGAATCTGTTATGGGTTAAATTAGAAGATATAGATTTAGATACTGGTAGAAGAGAAGTTGATCTTGAATTATTGAAACAAGAATTGGCTGATGAAAGAAGAGAACTTCAAGCTAAACCAATTTATTACAAAATTTATAGAGTATTTTGTTAGACATTTTTAAATATAAATAAACCTAATTTTAGTTAATTATAACAAGCATGAAATTTCATCAATTTGATAGAGTTCCAAAGTCGTGCGTTAACCCCCGCAAAAGTGACCAATTTACACACCCACTTTTATATTGGTTAAAACAAAAAATTTTTCCTTTCTGGAACTCAACAACAATTTTATATCAATAATCACAACTTTTAATCAATTGAAATTAGAAATTAGTTTTCATCTTTTATAATCTTTCAAAGTTTTACAACTTCTCATTTTGAATAAACAAACAATTAATATATTAAATGTCAGAGAATAATAATAATAATTGGAAACAAAATTTAAAACTTCCCCCAAAGGATACAAGACCACAAACAGATGATGTTTTAAATACAAAAGGTAAATCTTTTGAAGATTTCAATTTGAAGAGAGAATTGCTAATGGGTATATTTGAAGCAGGATTTGAGAAACCATCACCTATTCAAGAAGAATCAATTCCAATGGCTTTAGCAGGTAGAGATATATTAGCAAGAGCTAAAAATGGTACTGGTAAGACTGCATCATTTATTATTCCAAGTTTACAATCAATCAAACCTAAATTGAATAAAATTCAAGCTTTAATCTTGGTACCTACAAGAGAATTGGCGTTACAAACGTCACAAGTTGTTCGAACATTGGGTAAACATTTGGGTATTCAATGTATGGTTACCACTGGTGGTACATCATTAAGAGATGATATTGTTCGATTAAATGATCCAGTCCATATTTTGGTTGGTACCCCAGGTAGAGTTTTAGATTTGGCAGCTAGAAAAGTTGCCGATTTAAGTGAATGTCCATTATTTGTAATGGATGAAGCTGATAAAATGTTGAGTAGAGAATTTAAAGGAATTATTGAACAAATTTTAGAATTTTTCCCACCAAGTAGACAAGCATTATTATTTTCTGCTACATTCCCATTGGCAGTTAAATCATTTATGGATAAACATTTAAATAAACCATATGAAATCAATCTAATGGATGAATTAACTTTGAAAGGTATTTCACAATATTATGCTTTTGTTGAAGAAAAACAAAAATTACATTGTTTAAATACATTATTTAGTAAATTGCAAATTAATCAATCAATTATATTTTGTAATTCAACCAATAGAGTTGAATTGTTGGCTAAGAAAATTACAGAATTGGGTTATTCATGTTATTATTCCCATGCTAAAATGCCTCAACAAGCAAGAAATAAAGTATTTCATGAATTTAGACAAGGTAAAGTTAGAAATTTAGTATGTTCCGATTTATTAACAAGAGGTATTGATATACAAGCTGTTAATGTTGTTATAAATTTTGATTTTCCAAAAACTGCTGAAACTTATTTACATAGAATTGGTCGTTCAGGTAGATTTGGTCATTTAGGTTTAGCAATTAATTTAATGAGTTGGAATGATAGATATTCATTATACAAGATTGAACAAGAATTGGGTACTGAAATTAAACCAATCCCAGCAATTATTGATAAATCTTTATATGTTGCTGAAAATAATGATGCAGTTCCAAAACCTATATTGGAAGAATTACCAAAGATTAATTATACTCAAAGAAATCAGAGTGAAAGATCAGAACAAAAACCACAACAACAACAACAACCACAACAACAGCAAGCACCAATACAACAACAAGCACCAATACAACAACAAACTCCAGTACAACAACAACCACCAGTGCAACAATCACCAGCACAACAACCTATCCAACAACCTTTCCAACAACAACTCCAGCAACCACATCAACAATTTCAAAATGGTTCACCTTTTCCTCAACCACATCATTTCCCACAAGGAGGTATTCCACAACAATTCAATGGATACCCATACCAACAGATTCCACCTCAATTTGCAGGATACCCTGGTCAAATCCCTCAACAATTTAAACCACCACCACAACAACAACACCAACAATCCCCACCATCAGCTCAATATTAAAATAGCTGTATTATGACAAGAATTTATGATTTGTTTTTTTGTACTTTAGTGTTTATTTGATTTTTATTCCAATTTAATGTTTTTACGTTTGATTTTTAGTTTTATATCATGAGGTTTTTTTTACGCTTTTATTTTTAGGTTGAAATTAAAAAAAAAAGTTGAACTTATACTTGTTTTTTTTAAAAAATTTTTGTTGCAAAATGAAAATCAATTTTTTTAACAACAATTTTTTTTTTTTTTTTTTATTTTATATAGTGATTATTATATTGAATGAATGAATGAAACGATAATCTTCAGTTATATTAAGAAGATTATAATTATGAAGAAGAAAGACTTGAACTTTACTATCTCTTTCGATTGTTCAAATCTCTGTAAATGTGAGTGTAGTTTAAAACAAAATAGTGAAAATCAGATAGATCTTTGAAGTATATGAAACAGAAATTCACGTCAAATAAAGAAGCAATAGTTAGTTATTCCGTAACTCATCTAGATTATTCTTTGTTTTTCTAGAAGCATTTATAAGTCAAAGATTCCATTGGTCTTACATTTTCAAATCCTGATAATTGAAAAGATTTTTACAATTGATGGTAACTTTAGACGGGTGTACGCCTGTACCTAAATTCGGGCTATTGACGGTTCAAATAACAAGATTGACATCCCAGAAGAGGTTTCTTTTTATTATAATTCGGTAAGAAAAACCTTTCCTAACAGTATAATCTCGGTGTATAGATTTGTAATGCGCTTCCGCTGTCGTGGCAAAGTAATCAAATTGGAAATTTACTATTATTGTATAAATTAACCACACTTTCATTTCAATTTCTTCAAAGTCATCGATGCATTTTTCAACTAAATCAATCCATAGTGGAGATCACCTTAGAAAGACAATTGATGTCGCACCACCAATCCACGTTACCACCACATACAATTATTCATCCAACCCAGATGAATTGATCCCTGGTGGATTAACTGATCCAAATACATTGATTTATTCAAGAGAAAATCATCCTAATGCAGCTGCAGTAGAAGCTATTATTGAACAATTGACTGGCCATCCAGCTGTTGTATATAGTGGTGGATTAAGTGCGTTCAACGCAATCATGATGCATGTTAATCCAAAAACAGTTGCCGTTGGTCAAGCTTATCATGGTGTTATTGGAATTTTAGATATTTGGAAAAGAAATTTTGGTACCAAAACAATTGATATTGATGGTGAATTTGGTGATGATATAAAAGAAGGTGATTTGGTACATTTAGAAACTCCTGTGAATCCATATGGATTATATTTTGATATTTCAAAATATGCTGAAAAAGCTCATTCAAAAGGTGCATTATTATCTGTTGATGCAACATTTGCTCCACCACCAATCTCAGATCCTTTTGAATTTGGTGCTGATATTGTAATGCATTCAGCTACAAAATATTTTGGTGGACATTCTGATTTATTAGCTGGTATTGTATTATTTAAATCTTCTGAAATTAAAAATAAATTTTTACTAGATAGATTAGTTTTAGGTACAAATATTGGTAATTTAGAAAGTGCATTATTAGTTAGAAGTTTAAGAACTTTAGAATTAAGAGTTAAAAGACAATCTAAATCAGCTGAAATTATTGTTAAATTTTTAAATGAAAATAAAAGTAAATTCCCAGATTTAGAAACTATTCATCATGGTTCATTACAAACTGATGAATTTATTAAAAAACAAATGAATGGTCATACTCCTGTATTTTCAATTGAATTATCAAGTGAATTAAAAGCAAAATCTTTCCCATCAAAATTGAAATATTTCTATCATGCAACAAGTTTAGGTGGGGTTGAAAGTTTAATTGAATGGAGAGCAATGTCTGATGATCATATTACAAAGAAATTATTAAGAGTATCAGTTGGTTTAGAAGATCCAAGAGATTTATTACAAGATTTAGTCAATGGATTAATTGGTGAAGATGAAGAATTAATTCAACTGATTAATAATTTAAAAATTGATTAAACTAAGGTAATGTAGATATACTGCCGCGTGGACTATTTAAATATTGAAATAAAATGACGTAATTTTTAATCTTTAATTTTCTTAATTTTCTTAATTTTTACGCGGGTTTAAAATATCGTATTGATACGGCTGGAGAAATAGATAATTCGTAAAAATATATAACAATCAACCAAAGATCATCATCACTAAAGAATAACCACCAAAGATACAATCAAAAACTTGATTAATTATTAAAATAATGATCTTATTATATATCAACATGATCTTTCATTTCTCCAATCAATAATAATAAAGTGATCATTTATAAAATCATTTTAATTCCGCAATGGAAAAGATAAAAAATTAAACATTTTATAATTTTCTGATCAAATTGATTAATCCTTTTTGCCAAGCCCCTCAAGTCAACTGATTCAAATTGTATAAATAGTCAAGAGTTTTTCCTACTTTTTATAATTCTTTTTTATTACTGTTATCTGTAAATATATAAATATTAATTAATCATGGAAGGTAGTTCATTTGATCATAGTTTTGTTAAACCAATTAATGAAGAACCCCACATTAAACCAGAAATGGTACTTAAAAACTTTGCAAAAGAATATGATTTACCACCACAAGGTGGATATCAAAAATTTATAAGTAATTTAGGTTCAATTTTTGGTCAATGTGGTATGTTTTGCTTTTTATGTGATAATCCATTTAAAGAAGTTGATCAAGGTGAAGTTGGATTGATTCAAACATTTGGTAAATTATCAAGAACAGTTGAACCAGGTTTAAATTATGTTAATACATGGTCTGAAAAATTAACAAAAGTTTCAATTAAAATTAATATTAGAGAAATTCCAGCTCAAAAATGTTTTACAAGAGATAATGTTAGTGTTGTTGTAACATCAGTGGTTTATTATAATATTGTTGATCCTGAAAAGGCAATTTTCACAATTTCAAATATTCATGAAGCTATTGGTGAACGTACACAAAATACTCTTAGAGATGTTATTGGTGGTAGGATTTTACAAGATGTCGTTGAAAAACGTGAACAACTTGCTGAATCAATTGAATTGATTATTGCAAAAACAGCTGCTGATTGGGGGGTAAATATTGAATCTATTTTAATTAAAGATTTAACATTACCAGATAAAGTCCAAGCAAGTTTATCAATGGCAACTGAAGCTAAACGAATTGGTGAATCAAAAATTATTACTGCAAAGGCAGAAGTTGAATCAGCTAAATTAATGAGAAAAGCAGCTGATATCTTAGCTTCACCTGCAGCCATGCAAATTAGATATTTGGATGCTTTACAAGGTATGGCTAAAAACCCAGGTACAAGAGTTATATTTATGCCTTCAGCTCAAGAAGTTGAAAAAGCAGCAACAGCAAATATTACTGGAACTTATCATGGTAGTTCCAAAGCGAAACCTTTTGATATTGAAGAAGAAGAAGATGAAGAACATACAAGAGGTCATAAATCTATTACTGATAATGTAGCTTTACAAGAAGCTTTAAAAGAGTATTAGTTTAAGTTTATAGTATTTTTAATTCATATGATGTGATGTTTAACTAGTTCTAAATTTGCAACCATTTTAAAACCCTTCTTTTTTTTTCCTGTTTCTAGAAGTCTCGTAATTATAAATCTTATTTTTTTTTTTTTCGATCGACCCCAATATTTTAACAATAGGACAATGTTATCGATAATCCTTACATTCATTTCATTCATATCATTTGTTGTAGCTGCTTCAAATAGACAATTGACATTTAATTATCAAAACAATGCTGCTTGTGTGTTAGTCAATGATCCAACAGACTTGACTAAGTTTGTATTTGATTTCAAATTAAATCCTAATCAGAAAATCCCATTGATGGTATTTACTTATCAAGACATGATGCATTTTAAAAATTTACCTAATTTTGATCAATTCTTGAATCATACATATTTGGATACTAAAAAATTCATCAATTCTAAAGATGATGAAGTAAAATTTAATTTAAAAACATTTAAAAATGCACCAATACCGGAAAAAGTTTATACAAAGATTATAGATGAACCAGGTATACAAGAAGTTAAGATTCATGAGAATGGTACTTATTGTATATATTTACCATTATATTCATATGATGAAGATATAATTCATCCAACTGAATATTATGCGAATATGAATATTGAAAATGAACTTATTCATATTGATGTACCAAATAATTTATCAGTACATACAACTTTATTCATATTATTTGGTGTTATATTGTTAACATTGACATACTTAAATTCATCGATTTGGAAGATGGAATTTAAAAAAATATCAACTCCAAGGCAAATTGTACTTGCATTTTTATTTATCAATACAGTTTACTACTTCGTATATATCATACTTGAATTGATAAACCTAAAACTTGTACCAAATGATACGTTTTATGATTGTGTTGAGAATTATTATGGACTTATACAACCTTTTGTATTGGAGAAATTTCAAAAATCATTGCTTTCATTAGTATATTTTGGTATTGGTTATAAAAACTTGGGAATGAAAATTCCAAAAGTGTTTGTTATGGTGTTTATAATAAACTTGATAACATCGATTTTAGTTAATCATTTAATGGATGCAAATGGTGTACAAGATGTTGTAATCAATGCTAAAAGTTATATAATCATTAATCAATCAATGTTGGTACCAGGCTTTTATGAAGCAATATTAATGAATTATGAAACTGAAACAAAGAGAAAGATGTTGACTACATTTTCAACTATACAAATATCAAGTGGAGTTGTTTTACAATTAATATGTTTCATCTATGGTATTAAAGTATATTTTAAAATCAAAAATAATAAAAAATTAGCCACTCCAATTTTATTATCATTAATTCTTCATTTATTTGGTTGGAGTACAATTGGTAAACATATATTGTATCATATTCAAGTTAAAATCAAAGTTTCAGGAATATTTGACGTTGATGAATTATTAAATCAAGTTGGTCATATGATTGAAAATTATCAAGTCAGATTAGTTTCATTCAATGTTATTGAATACTTGATAATATGGTTAATTTGGTCAAAAGAGTTTGATGTACAATCAAAAAAGGTTGAGTCAAAGACGTTATAAATCAATTTCTGTGTACATAAACAAACACAAAGACAAGATTGATTAATGGAGACGAGAATATTTGACTCTGAAATTTGATCATTGGTCTCAACTTCAACACTCAATGTATACGAACCTTCTACAACAACAGTAATATTATAAAACAATCAAATATCAATTGTTGATATAATTATGTACTATATATATGAACTAACAAATTTATGCTACCTATTTACATTTCTTTATTTCATCTCTTCTCGATTTCTCTCTGCCAATAAATTTTAAATTTTTTTTTTTCTTTTTTTTTTTGTTTAAGATTTTACTATCTTCAATAGACTTTTCCATTTATTCAATATGTGTGGTATATTAGGTGTAGTTTTAGCTAATCAAAACAACAATGTTGCACCAGAATTGTTTGAAGGTGCCATGTTTTTACAACATAGAGGTCAAGATGCTGCTGGTATAGTTACTTGTGGTGCCAAAGGTCGATTTTTTCAATGTAAAGGTAATGGGATGGCAAGAGATGTTTTCACTCAACAAAGAATGAATAATTTAATTGGGAACATGGGGATTTGTCATTTAAGGTATCCAACTGCTGGATCATCTGCTGGATCAGAAGCACAACCATTTTATGTAAATAGTCCTTATGGTATAAGTTTAAGTCATAATGGTAATTTGGTTAATAGTATTGAATTAAAACAATATTTGGATGAAGTTGTTCATAGACATATAAATACTGATTCAGATTCAGAATTATTACTTAATATTTTTGCTGCTGAATTAGATAAATTTAATAAGAGTAGAGTTAATAATAATGATTTATTTTCAGCTTTAACTGGTACAATGGAAAAGATTAGAGGTGCTTATGCTTGTACAGCCTTATTAGCAGGGTATGGGTTAATTGGATTTAGAGATCCAAATGGTATAAGACCATTATTATATGGTGAAAGAATAAATCCTGATAAAACAACTGATTATATGTTGGCATCTGAATCTGTTGTATTAAAAGCTCATGGTTTTAATAATTTTAGAGATTTAAAACCTGGTGAAGCTGTAATTATTACAAAAACAGGTAAACCAGAATTTAAACAAGTTGTACCTGAAAAAATCTTTGCACCAGATATTTTTGAATATGTTTATTTTGCAAGACCTGATTCTGTATTGGATGGTATTTCAGTTTATAGATCAAGAATTGAAATGGGGATTAAATTAGCTTCTAAAATAGAAAATGAATTTTCAAAATTACAAGATAAAATTGATGTTGTAATTCCAGTTCCAGATACTGCAAGAACTAGTGCATTTCAATGTGCTGTATCATTGAATATACCATATAGAGAAGGGTTTGTTAAAAATAGATATATTGGTAGAACATTTATAATGCCAAATCAACAAGAAAGAAGATCATCAGTAAGAAGGAAATTAAATGCAATGGATAGTGAATTCCAAGGCAAAAATGTTTTATTAGTTGATGATTCTATAGTTAGAGGTACAACATCAAAAGAAATTGTTGCAATGGCAAGAGAAGCAGGTGCTAAAAAAGTATATTTTGCATCATGTGCACCACCAATTAGATTTAATCATATTTATGGTATAGATTTAGCTGATACAAAGGCATTGGTTGGTTTTAATAGAAGTGAAGAAGAAATTTCAAAAGTTATTGGTGCTGATAAAGTCATATATCAAGATTTAAAAGATTTAATAGATTGTTGTACAAAAGAAAATAAATTGATTGAAAATTTCGAAGTTGGTGTATTTACAGGTAATTATATAACTGGTATTGAAGATAATTATATACAAGAATTGGAAAAAATTAGAGCTCAAAATCAAAGATTACAAGAACAAAAAACAAAAGGATTTAGTGTTGATGCATGTATTGATCAAAGTGATTTGATTGATGTAAAAGCAGAAGTCGATATCAGTATATATAATAGAGGAGATTATAGAGAATAAATATGATGAATTTTTATTACTTTGATAGTTTTTGCCAAGGTTTGTAAAAGTACGATATTTCAGTTTTACGAATTTTTACTCAATCTCTATCGCGCACGCGTCTGCCCAAAATAAAAAATATTTTCTCGCCATATTAAAGTTTGAAAAATTGGGTGCAAAATTTAAAGCATTGATCCCCCAAGTTTAATTCTACCATATATCGGTAGTAAATTTGATTTGAATCATTTGCATTTTTCTAGTTGCGAATCAAATCCATGAAAAAGATAACTAACATCATGAAATAGTCAAGTTTTAACTAACAAATTTAAATCATAACATTTAAATCACAAAATGTAAATAAACTCTAACTGAAAGAAAAGTTAAACTAAACTAAGTTCAAATGATTTCAAACTTAATCTGATAATATTTTGTAACTTTTTTAATTGATTCACTTATTCACTAAAAGTATGGAGTTAAGATCATTAAAAATCACATCGACAATCTTAACTAGCCCAATTGTTTTAGAAATTATGTTCGTGTTAACATGAACAAAACATATTTAAGTAATAATGAATGAAATATTTTCAATTTTGTACTTGTAAGATGAAAAATAAATCACAAAATTAAACTTTTTGTTTGATAAAATTATAAATGTTGAATTAAGCCATCATAATATTTTAATTATGAAAAAAAACACGTCTTATTAATTGTTGTGCTTTGTTCTTCAACTGAAAAAGCCAGGTTTGTTTCAGTAACAAAGGACAAGTTTAACAAGACCTCTTCTGTTGATAAATCTATCTTAAAGTTGTATAAAAAATTAAATCTCTTGTTATGTAAATCTTGTAATCAATCAAATCAATTTTTTTGGTACCTGAAAACAAAACAAGTTTAGTGTAAATCTTATTCAACAACAATACAACCCACAAACCAGCCAACTGTTATAAAACAGTAAGAAACTCTCAATTCTTGTACTATTTCAGTTCAGCACAACTTAGTTAATCTTCACATCACTTTCTAACTTACTTACTTGCAATAGAAGATGTAGAATTTACAGGATAATTGGTAATAATACATGACTGCTTGTTGTTATAAAATGTATCCAGCAGTAATATAATAATGGTACTGCATATAATACACAAACACCAAATTTCAGATTTTTTTTTTTTTTTTTTTTTTTTAATTTTAGAAATTTTTCATTTGTTTATTTTGATTGATTGTTTTTTTTTTTTTGTTACATCAACAACACTTTCCTTCTTCTTCTTCTTGAGGTTTATATTCAACTAGTATCTTACTATAATTAGTGTATGGGAATTATCTCCTTCTATTTAGTTGGTCAATTATTATATTATATTAAACAAAAATATTATCATCATTACAAGAACAAGAATAAAGTTGAAATGGAAAAATCAGGTTCAGTTGCTTCATCCATTGTTAATAATGGTCCAGTTTCTATATTAGCATATTGTTTATCATCTATTTTGATGACAGTTACCAATAAATATGTTTTATCAGGATTTGGTTTTAATTTAAACTTTTTTTTATTAGCAATTCAATCAATTGTTTGTATTGCCACTATTGGTACTTTAAAAGGTTTAGGTATCATTACTTATAGACAATTTAATAAAGATGAAGCTAAGAAATGGTCACCAATTGCATTTTTATTGGTTGCAATGATTTATACATCATCAAAAGCTTTACAATATTTAAGTATACCAGTTTATACAATTTTTAAAAATTTAACAATTATTTTAATTGCTTATGGTGAAGTTATATGGTTTGGAGGTAAAGTTACTACAATGGCTTTATCATCATTTTTATTGATGGTTTTTTCATCAGTTATTGCTTATTATGGTGATAATACAGCTGCGAAATCAAATGATGATATGTTTTCATTATATTTAGGATATTTTTGGATGTTTACAAATTGTTTTGCATCAGCTGCATTTGTTTTAATTATGAGAAAACGTATTAAATTAACAAATTTTAAAGATTTTGATACAATGTATTATAATAATTTATTATCAATTCCAATTTTATTAGTTTTCACATTTTTATTTGAAGATTGGTCAAGTGCTAATGTTGCAACCAATTTCCCAGCTGATAATAGAGGTGTTACCATTGCTGCAATGATTTTATCTGGTGCTTCATCAGTTGGTATTTCATATTGTTCAGCATGGTGTGTTAGAGTAACATCATCAACTACATATTCAATGGTTGGTGCTTTGAATAAATTACCAATTGCATTATCTGGATTAATATTTTTCGAAGCTGCTGTTAATTTTTGGTCTGTTTCATCAATCTTTGTCGGATTTGTTGCTGGATTAGTTTATGCTGTTGCAAAACAAAAACAACAAAAAGAAGCACAACAAACTTTACCAACCACCAAATAGATTAGACATGACTGATATGTAGTTTGTATATATACTTATATTTACAAGTTTAATAGATAGACAATTATTAAAATTTTTCCTCTCTATATACAAAGTGAAAAATTGTCAATCGATGATGGAACGAAAAAAAAAAAACTCGATTCACAACATTGATTTGTTTAATCATGTCAAATAGTTTAGAAGAAATATCAAAGTTATTAGAACAATCTTTGGTACCACAATATGCAAGAGAATCAGAAATACAATTAAAACAACTTGAAACATTATCTGGTTTTTCAATTAATTTATTACATGTTATAGCATCGACAAATTTATCATTATCAATTCGATTAGCTGGTGCATTATATTTTAAAAATTTAATTAAAAGGAAATGGATTAATGAAGAAGGTGTTTATTTATTACCAATTGAAGATGTTACCAAGATTAAAACTGAAATTTTAGATGTTATGATTAAATTACCAACTAATTTACAAGTTCAAATTGGTGAATCAATTACATTAATTGCAGAAAGTGATTTCCCACATAATTGGCCTAATTTAATTGATAATTTAGTATTGAAATTATCACCAACAGATATGATAAATAATAAATCAATTTTATTAGTTTCACATTCAATTTTTAAAAAATGGAGACCATTATTTAGATCAGATGAATTATTTTTAGAAATTAAATTAGTTTTGGATAAATTTGTTGAACCATTCCTTAAATTATTTATTGAAATTGATAAATTAATTGATCAATCTTCTGATAATCAAGCTAAATTAGAAATATATTTTGATAATTTATTATTATTAATTCAGATATATTATGATTTTAATTGTCAAGATATTCCTGAATTTTTTGAAGATCATATGAATGAATTAATGAGTATTGTACATAAATATTTGATATATACAAATAATTTATTAACAAGTTCAAGTGATGAAGAAGTTTCAATTTTAATTAAAGTAAAATCATCAATTATAGAATTATTATCATTATATGTAACAAGGTATGCTGATGTTTTTGAACCATTAATTCAAACATTTATAACATCAGTATGGGAATTGATTAATAATTATGTTACAAAACAACAAAAATATGATTTATTAGTTGTTAAATCATTACAATTTTTAACTTCAATAATTAAAATACCAACATATCAAGAATTATTTCAAAGTGAATCTAGTATTAATGGAATTATTGAAAAAATTATTTTACCAAATATAGTATTTCGAGAAAATGATGAAGAATTATTTGAAGATGAACCAATAATATTTGTTCGTAGTGATCTTGAAGGTTCAGATTTTGATTCAAGAAGGAAAAGTGCAACTGATTTTTTAAGGGAATTAAAAGAATTAAATAGTGAATTATTAACAAATTCAGTTATGAAATATGTTAATGAATTTTTAAAAATTTCAAATAGTGATTGGAAAAATAAAGACACAGCCATTTATTTATTTAGTTCGTTAGCTACAAAGGGATCAGTTACAAACATTGGAGTTACATCAACAAATGTATTAGTTGATGTTGTTAAATTTTTCAGTGATAATATTGCACAAGATTTACAATCTGAAAATGTATATCCAATTTTACAAGTTGATTCAATTAAATATATTTATACATTTAGAAATCAATTAACAAAAGAACAATTGTTGGCTACATTACCAAGATTAATTAATCATTTAAATATAAAATCTAATCCTGTTGTATATACATATTCAGCAATAACAATTGAAAAATTATTATCAATGACAAATTTTAGTGAAAATCATACACCAGTTTTTAATAAATCAGATATTGAACCATTTATTGGAGATTTATTAACTAATTTATTTAATTTAATCCTTTCATCAAATTCATCACCTGAAAAATTAGCAGAAAATGAATTTTTAATTAAATGTATAATGAGAATTTTAAATACAAGTGAAGATTTATTAACTAATGGAATACCAATAATTGAACAATTAATTACAATTTTAAAAATTACATGTAAAAATCCATCAAATCCAAAATTTAGTCATTATATTTTTGAATCATTAGGATTGTTAATTAAATATGGTATAACATCAGAAAATATAAATCAATATATTGAATTAATTATACCACAATTATTAACAATTTTAGGTGAAGATGTACAAGAATTTGTACCTTATACATTTCAAATTTTAGCTTATTTATTAGAAAGATATCCTAAACTGCAAGGATTACCAACTACTTATCAAAATTTAATTGAACCATTGATGTCACCTTCAGTATGGCAATTCAAGGGGAATATACCTGGAATCACAAGATTATTAATATCGATAATTGAACATGATCCAAATCATTTTAAACAAGATAATATTATACCTTTACTTGGAGTATATCAAAACTTATTAGCATCTAAAATTAATGATAATTACGGATTTGATTTGATTACAACTATTTTATTAAATATTCCATTAGAAATTTTACAAAATTTCCTTAATAATATTGCAAAAGTTATATTTACAAGATTACAAAAATCAAGAACTGATAAATTTGTTAAAAAATTTTTAATATTTATAAATAATTTAACTTGTATACCATTATCAAATATGAAATATCCAAATTTAATAAATGGAGAATTTATAATAAAATTTATTGAGAATGTTCAAATTGGATTATTTCAACAAATTTATCAACCATTTATATTATCAACATCTAAAACATTGAATAATTTACAAGATAAAAAAATTGTTAATATTGGATTAAGTTTGATTATTAATCAAGTTAATTTCCCACAAAATTTGATTGTATCAACTATAGAAACAATTATTGAGAATTTAAAATCTTATGAAGGGTTGAAAAGAGATATACAACAGAATCATAATCATCATCATCCATTGAATGAATTAGATTTGGATTTGACTTCATTTGGATCTAATTTCTCAAAGATTATAAGTATACAACAAGGTTCATTTGATCCATTATCATTTATAAAAAATAATGATTTTGAAATTATTAAATCAACAATTTTTTCAAATTTAAAGAAAATAGATGTTGGATATTTAAATCAATTATCAATTGATACACAAAATGATTTAAAGCAATTAGGATTTGTATAATACAATAATATATATAATATCTATTCATTTAATTCATTATTATTAGTTTCATTTTTAATTTCTTCAGGTTTTTCTTCAATTTTCTCTTCATTCTTTTGCTTTTCTAATTCTGCAATTTCAGCAGCAGTTAGAAACCTACCACCTTGACCTCTAGGTCTTCTCATTGCATGTTTATGTCTTGATTCATGTAAATAAGGTTTTCTAGTTCTTGCAATTTTTAAATTTTCTTCCAATTTAGCTCTCGCTATTCTACGTTTTAATATACGATGATATTGCTTTGCATTAACATAAAATGGTTGTTCATTTGTATCTTCTTGTTGTTCAGGTTGAGGATTGTCATTTAGATCTTGAGTGTATTCAACGTTGTTATCATAATATGAGGTTTGACTATTTGGTGATACATCTTGTTGTAGATTCTGTATATGTTGTTCTTGTTGTTGATCATTTGATATAGATGGTGAAGAAACTTGTTGTTGTGGTTGCTGTGGCTGGTCGTTAAAATATTGTACAGGGTCAGTGGTGTTATTCCCATTACTTGAGTCTTGATAAAACACCGGGGTAGATTGTAACGATGTCATTATGAATAGTTTATTGTTCTGGTCTGGTCTGTTTTTTTTTTTTCATTCTTTTTTCTCTTGATATAAATTAAACTTATAATTATGCGTTACGGAATTGAAAAGAGTTGTAGAAGGGATTCTTGAATGTAAGTATAGGAATATATATTAGAGATTTATTTAGTGGTTGTTGTATCTTCATCTGGATCTACACAATCTTGTTGCATTGCTATTCTTGTTAAATAATAATTTTTATCTTTAATTTTACTTGATTTACTCTTTGAATTTTGATGATGTTGCAGTTGTTGCTCCAATGGTTGTTGTTGTTTAGTAATTGATTCAGTAGTTGGCCATTTACATTCCAATTTCAATGATTGACAGTTTATACAGATTGGTTTCAGTAATTCATCACATTTCTTTTTTCGTTTTCGACACGTTAAACAACCTGTTTTTGACCTTGTTCTTCGTTTCTTGGTAGGTAGTATTGAAGTTGATGATATATTCATTCCCAGTTGTAGTAGTAGTAAAGGGGATATACCATTAGATTCTTGTTGAACCACAGTCATTTCTAAAAGTATAAAATTGTATAAAATCCCCAATACGGTAAATATTTTTTCACTCGAGAAATTAACCGCGATTAACTATGTAAGAAAAATTTATAAACCGTTTGAATTCTAAATTAGGAAATATAATGCGATAATAGACCAATACAAGATATATATATATAAGACTTATACAAATTGTAAACTATCATTAGTTGATTGTGGATTGGTTGGATAATTAGTTGGTGTCATTATATCGGAATTGTTAATTATACTAATACCAGATTGACATTGATTTGATTCAGGTAATGATTGTTGTTGTTGTTGAGGTTTCTGTTGTTGTTGTTCGATACATTCATCCAATCGTTCATTCAAAATTCTAAATTGTAAACTTATATTTTCATTAACTTGTTGAATTAATTCAGTTTGTGTTTCCATCATATTTGTTAATACTTCAATACGTTGTTCTAAATTTGTTGTTTGTGTGGTTTTAGAATTTATTGATGAAACATCATCTTGTTTCTTAAACATATAACTTATCTGACGACTCATGATTATGACCAATTGATAACTTGGATACAAAGGTTGAATCAAATATCAATGTTTGTTTGTAATTTGAAAAGTTACAGCGGTAAAAAAATAATGTTGCAAAGCTTGAAAAAATAAATTTTGTTATCCCCAGGAAAAATAATTCAGTCACTGTTTGAAGTTTAAAGTATACAACGGTGATGGACTTATAAACTAGAGAGCATTTAACAAATTGTATACGTAGAATACAATTGAAATCTTGTATCGTACAATTATATTATCTACTGTTTTTACTAAAATAAAGCATTATTGGAAAGTTTAAACAGATTCACATCCCAATGTTGATTGTCGAATGATTCAAACCTATTTATATTTAAAGCAACATCGCTTTATGCTCAAATTTCTAAGTACTAAGTAAAAGGTCTTGAACTACACTTGCAAATCTTATAGTTAAAGTTGTCATGAGCCATAATGAAATTGAGAGAATTTGAGAATGTTGAAAGATTTCAAATCCCATTTATTTCTAGTTTATATGGATGATTTTGAATATAATCATCAATAAATAGTTACAAAACAATATCGTATCATAATTATTGTGTGAAGTTAACATCTTTGTATCATCTCCTACCAAACCATCCCTTTTTCAGGCCAGATGAGGGCTACGGTTTTAACTCCATTTGTAAACGCGTTTATAACATAATAATATCCAAATCCTTACGTAACTGAACCAAAACATATTACGTAATAACATTGGCTAGTATGATTAAAGTACATACGTTTTACAATTATAAGGTTTTGTTCTAGATTCACAAAACTTTTTTACTCCCCTTTCGACCCGTGATGGCATTAAAAAAAAAGATTACAAAAGAGAAAAATGAATAAGCCCAGGGTAAAAATTTAAACGTTTTCTTTAAACTAATAGCCATCCCATCCCATCTCATCGCCCAATCTTAAAATTGTTTCAGTTAAATGAAGTGAATTGTAAATTCTAATTCAAATAGTTAAATAACGTGTTTTCTACATTTTAACCACCTAATTCAGTAATGAGATTCTTTCTAAATTAAATTATTAGGCTTATTTACTCACACACTTTCTCTTTCTTTCTTTCTTGACTAAAAAGTTAAATTAAACCTAAGTAAGAAAAATTACCAAATTAATTAAATTACAAAATATTTAGACTTTGTTAATTTTACTTTTTAACTTTTTTAAACTCACTGAATTTGGTTAAATTATAAATAAATAAATACTAGGTCGTGTACGTTTGACTATGCATCTTTCATATAATATTATGTAATACAATGTATGTGCACTTACATAATCCATAATTAAATTTCCCTTTCAAAATTAAAATGTTCCAGATTTTTTTAATTTTTTTTTTTTTTTTTTTTTTTTACCAATTTTTATTTTTAAATTTTTGCAACTCAACATTGAAATTTCATCGTTGTATATTTTATTTATTTACATTCAATCATATTCATTCGCTTATTTATTATATTGATCATTTGAAGTTATATATTAGTTTAATATCACTGATCTTGATTTGAAACTTATTTGACAAGATAAATAGGAAAAAAAATACAAAGATTAAGCATCATTACTTGTTTAGATTTGCTATTTTACTGCCAAAATTTATTTATAATATTTAAATTAATACCCCAAACTAATAATCATTTGAGACCAATATCACTAGCAACTGACTGAATTGCAGACCAACTTGAAAGTATAAGCAAATTCGGTATACAGGGTTTTATTTAATCATTCATTCATTCATTAGCAATATATTATACCCTTTATATAAATATTTAAATTATTATTATCATTTCACTTTTATCAATTTAACAACAAATGAATAGAACTGATTTGAAACTAAAGCATCAACCTTCAAAATTAGATTTAATAGATGATACCACTTTAACTTCATTACCATTCCCACCACCACCACCAATTAAACGACCTTGTACTAATTATTCAGCAAGGTTTAATATACGACAAAGCTCAAGTTCATCTGAAAAGAGTAGTCATTTTGAAAAAGAAATTGATTATAATTTTGAAACTATAAATAAAAATAATGATAATGATTATAATGACGATGACGATGATGATGAATTTTTATACGATGAAGATAGTGAAGATCCAATTGTTTTGATTGAAGATTATATAATCAATGATAAAAGGTCATCACAACAAGTATTTAAACAAAAATCATTTGCAAATTTCAAACAACGAATAACATCAGTTGAGCCAGTAAAGCAAGAACAACAACAACAAGATGAAGAAGAAGTACAGTATAATACAAGTCAAGATATCGATGTTGATGTTGATGTTTCAATCGATGACGAAGATGTTACATTTTCAAGTATAGATCATACCCCCATACTGTTATCACAATGTCGAGAAAATTCATTAGTTTATTGTAATTTATGTAATAAACCATTATATGAAATTAGTGCAATTATAAATTATAAAAAAAATTTTAATCATCAAGAATTTATATGTAGTGATTGTATTGAAAATTATGAACAGTTTTATAATGAATTTAATCAAATTATAAAGAAATTGAAAAAGAAGAAACATAATAAACAACAAGAAGGTTTAAAATTTAATAATAAATTATATAAAATATTTGATTCTATATCAAATAAATATAATTTAAATCAAAATTGTAAACAACAATTGGATAATAATAATAATAACGATACAAATAATTTAATAACTTCACTTAGGAATAAGATAAGTTGGAGAATAAGTTAAGACAATTGTTTTAAATTAATATATAAACATAAATAGGTTAAAAATGTTTGATACTGTATTGACATTGACCTATTTATAATATTCTTTTTAATTATCACTTTTTAAGTAGATTTTCTTGATTTATATTTTCAGTTTTTATAGTTTGGTTAACAATGCGGTGGCTAAGTTTAAATTATACATTGATTCCACAAAACCCCATATCTTATTCAAATAAACCATTAGTAAATATGAGATTTTGATAATAATTTGTGATTATTGGGCGTATACTCATGATTTGTTCAGACTAATATTCACTTGAACAGTCTGTATAGAATCGTACAATTTATGTGAACTAAATTGAGCTAAATATCTCAACACGTCTTGATGTCTAACTATATTTCGTTACAAACAATAAAGGCCAAAGTTGCATTGCTATATCTAGAGTATCTATAGTTAGGTACAACATTATTGGCTAAACTCATTAATATTGTGTTGCAGATTTAGAGTAAATTAAACACAAAGATTTTGAAATTTAGAATTCAAAGGTTAAGCATAAACTACTCAACAATTACTAATCAAAACTGCTCAATTAGAATATCTACTTTAAATTTTGTTGAGTTCTAAGATCAAATGTCTTACAAAGTTGACATTCATGTAATACAGTTATACTTCAATTATGAAGTGTCGGTAATTAACGGATAATTTATATTTATCCTTTAAATTTAGGTTATAAATTAAACTGCCATTTAATCTTGTGGGTGATGGTTCAACGGATATAAACTAAACCCAAACACAAAATGAAATTGTACTTTAATACCATTAAAGTTTAGTAAAGTTTAATTTGTTAAGATAATCAAAACTGTTTAAATTCAAACCCAAAAAGCAAAAAGTAAATAGTAAAAAGAAACCCAACCGTTAATAAGAAGTTTGGTTGATATGTAAAGATTGAATTGATATGAAATTTAAACCAATCATTGGAATTTAGATTTAAAAGCAAACACAAAAGATGTAAAAAATAATTATGTAAAATTATCACTTGATACATTACATAGATATTGCTAAAAGTTTAAAATTACGAGATTTGATAAATTTGCAACCAATTAAAATAGTATAATTTATACTATGTGAATTCATCAAGTGATTGTTCTTTGATGAACCATTTATCCCTCTAATTATAATATTGATAATCTGATCTAATCTCAATCCATCTTACAATTTCTAAATTAAGTAGGTTGAAGCTAAGTACCAAGATTCAATCTCTTAATTTGGTATTGAATACGAGAAAAATTATTTTTAGTACCACTCACACACACGGTTCGACCTTACGAATAAAAAAAAAACTGGAGGTGAGCAAAGGTGAGCATAGAAAGAGGGGTAGGGGTTGGACGAAAGATGGGAATAAATTTATAACCGATCAGGAAACAATATACTATTGTTTTTATTGTTTATGTGCTGTCATTCTACCTCTGCCTCACTCCAAAGCCTTCTTAATTTTTGATTGTCTTTATATATACTTTTATGTGAGCTAATCTTTGAACATTCATTCAATAGTTATATCATCAATCGATAACTTAAAACTGTTTAAAATGAAGTAAAACTTAGTAATGTACACTCCGAAATTATATCTAGTAATCTTACATTTGACTGTTAACGTTTTTTCAACTTTATCTAATCTATTACATAATCCAACATTTACCATACAAAATATAAGTAGTAGTGTGATAACTAACGGTAAAAGCGTCACGTGATCGGATATATCTTACATATTTATATAATAATTAATTATTATACAACCATTCTAACTGTGTTGACTATGATGAATTGCAAGGATAGAAGGAAGAAGAGAAGAAGAAGAACAAGAAGAAGAAAGAAAGATAAACAGAGGAAAAATATAATATCCAGATATATATATATATATAGGTTGTTAATTATATCATATCTTTCGCATCATATTCATCCTTATTCATAATTCATTATTCATCATTCATCATCATACATTAACAATTCAATAACAATACTAAGCTTTTCCTCTTTATAAGGCTTGTAAACAAGAAATATAAGAAACTTGAGAGTTCCCTCTTAAGTTTATTTTAAAATTTGGTAGTACAAAATTAAAATAGTTAATTTTTTTACAACGAGCAAAAAAAAAAAAAAAAAAGAAGAATTAGATTTGCAACGAAAAGTTATTTTCTCTTTTAAACAACTCATATTTAAATCATTTATTTATTAGTAATATATCATTTCATCATTTTTGAGCTACATTGATCTAATAAAGGATACTGGTGGGTTAAGAGATTTAGTGTCTATGCATATATACTACAATGGTTGATTCTCGAATTAAACAAGAACAAGATCAAGATCAAAATGATGATTTACTTGATACAAATTTAAATAATAATAATGGAAATGGAAATACGGAAGTTGATGACAATGATACACAACAAAATGAATCAAATACAAACAACACAAATGATGAGAAGAAAACTTCAACAAGGGGTAGGAAGAAAAAACTGGAGACAGGTAGTACTACCACTTCTAAGGATAAACCAAAAGCATTTACAATCAAATATAAACGTCCAAGAGGTTCAAGAGCATGTACTGTATGTCGATCGAGGAAAGTTAGGTGTGATGCAGAGATACATATACCTTGTACTAATTGTATAACTTTTGGTTGTGAATGTGTATTACCAGAAGCTAAAAAAAGAGGTACACAAGCTGGTGAATCAAAGGCTAAAAAGCAAAAATTGGCAACTTCACCAACTGCAAGTGGATCTTCTACCGTCGAAGAGAAGAAACTGACTAATTTAAAAGAAGAAAATGAAGAGAAAGAAGAAACTCATGTAAAAATTGATCCAACACATTCATCAAATGAACCAATATTAAATATATCACAAGTTAGTGTACCACCATCATTAACCTCAAGTTATAAAAATCGTCCATCAATTCATAAAAAGGAATTATTAAATTCTAAAACAAAACCTGCATTAACATTTATTGGTTCATCATCTATATTTGTTTTACCACAAAAAGTTGGTGAAAATCATATACAATTAACTGAAGATATGTTTGATGTTAAAGATAGTTCATTAGATTCAGTTGAATTGGAAATATTAAAAATGAGAGGTGCATTTTTATTACCAAATAAAGAATTAGCATTAGATTTAGTTAATGCATATTTTGAACATGTACATCCTTTAATGCCAGTTATAAATAAAACATTATTTATGAAGAAATTAAATGATCCAAATGATTCTCCAAGTTTAATGGTTTTACATGCTGTTTTATTATGTGGATCAAGAGTTTCAAAAAATCCAATGTTGCAAGATTCAAAAGGTACAAATGATTTAGCAAGTTTAACATTTTTTAGAAGAGCAAAAGCATTATATGAAACCAATTATGAAAGTGATCCAGTTTCAATAATTCAAACATTAATATTAATTGGTACTTATTGGGATGGACCTGAAGATGTTACAAAAAATTCATTTTATTGGACAAGAGTTGCTGTTGGATTAGCACAAGGATTTGGATTTCAAAGAGATGTCAGTAAATCACAAAATTTAACAAGTTCTGAAAAGAAAATATGGCGTAGAATTTGGTGGTGTTTATTTGAAAAAGATCGTAATGTTGCAATAGCATTTGGTAGACCTGTTGTTATTGATTTAAATGATTGTGATGTACCAATGTTGACTTTAGAAGATTTTAATGAAGATGATTTAGAATTAGGAGTTGAATCACCATATCCTTTAAATGAATTACATGCATTATATTTTATTCAATTAGTTAAATTAGCTGAAATTTCAGGAATAATTATTAAACATCAATATAGTGTTAAATCAGAAACTATGAAACGTAGAAATGCATTTTCAATTATTGAACATTGTGATATGTTAATGGGAATATGGTTTACAAATTTACCACCAAATTTAGTATTTTCATTAGCTGATAATTCAAGTCAAAATTTTTATGCATGTTTATTAAATGCTCAATATTATAATCGATTATATTTAATTCATAGATCAAATTTAATTAGAATGGCAAGAAGTTCAAGTACAAATCCTAATAATTATAAATATCCAAGTTGGGGTATATCATTTCAATCAGCAAGAATGATTTCAATAATTTCAAAAATTTTATTGGATAGAAATTTAATACAATATGTACCTACTATGTATGTTTATATTGCATTTAGTGCATTGGTAATGTTAATTTATCATGTTGATTCATCAAATTCAGTCATTGCAGCAACTGCAGCTGATTCATTATATGTATCAAGAGCTGTATTGGAAGAATTGGGTAAATATTGGCCTGTTGCAAGTTTATTGATGAGATTATTTGATAAATATGCAAATGATAAGATTAAACGTGCAGCAATGATTGAAAATGGTAGTAAAGTTGCTGAATATAAAGAAATTATAGCAAAAGGTAATAATGATGCAGAAACAATGAGTTTATATGGTATAAATCAAGAATCAAAACAACAACAACAACAACAACAAAAACCAAAACCAGTTCAACATCAACCACAACCACAAAAGCCAAGATACACAACTGAAAATAGTGGGAAATCATTATTTTCACCATCAGCACAGTCTGTAACATCTGGTGTTTCTCCAGGTGGCACTACATATAAAGATTATATACAATATCAACAACAACAACAACAACTGCAACAACAAAGGATGCCAACTGCTAGGTCACCACAAATTGAAGAATTAATCCAACAATATAAATTACCAATGAAACGTGCAGCCAAAAATCAAGATCCAGGTTCAGATAAACCAACAACAAGTGAAACATCACCTTCATCATCAACAAAATCATTCCCTGATATATCATTAGTTACAGAGAATTTACCAAGTAAACAAAATTTTTTTGAAAATTTCGAACCATCACAATTATTTCCAACATTTAGTTTACCTCCAACTAGAGCACAAAGTCCAAGTCAATTGGATGATTCAAATATTGGTAGTAACATATATAATAATTCAATGAATCAAACTATGATTCATGAACCATCACCACAACCATATACAAAAGAAGAAGAAGAAGAAGTTATTGAGAATCCAACAACAGAAAATAATCATCCAGCAACACCTGGATTCCAAACTAATTTTATCGATAGTTCATTTATTAATATGAATTTACAAGCTGGTATAGATATGAATGATGACATGAGTACTTTTTTCAACTTTATGTCATAATTCAACTAATCTATTTTTTAATTATGTTTATGTCATGAATGTATATATTATATTATTTCCATATTTTCTTACTCTTTTTCTTATCATGTTTAACTTTTTTTAAATTTTCAAATATCTCTTCACGTTTTAATTTTTGACTATACCCTATAAAACTTTGAACTACAGATTCATAAATTTTAAAATCCAGATTTAATTCAGACATTTTATTCTGCCATAAACTACTTAGTATAATTAAATCTTGATATATCTGGTTTAAATCTTTTAATTTCGTATCTAGTTGTTGACCATTAATTGTTTTTAAATATCCTTCACTTGAATTTTTTAAAATTTCAATTTCAACATTTGATAATGTATCTAAAGTTTGAGATAATTTTAAATTTTTAATTTCTGGACTTAGATCTAATTCTGATTCCTTGGGGATGTCAAACCCTGTCCAATTTATATCTGATTCTAATATTGATTTCTTTCTTGTATGACCTTGGAAATGTTGATCTTTTGTATTTAATTCATCTAGGTTTATCGGTATACCCAACTTGATCAACAAGTTGTGACGGATATTCAGCTTGATCCAATTCGAAGGGTGTAGATAGGGTATAGTAGATATTTGATTATATATAGTCATTGATCGTTCATTCAACAATTGTGAATTTTCACTCTTTGTGTGAGTTGTATCAGTTATTGGAATTATTTCTTTAATTAATTCATCAATTTTATTATTTAAAGCTTGTTTGTTTTGAAAAATCTCATCGGGGAATTCAATTTCTGTTGAAGCTTCATTGAAATCATCAAATTCATCATCGGTTTCAGTTGTAGCTTGATTGAAATCATCAAATTCTTCGTCACTCATAGTTACAATAATTTTTTTTTCTATGATCCAAGTTGTTTCATCATGGAACGACAAGTTATATTTTTCTCAATTGGGAATCCTGGATCATTAAACATTCGTCATTCAGTTGGACATTTAATGTTGAATTTGTTAATGAAGAATTACAATATTAAACAATTGACAAAACGATCAAATTATTCAATTTCAAAAAATAATGATCAAAGTTTAATTTTTGTTAAATCAAATTCATTTATGAATGAAAGTCAAAAATCTTGGATGAAATTTAATCAAGATGAAAAAATACGAAACCCATTAGTTTTAATATTATATGATGATTTTGAACAAAATTTAGGGATCGTAAAATTAACAAATTTTAAAAAGAATGAATCTCATAATGGTATAAAGTGTCTACTAAATACAAAATTAAAAGATGAAAATTGTTTTAAATTAGGTATTGGTATTGGTCCAAAACCTCAGAATGCAAATAAAGAAACAATGGCAAATTGGGTATTAAGTCATTTTTCATTAGATCAAATTGAATTCTTACATGATCAAGTTTTAAATGATTTAATTTTATATGTACAAGAAATTGTTGAAAATAATGGTGAAATAATAGATGTTAATAAATTTAATGCAAGAATGAAGAAAATTATACAAAATGAAAGGTAATTTATAGAAGTGTATTAAAAAATTGTATTACGTCTATGTTTCTCTTTAATGTCCAATTCATCTTCATCTTCACTATCTTCTTCAATTAAACTATCATCGAAATCGTCTTCAACTTGTATTGTCTTTTTGAAATTATTGAAATCATAATCACTAGCAACAAATTCTTCTTCATCATCAGAATCTTTTGGTACCATTCCATTAAACATCTTTGTTAATGTAGATTTCTTACCACGTTCAATACTTCTTTCAATTGATAATCTATGTTTAATAAATAATAATCTTGGATACATACATCTTTCACCTTTAATAATAATTTCTTCAAGTTGCTTTTCATTTGGATCACTTAATATATACCAAAAATCTTTTAATCTATTTCGTGGCCATATTGTAATTGTACCTGTGAAATTTTGTAACCAAATATTTGACCAATCTTGTTGTAACAATCTTGGTAATAAATCTAAAGATTTTATAATCTTTAACCATTTTTGTATTTCTAATCTAAATAATTGTTCAAGTGCAGTTGCAATAAATCCACCTCTTAATGATGCATATTTTTCTTTATGTGTCTTTTTTTTCGATATAGGTACAGGTCTACCTACTGTCCCCTTTGGTGCAAAAAAGAATAATGATATATGAGGATTCACTTGTGATACAATTGTAAAATTAACATTATAATATGTGTTTAATGCATCAACTGGTATATCTGTTCTTAATGATCCATCTCTCCATTTACTACCTAATGAAAATGGGATAACTTCCAGATTTGATGGATTCTTCATCATTAATACAACTGGATTTAAAATCCCTGGTACTGCTGATGATGCTAATAATGTTGACCATATTATACAATGAGGTGATGTTATATCATTACATAAAATCACAGGTGAATGTGGATCAGCAGGTACAGTACTAATATTCAATTTCCTACCTGTTCTTTCTTGTGCTTCTTCAAATGTTGTTGAACCTCTAGTGAAAAAATTAGATTTCCTTGCCCATGCAATTGAATCAAACCTTGCACCAGTTTTAAATAATCTTGGAATCCATATATACCATGGATCTTCACATGCAGTAATTTTCCTAGCTAACTGAGGTACTAATAATTTCTTTAATTCTTCATCTGTTCGAGTACATAATAAAGCAGCAATTAAACCACCACCAGAAGTACCAGATATTATATTTGGTAATAAGTTTTGATCCAATAATGCCTTTGCAATACCAAAATGTGTATATGCAAAACATGCCCCTCCACTTAAACATAAAGCTGATTTACCGAAATTTTTCAGTACAATTTTAAAAAATTTCCTCTTTTGTTCATTTGTTAATTCAGTTGAATCAGTTATTAAATCAATACATATAACAACTTCTCGATAATAATCTTCAACTAATTTCTTTGTACCATAATATCTATGAGAATATAATTGTCTATTTTCAATACCAGCAAAATTTTTTTTTAAACAACCTTGTAAAACCATCATTAATTCATGTAAATTATCTTCTTTACGTAATTTCCGAAGTCTAACAATTGTTAATTTCACTGTTTTATAATCATAATAAGAAAATTTTGCATTTAAACTCCATTTATCAAGATTTAAAAATTTATCCAATGCTAATGCATTTTCAATCCATTCATCATAACTTTTCGATAAACGTAATTTATCTCTTAATTTCTTTCTTGTACCAGTCCATGTGAAAAAGTATTCCAGTAATGCAACATAAACTCGTACAATAATATATAGTATTGCCAATATACCAATCCATATAAATACAAAGATTAAAATTGGCCATCGGAGTAAAGTATAACTTGCACTATTTCGAAACTCATTCTGTAATGCTTCAATAGTAGATGATGGTACTTTCTTTTTCTTTTCTGAATCATTTATAACTGGAAACCAATCTGATTTTGAACTTATCAAATCTGGTTTTAAAGATGGTTGGATCCCTAAATTTGCAGTTTGGTTTTTAATTGTATTATCTGGTTCAACCATAGTGACTGATTCTAAAATCTCCTCTGTTCCGGATGAATCTAGTTCTTCGTCATCAAAATCAATAGGTTCACTAGATGGTGTAGTAGGTTGGGTATCATAATCTAAATCATCTTGCCATATTAGTGCTTTTGCAAATTCACTTATATGATCTTCATTTATATAATCATTGTCCTCATCATATAAAGGGATATAAGTCATGAATGAAAATATTTGATAATTGTTTTAGCAAAAAAGATTTACGTCAATGACTATATAATATTCTATACGTTATCAGAGAAAGTAGAGCTACCAAGTTTTTATCAAATATTATTTTGCGGCTTTTTTTTGTTGGTAGTTAATGAATTTGTTGGTTATTTAATAATTAATTAATTATTATTACAATTGGAGAGAAACAAGTTGATGATGATATAATAATGAATCTAGAATATTATATTCATTGATCGTAAGTTGGTTACCGGAAATAGTGTAAGAGAATGTAATTGAAGCGGTAAGATTTGATTACAATTATAATTAGGTTAATATTAAAAGCTTCATTTTGAAATTAACGACCTCTTTCTATTGAATATAATTTTACACTTTCTGGTTGAGTGTTGTTTAAGTTTGAACATTTTTGTGTAAATATGTCAGATGCAATTTCCCCATGATTTAAATTCTACGTATGGAAACACAACCACTCATTCAAATTAAGCAATTGTGCGGCCAATTTGATAACTCCAATTTTCAAAATTTAACCAAAACTGATTTTTCAAATTCAACAAACGTATTATCAATGGATTTAACGTTCATTTGCTTGTGATTATATTGCTTCAAAACACTTGGAAATCTCGTACAATTGTCTGTTAAGATTATTTATTGATTTCTTGAATATTTAAATGAGTAGTATACAACGAATTTCCTGAATTGATATCAATATCAACATCAATTTCTTAGTTCATTCTCATGTGATTTATAATCATTGGTTAACTTTCAATTTTAGTTGTTTAAAATCAAATGGGGTTATCGAGAAAAAAAAGTAGCACGTTTCATCATGACTATTGATACTGTGATTTTAGATATTGAAGGTACAGTATGTCCAATAACATTTGTTAAAGATAGATTATTTCCATATTTCTTGGAGAAATTACCATCATATTTAAACAAAATTCAATTCCCATTGGATCAATCGAGTAATGATTCAATTATTGAAATTCTCAAGAAATTACCTGATGAAATAACTCAAAATTCAACTTCAACTTATAATCATTTCAAAAGTTTAGTTGATCAAGATATTAAAGATCCAATTTTAAAATCATTACAAGGATTGATATGGAAACAAGGTTATGAAAATCATGAATTAAAAGCACCAATTTATTCAGATTCAATTAAATTTATTAAAAATTATTCAAATCAAATATATATTTATTCTTCAGGTAGTATCAATGCTCAAAAGTTATTATTTGGTCATGTTGAAGAAAATAATGAATCAATTGATTTAAATCCAAATTTAAAAGGTTATTTTGATATTACAACAGCTGGGTTTAAGACTAAACCTGAATCTTATACAAAAATTTTACAAGAAATTGGGAAAGACAATGATCCATCGAGTGTATTATTCTTAAGTGATAATGTTAATGAAGTTAAAGCAGCTATTGAAGTTGGAATCAATAGTTTTATAGTTGATAGACCAGGTAATGCACCATTATCATCTTCAGATAAACAAACATATACAATAATAACAACATTAGACCAATTAGATATTTAAAATTACATATTCATTATTACATATCTCTAAATAATATATCGGCAGCAACTTCTTCATTTTTATCACAAGCTAAATATACTTGAATTACTAAATCTCTTTCAAATCCCAATTCACATAATCTATTTATTGCATTTTGATCTTGTTCACTCAATGCAATACGAACAGTGTCACCTTCACCTTCACCTTGACCAGCAGTTGAATCACCACCTTCACCTTCAATTTCAAATGCTAAATCTTCACCACTTGCACCCAAAAATGTTCTTATAAACGCTTCTGGATCTTGTTGAATTAAATTTGCAATTTGAGGGTTTGATGCTGCCAATTGTTCCAACAATGGTTGAATCAATTCTGGATTTGATTGTAATGCTGCTCTTAATAATTGCATTTGTTGATCATCACTTGCACCTGCCAATGCTGAACCTTCACCTTGTGTTTGTTGACCAGATTGATTTGATCCTGCTGCTGCTGCTGCTGCTGCTTGTTCAAATAAATTTTCTCCTTGACCACTTGTTTCAAGATCATCATCATTTGTAACATCAGCACCCGTTGATTCTGCCAATACATTTGAACTACTTATTGGTTGTTGTTGTAAAGATTCTGGAATACCAGTGATTAAATATTCAACTGCACGATGTGGATTATTAAAAGCAGCTCTTAATGCAGCTTCAACTTGTGGTCTATCATAACCCATTTCCATTATATTTGTAATTGTAGCTTCTCTTTCACTACCAATTGCAAATGTAGATTCATTTGTTTCATTTGGTTCATTTACTTGTGTTGTAGATGTAGATGGTTCTGTATTCACTTTGGTTGAATCATTGGTAGATGCTGATGTTTCTGTTTGATTATTATCTGATGTCGTAACTGGTACTGGTGCCGGTACTGGTGTTGGAGTAGATTTAGGTTTTGAAATCATAAATATAATAGACGCACCTTCTTTTATCTTTGATTCTTCCAATGTTTTCTCATCAACTAAAACTTTACCTGAATAAACCAACTTTATTTGTGATACTTCAACATCTTTTTCCTTTGCCAATGCCTCTTTTGCTTTTAAAACCTAAATATGTTAATATCAAGAAATAATTTTGTGTTCTTCATCAACATACTGTATCATTCAATTCTAAATCAATTGGAATCAATTGTTTTTTAAAATCTTTGAAAACAATCTTCATCTTTCCCTCTTGGATTCAAATTTTCAATTCAAAACAAATACAAATCAGAAAAAAAAATTAAAGTGGCAAAAAAACTGTTCACGTGACTCCATCGTGTACTGTTGACGATATTTTCTAACGCAATTATATAGATAACATGTACAATGTGTAATTGATCTTTTTCAGTTGCCAAATAATTTTCATTTGCTCATATAATGTCACGAAGAAGAAACCATGGGGTTAAAGGTCCTAGTTCAGCGTTGACTGAGTTCTTACGACAAGAAGGTATTACTGATCATTTTAGAAACCGTAGGGATCGTGAACAAAGACAAGAAAATGGTGAAGAAGTACCAGCACCAACTCAATTTGAAACTTTAAATGAAGAAGAACCAGAAGTTAAAGATTTAGAAAAAAAGGATGAAAGTTCAGATGATGAAGAAATTATACAAATGAGAAAAGCTGCAAAACGAAAGTTAAAAGCATCCAAACGCGGTGGGAAAGCGCGTAAGAATCCAGATTCAAGTGATTCAGATGATGATGATGATTCAATGGGTGAATTTTCTGAAGATGAGGATGATATTGGTGATTCAAATCTTAAAAAATTTGGTGATGAAGATGAATGTGTTGATTGTGGTGAAAAATTTAAATTAACAGTTTATTCAAGATTTATTAAAGAGAAATTAGGTTATTTATGTGAATCATGTAATCAAATACTTAAAAATAGAGAGAAACAAGCAAAACAAAATCAATTAAATGCAAGGAAAAAGAGGAAAAGAACAGCTCAAGCATTATTAAATAAAACAACAGTTAAATTACCAAAATTACAAGATGTTTGTATTAAAAAAATCACAAGTAATATACAAGATGTAGATGCATTGGGAGATATTGGACAAGTGAATCTTGATAAAATATCAATGATTTTATCTAAAAATCGTTCATTAAATGATCAAACAATGACATTATTTTTATCACCACAATTAAAATTTTTATCATTTTGGGATTGTTCAAATGTTTCAAGTGATTCATTAAATAAAATAGCTTCATTTTGTCCAAATTTAACAAGTTTAACTTTATTCATGTGTGGACAATTACATAATGATAATTTACAATATTTTGCATCAAATTTAAATAATTTACAAGAATTAAATTTAAATGGTCCTTTTCTTATAAGTTCTAAAATGTGGGCTGAATATTTTGAAACTTGTAATAAATTAAGTAAATTTGAAGTTAGAAATACTCATAGATTTACTAGTGAATCATTAGTTGGTTTATTAACAAATCATGGTAAAAATTTAACTTCATTGAAATTATCAAGATTAGATGGTTTAGATCAAATAGATGCTTATGGTGCTATATCTGCATTTATTAGTGAACAAAATTTAACTCATTTAGAAATTTCTTATCCAACAAAAGAACATTGTATAAATGATGATGCATTGATTGCAATTTTATCAGTTAGTGGTAAATCATTAATCTCATTGAATGTTGATGGATGTACTGGATTAACTGATAGATTTTTAATTGAAGGAGTTTGTAAATTTTGTACTAATTTACAACATTTATCAATGAAAGAATTAGATCAAATTACAAATGAAGGGTTTAGTGAAGCTTTTGGATCATATTCAAAAATAAATGCTGGTGGATTAATTGAAGTTGATCTTGGTAAATGTGTTGATATTGGAGATGAAGCAATCTATGCCTTACTTAATCATTCAGCAATTACATTAGTTGAATTAAGTATTAATTCATTATACAGAATTACAAAAGATTTTTTATCACAAGTTTTCACAAATGATAATCATCAATTTAAAAAACAATTAAGATCAAGAATTTCAAAACAAAAGGAATTACCAGAAAATGAACAACAAGAAGTAATTCCATATTATCATTATATAAATTTACCATTATTAACATATCTTGATGCTGGGTTTGTACGTGCTGTAGATAATGAAATTTTACAATTAGTTGGTGAAGCAAGTCCTAAATTACAAATCATGGAAGTATATGGTGATAATCGTTGTACATCTAGAGCTAAAATTAGAGAAGGATTAATTGTAATTGGACGTCAAAATGATCATATTTAATCTTTTGGATATTTAATATTTTGTGATGCTTTTTCAACATTTTTAAATAGTGGTAATGATGGAATGGTTGAATCTAATGTTAAATCAATCATATTGTTACAATTGGTTATATCTGGGGTTGCATCGATGAATATCCCTGGATGTCCAATTTGCTTGTTTATAAATTTAAAATATTCATCTTTATTTTTCGATTTAATTAAATAATTTAATTGTAAATTTCTCTTTAAAGTTGATTGATTATAAAAAATTGAATTTGAAATTTCTAAATCTTTTAAAACTATAGATTCATCAGATTTACCTTTATTTATGTCGATTATTGGTTTTAAATTTGCACATGATATATCATAATACCAATCTATAAAATGATCAATTATCAATTTAGGTAAATTAGAATTATATTTGATTTCATTAATGATCAGTTTTAAATTTGTCATATTATGATGTATGCTTTCATGTTGAAACATGAATTTCCAAAATTTAATTGATTTTAGAAGACTAGTCTTTGAATGATGTGAATTATAAAATTTTCTAACTTCACTTGGATTTCGAAGATGGATTAAATGTGATTCAACAATGATACAAATAGAATCATCATTAAGAAATTTACCAACTTGATCTAGATAAGATTGTGGGATATTTAATTCTAAATTTAATTTTTTCGTTTTATCTTGTTCATCATAATATACATTGATCCAATATTGTAAAATTGTCTTAAAATCAGTTAGGTCTAATAAATGTTTGAGTAGTTTGATCAATTCAGTGATTGTTTCAAGGTATGCTTGTTTATAATAATTTTTAGAAACACCACTGAATAATTTAATCCAATTTAATAAATATTCCAATGCTTCATCTTTTAATTTATGTTTGATTAGTAGTTTAACATACATGAATCTTGTAGCATTATCATTTAGTGGTATAAATTTTGAATTTATTTTGATATAAATCTCCTTTTGTAAATCAAACTTCTCATCATTTGTCAGTTTATTAATAAATGATAAATACTTCAACCATAATTTTGATTCAAAACAATTTGGAATCAACATACGTTCATACACATTACAAACTAGTTCAAATTGTTGCAGATTTGAAATTTCATTTATATAATCTAACCAAACCAGTTGTTCTTTTTCAACATCTTTTAAATCTAGTGTAAATTGTTGATTTTCCAATAACAGTTCATATTTCCAACATGAACTTACACTAGCTTGAGTTTGTGAGAAAATCTTCAATACATAATCATCTATAATTTGATGCTTTTCAATTAATGATAATTGTTGTAAATTTTCTTTACCAAACCTTTCAACATATTGATCTAATTCATCTTTTGGTACAACTTTTTGTATATCATATTTTTTACAATTTTCTTGAAATTTTTCATGAAATTGTGCATATTCATATACTGGTATTTTAATAACTTTTAAATATAATTGTAAAATTTCTTCAGGATCAGTTTCAAATTGAAAAGCTTTATGCCATAATGGACTTGAATTAAAATTATATCCATTAATTTTTAATGCTTCTTTATACATGTATTTATATTTCCCTGAATCTTCATCAACAGTTTTCAATGCAGTTAGGTAATCATCCCATAATGAAATTGAATTTGGGAAATTTTCAATACTCAATTGTAGAATATTTAAGGATGCTTGTGTTCCATTCAATTTGTATTCCAATATTGACCATTTCTTCCAATATTCAACTAATAATGGGAACCTAGATAATAAATCTTTATAACTATTATAAACTTGTAATTTTAATTCATTTGAAACTGAATTCAAATCTTTTGATTCGTATGTTTGATCTATTAATTTATCATATTCGTTAAATAACGTATCCCATTTCAGTAAATCGTTTGGTTCAGTTAATACATCTTGATATAGTTTGGATTGATCATTCCCAAGGTCTAAATCTTGTAATAAATGTATTGAATCCATAATGGAAAAAAAAAAATATACAAGATGCAAAATGAAATAACATATATAAAACCATATACACTTCAAAAGAATAATTCAAAATTGTTATCACTAATAACGAAGAACGAAAACCAGCCAGAATTAAATATCGATATACCGACTTTTTCAAATTTAGATTATTCAGATATTATACAATCAAATGAAGAGAAGATTATTGCAGGAAATGAAATCAAACGACAGTATGAAAAAGATCAAGATGATGATGAAATTATGATTGATAATGAAGAAGAAGTGAAGTATTTTCAAGAATTGACATCATTTAAACCTTCAAATTTACATGATCAACTATTAGCTATTGCAATACTGAGGTTTCCCAATTTAAAAAAACCAGCACTTGAGAAATTATTAACATTGATAATTCAAAAACCTTTCACTTGGTCATTTTTAAACAACGAATTCGGTTTGGATAATCTGATGTTATTGTTTGTGAAATTTTCAAAAATTGAAGATATAAAATGGTTTCTTGAAACTTATGAAAATAATGAAATTTTGAATGTTGAAATTAAAACTAATGAGAATTTATCAACTTACACTGAACAGGTAGAAACCGAACTTTCAACAATTTCAGAGTCGTTAAAATCAAAAATCAATTCAATATTATCTAATAAACAAAATTTTGAAAAATCTAAAAGAACGGAAGTTGATTTAAATCAAGTCTATGAATCTTATAGTGATTATAAAGTTGACAATGCAGATTTGATAGATGTGCCGAGTTATATGAAAGAAACAATAATACAGAACATTATCAAATTTCGTACCAAAATGTTAATGATTGAAAAGGAAAAACGTAGAAAAGAAATTGAACTTGAAAGGTACAAAATTAAGAATAAGCTTAAGAATTTATTTGAAGGAATTAAAGAAACTACTGATCAACCAATTGAGCCTGAGTTAATCAAACAAAGTGATCGTGAAGAATATGAAGAAATGACTGACTCACAATATAAAGAATTCTTGTCTAAAAAGAAACAACAATCATTAGATTATGAATATAAAAATGCATTACAAAAGATTAAAATAAAGGAAAAAGAACGTCAAACTTTGTTAACTAAATTAAATCAATTAGAAAATTATGAAGATAATTTAATTGAAAATAAAATCATGTATATTGATAATTTAAAAAATTATGAATCAAGTGAAATTTATAAAATGTATACTAATGATTATAGTAGATATTTAAATATTAGATCACATAAACGGTCAGTTGAACAAGCAAAGGATGAATTGGATTCAAAAGATGAACCTATTGTAAAACCAGAAATTAAGAAACCTAAACAAAATAAATCTATTGTCATATCTACATTGACAAATGAATCAAAATCACAATTAACTGAAAAAATTATCAAATTGGTTGAAGAATATTTAGGTATAAAAGATGATTTCTTAATTGATGTTATAAATGAAAATTTAATCAACTTCAACCTTGATAAAAAGCAAGAACTTATAACAGAATTATCTGAAGTTTTAGATGATGATTCAAAAAATTTAGTAAATGATTTATTCGAATTTATAGAAACTAATTTTTAATATAAATTAATAATGTCTAATATACAAATATTTAATTATACCAACCTAAAGAATTTGAAGCTTGGAATGGTTGAGAAATTTGATTGTTTTTAATGTTTGGACTATGTTGTGATGTTGGACTATGTTGAATATTTGGACTACCAGCTTCAACATTCATTGTATTTGGACTACCATTCAATCTTTGGAAAATGGCTGAAAAACCTGAACTTGAATCACTAATGACTGAAGATCTATTTGACATTCCAAGTTCACTTTCTGAATCAGTCATTGGTAATTCAATACCACTTTTAGATCTTAATTTTCTAAATAATAAAATCATCAATGTCATGTATAATCCACATCCAGCTGCAGCACCAATTGTCATACCAGCAATACCACCTTTATTTGAAATTTTTCGATCACTATTAACTGCATCCATTGAACCATATTGATTCACTGGTCTTGTATTTGAATTTGAACTAGATCCAGAAACTTGTTGATCATCACTAGTTAATCCAGTTATTGGTATACGACTATCAATCAATGATGCCAATGTATTTTGTGTATCATCTGGATTTCTATAAATCTTTGAATTTGGTGTTGTAATTAATGAACTTAAAGATCCAATACTTTGAGAAGGAAAATATACTTCTGCAACAGTAATTGTATAATCTATATTCGATGCTGTATATGGTATCAATCTTTTAACTGAAACACCTTTATAATTATTACTATTTTCATCATCAAATGGATATGTTAAAACAGATGGTAAATATTGGAATATTTGTGCTGATGATATAGTATGTTCAACAACAAATGGATAATTCAATGCTAATTTAAACCCAATTGTAACAATTTCATAATTACTACCTGGATTTGTGGTGGTTTGTGGTGTAATAGCTCTTGGTAAACCAGATGTTGATGCTGGTGTTGATGATGCTTGAACAATATTTGATTCACTTGATTCACTTGGATTACTAGATGGTGTTTCAGCAATAACTAATGATGATGGTAACCAATTCTTTGATGTTGTAGTTGTTGGAGTACCAGCAATTGGTACTTCTGATGAAATACTACCAACTGTACTAACTGGTGCTGATGTTATACCTGCAGCAGTACCATCTGATGATTTTGAAACTGATGTTACAACCCCGGTAGTTTGACCTTGTGAAATTTCAGATGATGGTGTAGCAGCATCGGTAGTAGCAACTCCAGATGTTGTAAATGTAGAACCATTTGATGTATAAACAATTTCAGATTGACTAGCACTTGTACCACTTGGAGCTAATTCACTTGTAGTTGCAGCTTCAGTATTAGTTGATGTAAATGTAGAACCATTTGATGTATAAACAACTTCAGATTCAGCACTTGTAGAAACAGCAGATGTAAATGTAGATCCATTTGATGTGTAAACAACTTCAGATGCAGCACTGGATGATACAGCAGATGTGAATGTAGATCCATTTGAAGTATAAACAACTTCAGATTCAGCACTTGTAGAAACAGCAGATGTAAAAGTAGATCCATCTGATGTGTAAACAACTTCAGATTCACTTGTAGCAACAGATGATGTGATTGTAGAACCATTTGATGTATAAACAATTTCAGATTCACTAGCAGGACTAGTTTGAGTTGATGATGTAAATGTAGAACCATTTGATGTATAAACAACTTCAGACTCAGTACTTGAAACAGCAGATGGTGTAACTGTAAAATCAGTTAATGTATTAATAACTTCAGATTCACTAGTAGCACTTGAAACACCAGTTATTTCAGATGAAATATCAGTTGTAGTTGGTATTATTGATGAACCACCAAAAATTCCTGATGATACAACAGTTGAAGAATCAGTTGAAGAATCAGTTGATAATGATACAGCATGTGTTTCAGTTGGTGATGATGTTGTTGATTCTATTCCTGAAATTGAAGAACTTTCTAAAGTCAATTCAGATGCAGTTGCCAATGATGTAAAACTTGATTCAATTTCACTAGTTGATGATGAAATAATAACTGGTGTTGATGATTGTAAAATTTCTGATGATGCTAATGATGAAATTTCACTGGTCAATGAAGTAGTTTGAGCAATTTCAGTAGACGAACTTCCAACAATTGATGATAAATCTGATGAAAATAATGATGTAGTTGATGGTGAAACAATTTCAGAACTTGATAAAGATGAAATTATTGATGGTTCAACTAATGAAGTCAGTGATAAAGATGATGAAACTGGTTCTGATGATGATAAAGTTGGTTCTGATGATGATAAAGTTGGTTCTGATGATGATGATGACAATAAACTTGATGAAGATAATGTCATTTCTGAAGTTTCTGCAAATGATGTTGTACTTGATGATGAAACTGTAGATGAAGAAGTTATTATTGGTTCAGATTTAGCTTCTGTTGTACTTTCAAATGAACTAGTATAATCGACTGATGATGAACTTGATGATTCGACTGATGATTCAGTTGCAGATACAAGTGGTGTTGCTGATGTTTCTACAGAAGATAATGATGAAGATGAAGTTGGTAATGGTGATGGTGTTTCTGTAGTAAATGCTGATGTTGATTCAAGTGAAGTTGATGATGATGATTCAAGATAAGTTGATGATGTTGATTCAAGATATGTTGATGATGTTGATTCATAAAAAGTTGATGATGTTGATTCATAATGAGTTGATGATGTTGATTCATAATAAGTTGATGATGATGATAATGCAGTTTCAGTAGGTTCAACAAATGCAGTGGTTGAAGTAGATTCACTAGATGAAGTAGAACTCAATTCAATTGAAGATGGTGTTTCAGTTGATGTATTTGATGATTCATAATCAACTGATGGTGATGGTGTATAAACACTTGATGGAGTGTAAATTGGGGTATCAGTAGTAGTTGGAGTTGAAGTTGTTGATTCAACATCTGATGATGAAGTTGTAATTGGTTCAACAGTAGATGGTGTTGAAGTAGTAGTATCACTTAATTCAGAAGTTGTGGGTATAATTGTAGTTGGTGTGGTGCTTTCTTTTGAAGTTGTAGTTTCTTCTGTAGTTGGTGATGCTGTTGTTTCAGCTATAGTTGGTGCTGATGAAGATTCTTCTGTAGTTGGTGTTGATGAAGTTTCAGCTATAGTTGGTGTTGATGAAGTTTCTTCTGTAGTTGGTGATGCTGTTGTTTCAGCTATAGTTGGTGATAATGAAGTTTCTTCTGTAGTTGGTGATGTTGTTGATTCTTCTGATGAAGTTGATTCTCCTGTAGTTGGCGATGATGTGGTTTCTTCTGATGAAGTTGTTGGTGTTGTAGATGTAGTTTCATCTGTAGTAGTAGATGGAGTAGTTTCAAATACAGCTGATGATTCTGGTGTAACATGTGATGTGGTTGGTGTAGTAGTTTCTGTTTCTATATCATTACTTGAAGGAGCAGCTATATGACCACTAGTATATTCATATGATGATGAAGGTGAATCATAATAATTTGGATCTGATGATACACCACTTGGAGAAACAGCAGCTTCTTTTATCACTGAAGTAAAAGTTTCTAGTGATGAAGTAGTTGATATAGTATCAGTACTAGATTCTAGACTATTGAAATAACTATTTATTAATGCTGAACTTGAAGATGATGAAGAAGGTGAAATTGATGAATCTGTTGAATTATCATAATAAGCTCTACCAAATATACCATTTGCAATATTATCCATAAATTTTACATTTTTAGATCTTTTATTAAATAAATTTTTCCTTTCATTATTTAATAATTTACCATCACTTAAAGGTATTAATGTAATCAAACAAATTGATGATATTATAGTTGGTAACATGATGAAAAAAAGATTGAATATATGAATATATGAATATTAAACGATGAATTAAAAAAATATGGGTATCAAAACTTTAAAAGAATGTAGTGGTAATACTAAAACGTAATTAGTTGGAATAATAATGAAAAAATTTAAACGAATGAATGGGGGGGAAGTAAAACAACAATAATAATGAGTTATATCAATATGGATTTGAAATCTGTAAACAACACAACACTGTTAAAAAAAGTTATATCAAATTGAATGAAAGAAATGAAATAATGCTAATAACAAATATAATGATTGATTTAGAATCAACTATTAAAAATCAAAAATCAAAGTTAATTGAAAATAGAAACTCTTCCCTATGAATATATATTTTCTGATTATCTCTCAATTCTAGTTAAAAAACAACTAGTCTAATTCTAATGATGGTTGATGTTGACTGGATGATTGGTGGTAGTGGTACAGGTAAAGAAGGATGGATGGTTGTTGATAGTTTGTTGTTGTTGTTGTTGATATAAACTTCAAATAAAAAATTGAAAAGATGAGAGAGAGTAAAATATCGTAAAAAGAAATTGGAAATTAATATAAATATAAAAGATATACTTCAAATGTTTATTTTAACTTAATTTACATACTTAATTTTACTAGGAGAAACAGACAGAGAGAGAAAAAAAAAAAATAAAAAAAAAAAAAAAATAAAAAAAAATCAAGAAATTTTTTTAGTTGCAAAAAACACAAAACCACAAAAAACTCACACAAAAACTCACACAAAAAAAAAAAAAAAAAACTATGAAAAATTATAAACTCACTAAAAATTTTAAATCTTAAATCTTAAAAGAATTTAAGCATTTTTTTCTTTCTTTAAATCATACCTATTAAAAAAGCTTGAACCTGTATATTATTATTGATGTAGTTATTTCAATAATTATGGTAGTATAATTAGATCAATTATAATATTAAATACGTCTAATATTTCTTGAATCAAAATTTGTTATTTGTTTGTTTATTATTGTTGTTGTTGATTGATGGTGAATAAAATATTATGTATAAAATATTAAAAAATAGAGACCCAATGTAAAATGTGTTAATAGTTTATTGTGAAAGCCTTATATCCATTGCCATTGCTACTACCATCAATTTAAAAATTAATTCCATCTACCGCCATAATTTTGAAATTTTTCTTATACCACAACCGTACGTAAATTTAGGCTTAGTTGGTAAAATTTAAATCTAATTCCAAGGGTTAGAAATTTTATAATGTATAATTTATTAAAATTATTTTTAAAGTTGTATGAAAATATAAAATTTAAACATTACCACATGGTACAGTTATAGTAACTTAGAATTAACCCTATAAAATTATAGGATAAACAAATAATAAACATTTTATTTTAATAATTCGCGTCTTTTCATTTACTTAATTTATGACACAAAATAATTTGGATGGTAGTTTACGTCTGTTGTTGTTAGTTTAATTCAAGTCTAATTGGTACAAGAATTATATAAATACTTACCATAAACTTTTTACATTCTTTTTTGAAACCATCTTTAATTATACAGAATTACCTATTTAAGAAAGTATGGTAGTGTAAGATTCCTCCCCCTCTACATCTCCTTTATTATATCATTCCCTTACATTCAAGTCTAGGATATGTGGATTGATGTGTGTTTTTGTTGGTGTAAAGGGTTAAAAATATCTAATTGATTTTTTAATGTTAATCATTTTTTACTATAATATTAAAGAATAATACTTAAATTAAAAACAAACAATAGAAGATGATAAATTCTGTTGATAATTTTGTAGATCTTTTTTTTTTTCTTCTTCTTCTTTTATCTTAATAGTTAAAAAAAAATCGTTAAATAAAAAAAAAATAATAAATTTTAATTTTGTTCTATTTTTACACAATTAATATTGGTCGAATATTTAACCATTTTGGGGGTTAATAGACACGACTAGAACGTTATAATTTGTTTAGTTTATTGTTACCGTTATCATTATCCGTCGTCTAGACGATTTTAGTAGTGAAGACACGCTATTTTTTTTTTTTTATTAGTTTGTACTACCAACTGTGATTTGAGTCTAGACTTAAAAAAATAGAACAAACATTAAAATCATTCAATAGTTTATCAATTTTTGTTTTTAAACTTGAGCTTCTTCTGTTTTAGTTAATTCATATTCTTATTTTAGAATGTTGTGTTATTGTTGATCATCGTATGTTAGTCTTTCTCTCTTGATGTTGTTGTTGTGGTTAGCCTTATGATTTTCAAAACTTTATCGTATTATATTTTTTTTCCGTCTTGAAGTATATAATTATGTTTATGTTTTAGATTCAAACTTAGTATTACGCCTTACAAAGTATTCTAGCAGAATATGTGTCAAATTTTCTCGTCCATTCAATTTTAAAAAATTTTCAAAACAGTCAATTGATTTACAACTATACTACAATTCTCCTTCGTAATTAAAACATTCTATAAATAATTCATTTTATACATTAAAAATATAAGATTATACAACATTTTCCTTAAAAATTTTTTCGTGTTTTACATACTTTTGCATCTTAGTATTTTTTTGCAACAATTTTTTTAAACGCACTTTACTACAATCCTAAAGTGTAGTTGCCGCGGAATTAACAGTTGTAATGGAGGGTGTCAAATGATTGTCAATCTTCTCAAAACCATCTTTTTTAAAATCATGCAATCAACTCTGGCTTCATTATGGATCTAACTTGTAGTAAAAAAAAATATTTTTCCCTTTATTTTGATGCACCACCACTTAGTGAAATAAAAATTATACCGTAGATCTTTATGTAGGGTTCTGCACCACATGAAATTATTCAAAGATAGGCTATTTTAAATTTTTACATTGATTTCTTTTTACTATTGAAATATTTACTTCACGGTTTTTTTTTTTACGAGCTTTATTAGTATTCATTTTTTATTCTTTTCCACAAAATGGTTTAATATACATTGTAAATCTTTTGAAAATGCTTTCCATACATGTGAATTTCAAGTTGATAATTGAACCCTTTCAAAGGTTTAACCAATTATGCTTGAAAATTTGTCTTAAAAGGGTTAATTTATTACGAGTAATTAATCTTAAAAGAGTTAATTAATTGAATTATACCAAATTTTTATAATTCATTTTCCGTATCATCTACGAGATTTTGACATATGTTGGATTAATTTTTTTCAAATTTGATTAGCAATGAACCCTTTCAATTAATTTTACCAAAAATGGGTTAATTAATTAATTCATAGATGATTTACAATGATTTCATCTTTAACATTAATAATTTCAAACCCTTTTTTTCAATTTAACTTGATAGACATATTATTAACTCCGACTTTTAATTATGTCTAAGCTAGTAAGTGTAATTATCCTGTCAATTTGCAATAACAATTTGACAGTTGTGATTGGTGACATAATCGTATCATTAATTTGAACTATTATCCGTAGTTTACACTTACAGTTTTTTGTAAATTCGAATAGTTTTGTTCACCTCCTTGATTAATTTATGAAAATGATAAATGGGTCAATTATAGATACCGTTTATGTTATGAAAAAGAGATAATAAATGGGTCGAGTATAAATACCATTAAGGTTATGAATTTTAAGAGTAAATAATATTTGCAATATATTTTTTGTAACATAGTAGACTATTCTTTTCATTTCTTAGCCCCTTTGTTTATTGGTTGTCAGGTTATTTGGTTGGCAAGTTGTTACGATGTCGCGTTGTAATAAAGTTATAATTTTTTTGATTTATTTATATTTGAAATTATCTACTTAATTAGCAGTCAGCTGTTGAGTTATGTGGCTATATGACCATCTGTTTGGTCATGTTTCAGCCTAGAATTGTAAATAGCAGTTTTGTCACTTTATTCAAGATAAAAATAGCAGATAGTTATTAATTAGCAATTTGTCATCTAAAATGTCATTATTATGTTCAAATTTAAAATATCAATACCATATCCATTGAAATTGACCTCTTGCTATAATTACTTAATCTCAAAAGAGAAAATAACTTCAATTCGATGAAATAAATTATTATCAAATATGTAGATTAAAAATGTCAATCAAATTGAAACCAAAATAGTGGGGCTAACTAATTGTACACAGTGATTCTAATAACACAAGTTCTGATATCTTTTCAGTATACGTTTTAAAACTTAAAAAAAATTGCAACTACTGATAAATGAGTTATTCTTCCAGCTTGAAATAAATCAGTATCCTTGATACCAATAAGCTATATTTTTTTCAGACGTTTGTTTTTTGTGAAACAATTCATTTTAAAGCTGTTAGTAGTAAATTACCAAGGATGCAACCCAACATTGATAAATAACAAAACGTTTCAATGTTTCATTTTTAAACAATTTCGCTAACATTTGTACCCCCAGCAGGCCATCCTCCCAGCAGGCCAAGCGGTAGCGACAACACCAAAAAAAAGTAAATTATTACACAAAAACTAAAAATTATTACATAATTTAGCTACTAAATATTATGTAATCACACTATAGTTTGGCCTGCTGGGAGGATGGCCTGCTGGGGGTACAAATGTTAATTACTAGTGTATCGGTAAAATAATTAACCCTCTCGTATATATATTTCCGCGGCATAAAATTTTTTGTCGTGTACTTGTAAAATAACTGAAGCAACAATTTTTTTTTTTTTTCTAAAGTATGATTTATGACTTATGTCAAGGTTAAGAAGATTAGATAAAACAATTCTTGAATCATCTTCTGACTTAGTTGATATTGATGATCAAATTGATTATATCAATGAATTGAATAATTACAATTCAATCACATTACAGAAATATTTACGATATTTATCATATATTTATATTTTACAAATATCAACAATTTTATTAATTTTGATATTTAATAAACTGATGATTGATTTATTATTATTACTTAGTGTTACATTATCATTAATAGATTTGAAATTTATTACAAATTATAAAATGTATTTGAAATCATGTAATTATTTGATAACTTTACAATTGATATATTTTGGTTTAACTAGGAATGAATGGTTATTTGTAATTATACCTATATCCAATCAAATAATTCCATATATGTTTCAGCATTGGAATAATGACATGGAAAAGTCAGTACAAGATTTATCAGCATTGAAATACAAATACAAAAGTGCATAATTTTTGATATCTAGTGAACTATAAATTAAGAACTATAACTTTTGGTGTATTTACAAAGATGATAATTTGACAATAGTTTGGTTTTACTTATTTGAATCTTTCAATGAAGCAAACAGAGAACCAATTGAATATAATAGAAATTTTGTTCTTAACATCGACTTGGCAAATGAGTCTCAGTACCTCATTGTCATAATCAGGATAATTCAAATTAATGAAATTATAAATCAAATATATAGCTACGAGAGCTAAAATTTTATCATGTGATGGTCCTGTTTGTAATGTTACAAACATTCGATTAAAATCGACTCATTAAATAAGTTAGTAATTGAAAATTGTACATAGTTAAAATGTAACAGGTGATGTAATTTATATTGTATATAGTTTTTGTAAATCATATTACAATCAATAACCCATTCGTATTCTAAATTACAATTCGTATTAACACATGATATAAATTAAATGCAACATTAATTTGATTGTTGGGTTACTCGTAAATATATATCATGAAAATTTATGGGGGAAATCTCCACTTAAAACGTTTGATAAGTTATTGGGGTTTGTAAATGTCCGAAAACGGTTAGTTAGTGTTTAAATGTGGAGCAACAAATCAATAAAAAAAAACTTTTCAAAATAGCAAGTTAGAAATCGCGCTTTTGTGCTAATCCCGATATAGGAGTTAGTGAAAATTTGAAATGAATTTATAACTACAATATCATAAACTTGAGCTTCAATAATAACTCAGTGATAATAATGCAAAATTATAGCTTGTGTTTCTAAGTTTAAATAGAAAGAAAAGATGATGATGAGCAAATTGCTTAAAGTAGACCAAAATTTTATTAAAATTTACAGAAAAATAATAAATTTACGTAATTGAAAAATTTTTAATCTTTAAAACTTGAGGGAATAAACAAAGTAAACTCAATAGCTAAAATCAACTCAATTACTTGGTAAAAAGTCATTCAATATGGTATGATAAATATGTGAGAAACAATTAATTTACATTTTAAAGTTAATATATATATATATAACTTGTGTAACATAGGTAACGAGAAGGATAATAAATTGTATAACCCCCTCAGTTAATTAAGAATTATGTAGTTACAAAGGATTTTGTGTCATTAAAGGTCAAATGTTCTAGGCTCTCTTTTTACCCCAACAAATATCAAATACCTTGACGTAAGATATCTTTTACATAGCAATCATCAAAGTCGAGGAAATAACTTTTATTACCTATGAATATATACAAGCCTAATAATTAAACATACTAATCACTTCATAAATTATAAGTCTAAACCTAGATTTATTATTGTAAAAAGTTATCAAAAAAATCTATATTATGTAAGCACTAATAAAAATTTTTTTTTTTTTTCTTTTCTATTTTTAACTTTATTTTCATGTTTTAATTTAACTTTAAATTTTTTTTTTTTTATTTCTCGATGATTCTATTGAAAATTCCTGATTCACAAAGGTTTAAACAACGTTGCACTTAGATGAATAACAAGATGCAAAATTTTTTTCATATAAAACTTGCAACCATTTGATATTAAATTAACTATTGGTTACCTAAATAAGTATCTATGATTTATATTAACAAAATTAATTCCAAAAGTATGGTAATGTTAGGTTGATTACCTCGAGATAATGTAACATAAGTTTACTATTACCACTTCAACCGAGGAGATTACAAATATGTTTGATAAGCGTAAACAATTTGTATCCCGCGTTTTGAAACATGTTTTCATGAATTTAATGGGAATAAGTTGGTAGTATACGTTTTAATACCCATGTGGGTTAGAACTACAAAATATCAATTGAATAAATGTTTGTGTTCGTAATCGGTGCCCCGGTGATACCCTTATTTTTTTTTTTTAATTCCAATTCCATTGCCACGTTTAATACGGAATTTTTTTTCTTTTAGGAAAAATTAAATCAACTCAAATTTAAGCTTTTGATCTTTGCAAATTAATGATGATATAAACTAAAGTTAAAAACTAGGAAATGATAATAACGATGATATAATAGAAAGAAAAAAGATTAAGTTTAAAAATGTCATCAAGGGGCTAAAGATGGCATTGATCTCTAATAACAACAAGGCTACTTTATCATGATCTAGACAATTTCAAACTTTTAGGAAAGGGATAATAATCTAGTTAAAACTTATGATAATGTACTACTAATGTTAAACAAAAAGTTTAATCTAATCAATTGTGTGTAAAGATTAAACATCAACACATTGTCTACTCCGATACCTGGACTTGTCGTTTAATGCGTAGAAATTTCGAATTCTCGTCTTTGGTTTTAAGAATTATGGGTTTTGTGGTACGGTCTTTATAAGAAGTTGGGTAATTAAGGATGGGTTGTGATACTCTTATATAGAGCAATAACACAAAAGAGAATCTGGTAACCGCAATTACCTAAAAATGTAAATAAATTTTTTGATACAAGGTTACTACTGTTGCTATAATAATAATATATAACACAAGCTTTAAAAATTATATAATAAATTAATAAATAGAAACTTAAACAACCTGTCAATGATAGTATTGTGCAGCGTTGTGCGCTGTTGTGTAGTAGTAGTAGCTAGTAGGCTATGGGATGTGATTTAAGTAAGAATATGTTATTAGTTTACATATCTACCTATTCTAGATTCAAAATAACCCTTTTTTCTCCTTTTATTGATTTCTTTCAATCATCTGTTTGTCTCCTCTTCAATCCAACTAGAATGTGAAATTGATTAGATATTATAAGGTTTAATAGTTAAGATAGTTGGTAGCAGTAGAAGTCGTGTTGTATAAGTTGGTAGCAGTATGGTTAAAATGTAATTATAAGTACGTAAACAAGTTGTTGTTGTTGTAACAACGTGTATATAATGAAACCCTCTTATAATCAAAACTCATATTATAATTTTTTTTTTTAACGCATGATCAACTTTTTTTTTTATTTTATTTTTTCTATTTGTCCTCGAAGAGTCATAGAATGAAAAAAAAAAAAAAAAAATGAGTAACCCGTAACCCGTATGAGTAATAAAATGTGGAACCACTTGGCAGGACTACTTACCTTGTGGCATTCGAATTCCACCCACCCAACGCACCCACAGTTTTATTTTTTTATTTTTTTATTTTTTTATTTTTATTTATTTTTATTTTTTTATATTTTTATTTTTCACTTCTTTATATAAATATATTTTCAATTTTCCAATTTTTCATAAATTTTTCATTTTCATTTTATTTACTATTATTATTATTGCATTAGATATATTAACTATCTACAACTATCATTATCATCATTTATCACTCATTGATTTAAGTGAATTTCCATTACATTTACAACTTAGCTACATTTTATAAGTTTTTATTACTGCATTTTTTACATTTTATTTACCCCTCCCCCTTTTTGCATCAACAAAGTATATATCAAATGTCTGATTTTGCTTTCAACAATTATTGTATTCATTGTGATAAAGAGTGTCAAACTAACTCTGTTTATTGTTCAGATGAATGTAAATACCTAGAGTATCAATCATCACTTCAACAACAAAATGGTGGTTGTATACGATCAACTTCATCAAATGAACTAACTACTACCACCACCAATACTTCAACAACAAATGATTCACATACTTCAGAGTTGGTCTCCCCATTGTTGACTCCAGCTTTATACTTGCAACAACAACAAATGATTCATAACAGCAATCAAGACATTTCTAGCCCATTTTTATTATCAAATCCTTTAATCACTGAAACTAAAGATGATTATTTGGATTTAAATTACTTTGATTTGAATTACTCAGTTAAAACAAATATTAATTATACAAGTAATACAAAGAATGATGAGAAATCAACTAAAGAATTATTGGATTCAACATCACACAATTACCGTAAATGGTTAACTGCATTATAGAAGAGAGAATGATGTTTCATTACTTTTCTATTTGAAAAAATTTTTCAATCATGTTTGTCTTTTAAGTTATTTATTATTACTAAGGTTTATTTTTGGGGTTTAACGGTTTATTTAAAAAAAAAGAAGAAAAATATCATTTTTATCATATAAGTTTTTTTTAAAAAAAAATAAAAATAAAAAAAATATCATTTTTATATTTTTACTAAAACACGATGGTTGTTGTTTTATTTTAGTTTTGAAGATTAAGTTAAGTAATCTTTTCGTATATAGGTTAAATAAAATACACATACAATTTACAATTTTTTTAAATTATATTATTAACCACCTATTTTACCTCATTTAGTAGAGCAAGTTTAGTTAAAGATAACCTGAAACGTTCTCAAAATATTTTTCTATTTTTTGCAGCACGTCATCATCGTAAAATGTGACACAAAAAAAATTTTCGTTTGTTCTTCTCCGTTTTCGAATTTGGTTAAAGAAAAAATTTTACTGGTTTTGTGGTTTTAACTTATTTCATCTTAAAACGTGTTGTGGTTGCTTTATGAGATCAAATTTTTCTATGGGTTGCTATTATTTAGATTTTAAACAATTTTGGTGATTCACGTGTAATTGGAATTTACTATTTGGAATTTGGAACTTGATTTGGAATTTGGTACAGGGTTATACATATTTGTTTCTAGATTCATTAACTCCTTACAAGTTAAAAAATGGTGTGAGTTTGAATCTTAAGCCTTGAGGAATTGAAGTTTCACATTCCGTAGTCTCCTTGTTGTTGCAACGGAATTGAATTTGCGCAGAAGTTGTAGTTTAGCCTTTCGCTTGTTCGAAAGAGAAAAAAAAATTTTCATCTTTTTTTTTATTTTTTTTTTTTTTTTTTTGCAGCTATTTTAGGGCAAGGCTAAAACGGGTCAAAAATTTTAAAGAGGAATGGATGCTGCATTGGGTAAAATCCTTTTTTCGCAATTGACGTTCTTTGCATAGAAATCCCACTTTAAAAAGGTTTCATATTGTTTATTGTTGTATCGGGGAAGTTAAATATCCCCCGTTGGTTATCTACTATTGTATGTGCATTAAACGTTTAAAATAGAGTTGTCTCAACTTTTGATAAAGTACACCGAGGATTGAAGTAACAAAATTTTGTCACAAAAATCTGATTAGAATTTAAATCTAGATCATGTCTCAAAATTAGCTTGTTATAAAGAATTGTATTCTGATAAGGTATGGTTTTCGTTTGTGAGGGATATTGAAACCTGTAATTGAAAATATTTAATTGTTGATGATTACTTGTTCATTATCTTTAGCTACAATTAATGCTTAATATTGATTCAGATAAAATTTTTGGTTTTAAATTATATGAGGTAAATTTGTTAGTATGTTTTAAAACTCAATATTTTGATCTAATTTAAAAGACTTTAATAAGTATGTAAATTATCAAAGGCAAGTAAATAAGCGGAAATTTTGACTGTCAAGATTCATGACAATATAGGTTGAAATATCTTCAAGAAACATATATATATATGTCATATGATGAATTCCAGACCCAATGTGACATGTTTAAGAAGACCATGACGTTGGGAACCAACAATGAATATATGAATTGAATTTCAAATTAATTAAATCATGGGAATGATTACTAAGTACATGTAGTAAATAATAAAAATATATAATTAAGCTGATTTGAATCAAAATTTCAAGCATATTATACCTGTAGGTATTAATGAATAATCACTGTTGATCAATTTTTAAAGCTTTTAATTACTAGCTTCAAAATTGTCATATTATTATATAGGAAATTAATGAAAAAAAAATTCAATTTACATAATTCAAACTATCAATTTGTAAATCAGCTATATAACCAGGAACTATTAAAACTCTACACTTTTATGATAATGGTGAACATGTTTTCGTCTTTAAAACTTGTATTTTGATGCGTTAAAAAACTAATTAAATGTGTGACTGTATAAGGATTCGAACTACAGTGTATTCGGATTTTCCAACTAAGGGTCGTTTTGTGTAACGTTTTCCACTTGGCCAAATTTAGTAGTGTGTACTTGTCAAGTTTACGTAAGAAATTGCAGTTTATTACGTAAGTTTACAGGTAGTACATCATTACCAAATGTATATTACGTAATTTAGATTTAACAGATATACACTACCTGTAAAATTACATAACAAACTGCAAATTATTATGTAATATTATTAATTATACACTACTTAATTTGGCATAGTGGGAACGCTACCTTAAAAGATTGTTAGTTAGAAAAAATAACTGCTCAGTTGTTCGAATCGCCAAATATGCTCTTTTGTTTTATTGATTTTACAAGCTTTCAAATTGATTAAATCATAATAAATTTGTTTGGATATCAAAAAGAATCAATATATTATTCTTGCAGATAAATTTTATAACATCAGGAATAGAATTTTAATAAATTTGCAGCCATTTATACATTTTAATGATTTTTATTTTTGATTTTACCTATGCAACGTACTATAATTTTTATTGTGATTTATTACCCAGAAATAGATTATTTATATCAGTAAATTTTCAAAAATTCGACAAAAAATCAAATAAATGTATGAAGATTACGTAAAATGCTTAATATCATCAATTAATTACAACAGGTGGTTTTTTGTATTCTTTTAACTATATTAAAAAGTAATGATGTTATCAAAGTGACTCTAATTATATTTTTATAGTACTTACAACAACTCAATTCCTTCCATGGGTAGAATCTTCCAGGTACTTCTCTACAGTACACTCTACTTATAAGCCTAGACATAGGTATTATAATTACAATTTCCACCTAGTAATACTAATTTCTAGCTAGTATTGATGTAAACCTATACTAAATGGTTCTTTTAATAACTTTACATCTATGAATATTGTTGTGTTTGAAGTAATTGAGTAAACTACAACCATCTAACTTGACTTCAAACCATAAAAAGTTACCAATCTCTGAATCTACAATTGGTCCATAACAAGAGATTGTTTCATCATTGATTCCGTTCCCCTTGTTGATTCAATTCAATGTTTGGAAAAAAGTTAACAAAATTTTTTTTTTTTTTTGGTAGTTGAAAAATTAAACTTATATAATGATTCCATCATTAAGATCACTTGGTGGATATGTGTGGAAGTTCAACCCTAGGATATCCGAGACTCAAAAGGCTGGTATGAGAAAGAGAATGAAATTAGTTGATGAAAATATTCAAAATATATATAAAGGAATTTGTTTACAAGAAGATATTCAAATTGGCTCACCAACAGGGTATAAAAAAATTGATTATTTTCAATTTGAATTTCCAAAGAGTGATGAGATGAAACTGAGAGATAAATATACTACATTTAGTAAGCATTATAAAGATTATAGAAAACCTATTCATAGAGTACCTAAATGGACAAAGACATCATTTAGAGAAAATCCAAAACATTTTTAATGAAACCGACATGTATATATGACCTAAGTACTATAATATGAATTCAATGAATTAATTTGATTATTCTCTGATTATTGTTCCTTGTAAGATTGTCTCTTTTATTGTTTCTACTGTTTCTTTTGGAAATTGACATGTAAGTTACCCTGTATCCATTACTTTAAGGGTTAGCATCAACATTCAATTTACCCTAGATAATCCCAGATATAATTTGATATGAAATGGTTACTATACTTTGAATCAATTCTAAATAAATCTGTTTTATTAGTATCTGTATTTGTAATTATGACTACATCTTCTTGCAAATTTGAATCTTTATTTGTCACTGATTCTAACCGTATTCCCAAGTTTCTATACAAGTTGATCTTTAATAAATTTGGATCTTGTTTTATGATCTCTATATCTAAATTATCAATTAACTTATCAAGCTTTGATGATAAATTTTCAGATTCAGCATTTAAATTATTTTGTTTATATTTTAATGAATTTACTTGACTTTCTAAATCAGTTATATCTTTTGCAATTTGAACTTTTATAATATCCATTTCATTTAATTTTGATTGAATAATTTTAAAAATATCTTGATTTGATGATCTTTCAAGTTGATTATTACTATACCCTTTAATAAATCCATTTGATTTTATAAATTCAAGATTAGATTTATTCATTTTAGTTATACTTTCAAGTTCTTGTTCAATTGTTGATATTTCATTTATTAAACTTTGATTTTCATTATTTAAATTTTCAATATTTGATTGATATTTTTGATTAATAGTTATTAGATCTGAATGCATACCTAGTTCCATCTCCAATTCTGTGAAATCATTTAATTCATTAGTTACATTCTGTAATTTCTCCAAAGGTTCTGACATGATTTATGATTTGTTTACCAAAGAACAAAGAAAAAAAAAAAAGTGATATCCATCAATAATGAGTTATTATAATAAAGATAAGAAATCATATTCAGATGTTGATTTACCCACGAATCCAAACTTACCAGCATGGATTATAACACCAAAGGAAGAAAAAGCTATATTTGAAAGATGGAGAAAGAAAGCATTTTCAAAATGTGATGAATTAATTAAACAATATGTTGAATGTTCAAATAAATATAAAAATCCAATTGAAGCAATGAAAAAATGTTCAAAAGCAAATGAAGAAAGTTTAGCATGTGTTGCAAAATATCAAAAACGTGAATTACTTGATATTGAAAGAGAATTATTTATTCAAGAAAAGATTGAAAAGAAGAAACTATATAAACATAAGTTAAACCAACTTGAAGAAAAGTAAATCCAATAAAAGTCTTGTAAATATATATTAATTAAGTTTGATATCATATAGATCTACGTTGTTGTTGTTGTTCTATCTTACCATCATCATTAAACATTTCTTCTTCAAATACTTTTTGACTTGCCATAAATATACTTGCATGAATTTTACCTAAATTTTCAATATGATTATATTGTAAACATGTAGTTTGAATTAATTCATTAAAATCAGATAAATTAGCATGTAATTGAGCCATTTGGGAATTTAAATGTGACAATTGACGTTGGGTGATTATTGATGTCTTTCGTATAGAATCACTTGACATTTGATGATATGTTTATAGTTTCTCTTTGTTTTGTTTATATTAACCGAAATAAGGAGACCACCAAATTTACTTTAGAAAAAAATAAAAATCTAACGAGTGTGAAAAAAAGTTTAACCTTTATTAGAATGGATCTGCTACCGAAACAACCTAGTCATAATGATACTCAACCTCAACAGAAACAACAAGTACAACCACAACTGCAGTCACAACAACCATCTGTAAATAATGGGTGTAAGAGTCAAAAGCCAATCAAACCAAGATGTCAACCTATTGTACCTAAATATCCAAAGATTCAACCGGCAATTGCACCTAAACCCGTTGGGATACTTCCACAAACTAGTAAATTCAATCCAATACCAAATGGAAAATTATCATTACTGATGAAATCGACATTTACCAAAAAGACAAATACCGATAGTGGATTAAATACTTCAAAGAAATGGGTACTACCTCCAAGACCAAGACCAGGTAGAAAATCAACAAATGAAGAAGATAAAAAATTATCATCAAAACCAATGACTCCATTACCTACACCAAAGAAGAAGATTAAAATTAATAAAACTGAACAAGTTATTAAACAAGAACTTCCTCCTCCTCCACAATTACCAAATTTATTACCACCTTTAATTAAAGAAGAATCAAAACAAGTATTAGATCCAGAAGTTGAAAAAATGGATTTAAAAGTTTCTTATTTATCTAAATTAAAAGAACAAGAATTAATTCGTAATTATATTGAAGTTTTAACTAATCAAATTAAAGAATTAAGTTTTGTACAAAATGGTGTTATAACATTTGATGCATTAAAGAATCAAAATAATTCATATTATTCAAATAAAAAATTATTAACAAATTCAAAAAATGATCAATTAGAATCAATTAATAATTTAAATGATTTAAATAAATTTTTAAATTACCTTAGTAAATCTTCAAATATTATAAATAGTGCAACAAAGAAAAATTCAAATGAATCAATTAATCAACAAATAAATCATTATGTAAATGTAAGAAATAAATTTAAAACTTTAAAGAATAATGAATCAAATAAAAAATTATCAAATTTAAAAAATAAACAACATCAACATCAACAACCTAGTTTAAAACCAATGGGATTAAATGATGATATTGATATTGATATACAAACTGAAACAATTAAACAAAGTCCAACAAATGAAATTATAAAACTGAATACAAAAGATAATAATGATTTTGATTTGTTTATGGATGAACATGATTTTTTAAATAAATTAGTACTAGATCGAAAGAAAGATGAAGAAGAAGAATTGGGGAAAGTTGAAATCCACCCTCCACAACAACAACAACAACAACAACAACAACAACTACAGCAACGACCAATGATGAATGAACATATAGCAAAGAAGAAATTAAAATTTAATTGTGGATTTTGTACAAATGATACACCATGTTTATGCTTTGACTCAGAATTAGAAATAAATACTTTTAAATGAATGTACGAAATAAATATTAAAATATCTTAGTAACAACAAGTTAAATAAGTTCCAATAATTGTAGTTACTGCTATAACAATATATCCAGTCTTGTAAACTCCGGAAATATTTAATTGTTTACCTAAATCCCAAACCAAATGTCTAATACCATTGGCAGTATGGTATACAAATGGATAAGCAGCTAATCCCTTGAGTCCATATTGTAAAGCAACAGGTAATGAAGAGAATGTACTAATTAAACTAGTTGAATCAAATGAAGGATTAATCAATGATGTTATACCATATCCAATAGTTAATAAATAAAACCCACCAGCCATACCAATACCACTGATTCTATGAAGACCAGACATGATTGATGTTAATTCAGGTTTATAAATTGTTAAATCTGGTGATTGAGGTCTATTCTTTCTTTGATATAATAATACTTGTTGTGCTCTTTTATGACTAGTTGGAACAATTGAAACTAATCGTCTTGTTGATAATTGACCATTCAACTTGGTAGGTTTTAATCCTAAACGTAACATGATAGATATTCAAATTTTCCCAAAATTAAATTGTTAAATTAAACGATATGAAATACACCATTGTATTGGTTTAAATTTTAGAGTAAATGCTACATGTATGATCAAGCAAGTGAAAGTTAATTGAAGCCCATTGATGCTCATCAGTAATAGCGTACATGCAGAATCATGTACCTTCATCGAAGTTTAATTTTGCAAGGGTTTTCTATACAATCATAAGTTTAAAGTAAGGTTGCAAAATTATGAATTATAAAAATCGAGTCACTTTATAATTAAAATATAAATGTAATTGAAAAGTTATAATTTCTAGAAATCTTGTTCAGTTATTGAATAAATTTGAAATATTGAGTTATTATGACAAATTCTAAATGTTGTTCTCTGTTAATTCATTTGAAAGATGAAACAAAAAATCATTAGAAGATGGTGAGTACTAATTACTTTAATTCAGACTCTAATAAGAGAGATTTACAAGATTCACGTATTTGTATAATTTAAATTAAAGTTTAATTGATTTTTGCACCCGAAACTTGATTGAATGATTGAATAAATTAATTATAGGTATGTTAAAGTTTAATAACTTATTAAATAAAGATCAATACATTTTAATAAGAGTTTAATTCTCATATAGAGTTTCACAAGTCAACAAATTTTCAACTATCAACCAAAATTAGATAGAATATAATTGATCATACTAAACTATCAAACTTTTAAAGCTTCCTGGTACTTACAAGAGTAACATCACTATTCAATGATTACACAATGGTTGAGAAATTTCATCAATACTTATAAATAAATAAAACTTCTACATACAAATTTAGTATAAAAAGGCTAAATAAGAACCAACAATAGCAGTCAAACCTAATACAGCATAACCAGTTCTGTAAACACCAGGTATGGTTAATTCTTTACCTAAATCCCAAATCAAATGTCTAATACCATTACCAATATGATATACAAATGGATAAGCAGCTAAAGCTTTAACACTATATTGTAAATAAACAGGCAATGAAGAAAATGCATTGACTAAAGTTGTTGAATCAAATGGAATATCTAATATTGAAGTTGCAGCATAACCAACAGTTAATGCATAAAAAGCACCAGCCATAGCAACACCAGTGATTCTATGGAAACTTGACATAATCCATGTTAATTGTGGTTGATAAATTTGTAAATGTGGTGATACAGGTCTATTTTTTCTTTGAGCTAATAAAACTTGTTGTTCTTCATCATGACTAGTTGAAATTGATGAAATTAATCTTTTTGAAAGTAAAGAATTTGTTGATTTATGATTTAAAATTGATTTATAACTATTGTTAAGAGTAGTAGATCTTAATAATCCTAAACGTGATATCATCTTTATTATATTATATTGTTATTATTATTATTATTGTTTGAATGGTAGTTGTGGGATAATCAAATAAGAATAATTTTTTTTCTCTTTCTATTTGAATGATTGTTGGTTGATTGATTGGTTGTAAAATTTGATTTTCTTATTTTTACTGGGGAAATTTTTACACTCTTTAAAATTTTTGTTAGCAGATTTTCAACCAATCAAATCATTGTAAATTTAAATTATTAATATAAAGATTTTAGTATATTTTTTCTGTTGTGTCAGTGCACACTACCTTTGATAAAGGTCACATGACTACTTTTTATTTTTTACAAATTTTTTCCGGTGATCATAGTACACTACTGCGAGCTAGACCAATATATTAAAAATTAAATTTAACTCGTCGTTTGTCTTTGTACCTGATTAACGCCTGAGTTACAATAAACAACAATACACAATACTACTATACAATGCTACTTATATAAACTTAGAGTTTTAATTTAAGTCAAATGATCAATTAACTGTTTGTTGTCATGTCAATATACTCTTACATATATATATTACTCAAATCACAGGATAAAATTAGAAAAACTTAAACTTCTTGTCATAAATTCTCAAGCCTCAAATAACCGTTGAAGTTTAATTGTTGTTGTTATTACTTTTTTTCTATTTTTCTCTACAATGAGTATCATCAACTGTTTAACCGACTTTTGCCTTTATCGATTGTTGTTAATATTCGAATATTTTAAATAGAAAAATGGACTAACATTTTTATTGATTCTTTTTTTTTTTTTTTTTTATTTTTTTATGGTTATCAATTCTTAATAATAAAAAATAAAAATAAAAAAAAATAAAATTAAAAATCTCAATCAATCAATTAAATTAATTAATTACCAATCCACCATTTATTTTGTTTATTTAATTAGATATTACTACTACTATTACTACATCTTCAAGTTGTTCCCATACTATCATACTTTCCATAATTACTTTTGATCATCACTAGATTGCTGCTATACACTTTTATATTTATTTTGCCTATATGACTGATATTCTGATTATAAATAATAATAATAATAATCTAACAATTTCCCTGAATTTAAATCCATCCATTTCAACAACAACAACTACCACCACTAACCATCTTCATCATAATCAACAACAACAACAACAACAACAACCACTGGATAAACAGCCATCGGAACTAACTCATCCTGAGCAACCCCAAGCACCAGCACCAGCACCAGCACCTCAACAACAAGAGGCAAGTTCAAACTCTTCGAGGTCTTCATCTAATTTCAATAATCATCAAAATATTAATCAACTGAGTAATAATAGTAACGAGAATTCAAATTCAAATTCATCATTTGAAGATAATAAAGATGATGAGAAATCAAATAATAACGATTTATCATTCGCTAAAAAGGATATCTCAAAATCATCTCGTACTCAATCATTTCAATCAGTTTTATCATCAGTTTCTTTAAAATCTTTGAAACAACATCAAACTATGACTGCTTATAATAATACAATCAAGAAAAATAATAATAATATTAATAACAACAATAATAAACCAAAACCTTTATCAAGAGCAAATTCAACTTTAAATAATGTTACAAGTAAAAATTTCCAATCATTTATTCAAGCACCAGTTTTATCTGGAATTTCAAATCAAAGAAACCCTGATGATGAAGATGGTCAAATTGGTAAACAATTACCATTTGATGACAAATCAAATTTATCAACTTCAACAAAACTGAAAAAATCTTTAGATAATAATTCAACAAATTCAGGTAAAGATGATGATACTTCAACTACAGATGATGATACTTTATTACAACAACAGAAATTAACTTTAAATGCATTGAAAAAATTAAGTTTATCACCAAGACCATTGACTGATCCAGATGATATAGAATTACCAAAATCTACAATTACTGAAAAACCAAAACAAGAACCTTATCAACCAGCTGAAGTTGATTTATCTTCATTTGCAAGTTTAACTAGACAACCAAAAATAAATCCAAATATTGTACCATCACCAAATTCTCAAGAAGATAAATTTCAATCTCCAAAACATTTAAATAAAAAACCATCATTACCAAGACTACCCGAAGGAGAAACTGCAAATATAACTCCACAAAATGATATTAATCAATATCATAATGATTTAAAATTTCAACAAATGAATTCATTTCAAAAGCAACTACAACCTGAAAAATTTAATACATCACCTATAGAGTCCCTGCATAATCAACAACAACAATCACAACAACAATCACAAGTACAACAACCACCACCACAAAATTATAATCATACTTACCATTCTCAACATCATTTACAACAAAATTTGCATCCAAAAATTCCAGCTGCAGTGATACCCCCACACGATATTTCAGCAAAAAGAAAACCACTGAACCCATCAATACATGTTCAACAACAACAACAACAACAACAACAACAACAACAACAACAACAGCAGCAGCAGCAACCTTCACAGCAACATACTTTAACAACCTCGACACAACCTCAACACCAGAATTATAATCAAAAACAATTTATAAATCAACCTCGTGCAACTAAACTGCTACAACAAATTAAAGGTTTAAGGAATCCAATGTATGTACCTGCAGTATTGAGGAAAACTCAAAATGGTTTAATGAGTCCAAATAGATCAGCATCAAATTCACCAGAAATTTATTTATCTACATCACCAAAACAACCTGAATCATTTCATACCCATTTAAATGAATTTTCTCAAAAGAATAATTCAAAATCATCAACTGCATCGATAAAATCAACAGATTCAAATTATTCAATTGAATCAAATAATTCTACAATTGTAAGTAATTATGGTGCTTATTCAAGAAGAATGAAAATGAGTGATTGTATATTAACTGCCCCACCTACAAAGAAACATTGGGTTAAAGATGATACAGTTTTAAAATGTAGTATACCAGTATGTCCAAAAGTTTTTAATTTTTTTGAAAGACGACATCATTGTAGGAAATGTGGTGGTATATTTTGTAAAGAACATACTTCCCATACATTATACATCAATCATTTGGCTCAATTTACAACTGGTGGTAGAGGTACATTATCAAAAGTATGTTCAAATTGTATTAAAGAATATAATGAATTTATGGCACAAGAATTTGGTGTTGATATGAGAAAATCAAATTCAAATAATCCACAAGTATTGACAACACCAAGATCTTCAAATACTTCAATTGGTAATACAAATGAAATAAGAAATGAAGTTGTTGGAAATGATATAAGGAAATCAAATTTAAATCCTCAAGTGTTGACAATGCCTAGATCATCTAATACAATAATTGGTGGTAATTTCAATAATACAAATGAATCAACTAGAAACGAAATAGTCGGAAGTGTTCCTGCCAACTGGAATTGGAGTTCATTTTAAAATTATACTTAAATATTAATACATAATTTTTACTTCTATAGATAAAATTTATTCCTGTATAGATTGACAGCGAAGGGAAAAAAAAATGGTACCGTGTTATATTTTAATTTTCAACAAACTAGATTAATCTTTTGACAATGACAGTTAAATCGTCGAGTCAATTGAAGATATTAGGTGTTGACGTCCAATTGATCAGGACATTACTTAAGATTATTATATTTATATCCATAGCAGGGGCAGCCATATCGTCAAGATTATTTTCAGTAATAAGATTTGAAAGTATAATTCATGAATTTGATCCATGGTTTAATTTTAGAGCTACTAAATATTTAGTAACTCATTCTTATTATGAATTTTTAAATTGGTTTGATGATAGAACATGGTATCCTTTAGGTAGAGTTACTGGAGGTACATTATATCCAGGATTAATGGTTACTTCAGGTGCAATATGGCATATTTTACGTGATTGGTTTAAATTACCAATTGATATTAGAAATATTTGTGTATTATTAGCACCTGCATTTAGTGGATTAACTGCAATTTTCACTTATTCATTAACTAAAGAAATGAAAGATTCAAATGCAGGATTATTAGCAGCTATTTTCATGGGTATTGCACCTGGTTATATAAGTAGATCAGTTGCTGGTTCTTATGATAATGAAGCCATTGCAATTACTTTATTAATGGCTACATTTTATTTTTGGATTAAATCAATGAAGATTGGATCAATTTTTTATGCTACAATTACTGCATTATGTTATTTTTATATGGTTAGTGCATGGGGTGGATATGTTTTCATTACAAATTTAATTCCATTACATGTATTTGTTTTATTATTAATGGGTAGATATAATCCTAAATTATATAGTGCATATACAACATGGTATGCATTGGGGACTTTAGCATCAATGCAAATTCCATTTGTTGGATTTTTACCAATTAGATCAAATGATCATATGGCTGCATTGGGAGTATTTGGTTTATTACAATTGGTTGCATTTGGTGATTATGTTAAATCAAAAGTTCCTTCAAAACAATTTAGATCATTTTTAATTGTTTCAATTGCACTTGTATTTATTTTGGGAGTTGGAGCATTATTTGGTTTAACTGCATTAGGTTGGATAGCACCATGGACAGGTAGATTTTATTCATTATGGGATACAAATTATGCCAAAATTCATATTCCAATTATTGCATCAGTTTCAGAACATCAACCTACCGCATGGCCATCATTTTTCTTTGATACAAGTATGTTGATTTGGTTATTCCCAGCTGGTGTATATATATGTTTCCAAGAATTAAAAGATGAACATGTATTTGTAATTATTTATAGTGTATTATGTTCATATTTTGCTGGTGTAATGGTTAGATTAATGTTAACTTTAACTCCAGTTATTTGTGTTGCTGGTGCAATTGCATTATCTAAATTATTTGATGTTTATTTAAATGTTGTTGATATTTTTAAAGGTAACAACAAACAATTACCAATTGCAAAAGTTATTAGTAAATTAATTGTTTTATTATCATTTGGATTTTATTTATTTTATTTTGTTATTCATTGTACTTGGGTTACATCAAATGCTTATTCATCACCTTCTGTTGTTTTAGCAACTAGAAATCAAGATGGTTCACAAAATATTATTGATGATTATAGAGAAGCTTATTATTGGCTTAGAATGAATACACCAGAAGATGCAAAAGTCATGGCATGGTGGGATTATGGTTATCAAATTGGTGGTATGGCTGATCGTACAACTTTAGTTGATAATAATACTTGGAATAATACTCATATTGCAACTGTTGGTAAAGCAATGTCATCATCAGAAGAAGTCAGTTATGAAATCTTGAGACAACATGATGTAGATTATGTTCTTGTTATATTTGGTGGATTGATTGGTTATTCAGGTGATGATATTAATAAATTTTTATGGATGGTTAGAATTGCTGAAGGTATATGGCCTGATGAAATTAAAGAACGTGATTATTTCACACCAAGAGGTGAATATAAAATGGATAAAGATGCAAGTGAAGCAATGAAAAATTCAATGATGTATAAAATGAGTTATTATAGATTTCCTGAATTATATGGTGGTAGAGATGGTGCTGATAGAGTTAGAAATCAACAAATCCCAGTCGATGCAGTACCTGAATTAAATGTTGTTGAAGAAGCTTTTACATCTGAAAATTGGATTGTAAGAATTTATAAAGTTAAAGATTTAGATAATGTAGGTAGAAGTTTAAAAGATGCAACAAGATTTGAAAATTCAAAATCTTCAAAAAGAAGTAGAATAGTGAAGAGACCAAAATTAGAAATTAGAGAATAATTCAAATATATATCATAAAAAAATTTTATAGATTGAGTTTTTGAAATTGTATTAAAACATTTTACTGTAGTCGTAATGACATTTGTCAATAGTGATTGTAATTGTTTAACTGAAAAGCTAGATTTTTATCTTACCATTTGAACTCGCTGGAATTGGGATTATAACAAAATTTATAAACAATACTCTATATTGGTCGCAACAATTTTTATCCAGTTGATACGATTTAAGTCATCTCAACTTAAATTTTGAAAGTGAATCAGTTAAATAAGTACTAGATCAAACAGTTGAATTCTCAACGTCAAGTTCCAATTTTAAATCTAAGTTATGGTGAAACTTGTTTTGCGTTAACAAAATTAACAATGATTTTTACAAACATATATATTTAGAAATATAAATAATATTAAGCCATATACAAAACACTTAAAATTTATCTTATCGAGTTAATCAACTGATTCAGTAGATTCTCCCATTAAAAATTTTTTAAATACCATGTAAACTTTTGACTTATAATTTTTGGTTTTTGGTTTTTGAATTGAGTGTTGTTCAATTTCAATATTTGAATCAAATGCTGGTTCAATTTCATTTGAGTTTGAGCCTTGTGAATGTTTACTATTATCATTGATTTTCTTAAATGTATGAATACAATATTTTAATTCTTTTTGTGTTGCATTTTTCAATGCAATTCTGAAAAGTATCAGTGTTTGCTTTTGCAAAGTTTCTTTCAAAGGAGGGATAATTCCTTGATTTGGTAAATTTTTGAGATAATTCAATCTGTCGTACCAAGGAATGGTCTTGTTATTTGATTTTGAAAAATCATGATATTTATAAAAATGATCTAACATTAAATGCATATTGAAACATTTCTTTTGTTTAAATTGTTGATCAATTTTTAACAAGTAAAGCCAATCAGTTTGATACTCACCAAACTTGAACTCATTTTCTTCATTGTCAAAAAAAATAGACATTTCTTTGTTTAAAGTTTCAATCCTCAGTTCATTTTTTTTAACTTCCAGAAATTCATGTAACAAATAAACATCTTTATGTAAATATATTTTTGTAGATTTTGAAACTTCACATATAATTGGAACATTTGTAACAATAAAACTAACATTAATATTTAAATTTTGACAAGTTAAATCAACTAAATGAAGTAAATTCTTAAATGATGAAGTAATTGCTAATGCAATAATTTGATCATTAACAATAATTATGGTATTGTCAAGGTCCAGCTCATGAGTTCGATTAAATGTAGTTGATTCAAGTTGTAATATATAAATGTTGCAACAGCAGTTTTTAAACCATATAATTCCTTGTCATTAATAGACCAAAATAACTGTGAACCTTTGAAAGATAATGAACGATATTCAATTGGCAACCATGTTTCTTGATGTAA